>JARLTB010000118.1:5220000-5540715 GCA_030141615.1 Unio pictorum
TGGAGTATGTATGGGTACGTGAATTTAAATTACTGTTTTGCTGGGCATACACAAGGCTATAGAAATAAATTATATGTTTCTGACAATGTTTTCTGATCAAATAATGTGCCAAATGTATTTCATCTGTACTTTTGTCATGCTGACCATTCTGCAGGGATTTATCTTGCTAATATATGTCAATGAGTTTTCATTCCCATACATATTTAAAAGCTACAATATAAAAACACGGGGGTAAGAGAGGTTAAAAGATCGCCATATTTATAACTTGAAGGATTTGGCAAAAGCACTGAACTTTTAAAACTAGATATTATGCTTAAATACTGATAAACAGTTAAGGTGATGGGTGATTTCTTCTCAGTTCTTCACCTCGAGAAGACAACATTCAATTAAAAAAGTACAAAAATAAAAATATCCTCTGAAAAAAAGGAAGCATTAATGCAACTTCTATGATGCATTTTTATCACTTTGGGGTTGTATATTGCATAAAAATGGTAGCATTGTATGTTGTGTATAAAGTTATATCCTTTAGTTCAATTTCTGAATCACGATAGAATATTGCCAGAGTATATACTGTAATTGATGCATGAACAACATCAATTCATGTCTGACCTTAGACCTATTAACCCCAAAGTCTTCGTTTCTTTCTTACCCCATGTGCAAGCCTGTAGCAAGATCAGGCTTTGGTATATGGTCTAGAACTAAAAATTCTCTGCTGAAACAATCACCATCTTATTAATTTAATGTCTCTTGATTTCTGACCTTTAGACATTAAAATCTATGAGTGTGATCATTCATACCCTAAGTACAAGCCATCCATAAAGTTTGGTAGTGGTACCGGTACTACTGCACGAAAATTATTATGTAGACTCCATTGTTCTTGAGTTACAATTACACTGACCACTAATTTTTTAACCCAAAAATTAACCCTTTACTCCCCAGCTACTCTTTTCTACGCCTTTACCTTTGCACCCCGTCTACGCCTTTCTACGCCTTTACCTTTGCCCCCCATCTACGCTTTTCTACGCCTTACACAGTATCGACCAATAAATATGATATATCTTCCATTTAAATGTTGATTCGCCGCGCAGTAAGCAAACGCTGGTCAAAAAAATAAATAATCTTTACTTACATTTGATTTTAATTACGTACTTCATAACATTATAAGCTATAAATCTAAATTTAACCGACCAATTATACGTAGTGGGGTTTTCCACGGTCGCATCCAAAATGGAGACGTTTGCCGATTATCTTACCTCAATTCGATGTAAATATTATGACCTTTTCAACATGTGCAAGTTATTCATAATCGTAATATATTCAAATATGATGCTGAATTATACACTAGTTGTATAAATTCATTATGTCATCCGGATTTTTATGTACAAAATCACATTCTTAAAATGCGCGGCAAATACGACAAGTCTTCTTCCATACACTGTAATGTTTAACGTAGCACTTAGGTGTTTAAAACATGAAATCTGCTGAAAGTGCGGGAATTTAAAATAAAATAACACAATTAAGAATGTCTTTGTTGTTCATTTCGTCCATTCATTTCAATATACAAAGTTTCAATCAAATCTTATAACAGACGATACCGGAAGTGAATTGTTTTTATTTACGAAGGGAATTCCTTGATTTCGTCATGACAATGTCGTCCTCGTCTGTTGATAACAGTGATTTGTCTGGAAGTGAAAACGATTTTTCTGGATTCAGTTCAGACGAAATACCAAATTTGTTTAACAATGATGCGTTTAATGACGAAGTATCTGAAATTATGTCATCAGATATCGACATTGAAATGTCATCAGACTCAAGTGACACTGATGATGATCAGCCAACTTGGTTTGCAGACGTGCAAGATATTGACAGAAGTCCATTTACTCAGCGGTCAGGACCATCACATTCTTTGCAGGAAACAGCATCAGAACTAGACTATTTTAAATTATATTTTCCAGTTGGACTTTTTGAAAAAATTGTTAGTGAAACAAATAAATTTGCAGCTGAACAAAATGTGGATCATGAAATTGTTGATGATACCTGGACTGAGACCAGTGTGGCTGAAATGTCTGCCTTTCTTGGCATTTAATTTTAATGGGGATAATCAAAGCTCCTGACTATAGTTTTTATTGGTCAAATGACAATTTTCTATCAAATGAAGGAATCAAAAATGTAATGCCACGCAGAAGATTTGAAAAACTCCTTCAATACCTTCACCTAAATGATGACAACACAAATTTTCCTGCTGATCACCCTAACCATGACAAACTTCACAAAATACGTCCAATACTGTATCAAGTTCTGGAAAACATTGAAAAAACTTACAAGTCCATCCTTGCATGAAATAAAGTCATATATCCAACTGAATCACACTACGACCAAGAGTAAATGGCGCCACGCATGCCATGTGGGTGCATCTATTTTTAGAAACAGGGATTTTCATAATATGACCATACACGTTTAAATTATGTTGAAAAGAAATTATTGATAATTATAAGTTATATTGATTAGTATGTACTGGTACTTTCCTTTTCTTTTTTTATTCGTTCTGATTTTTTTTTGGCTATGTATTGTAATTATCATTACAAAAAAGTGATATAAGAAAACAGCCATGACCTAATATAGCACATTGAATTATGCAACGTCGCATGGTGTAATATATCACGGACTATTATTTTTGTTAAATAGCTAAATATTTATTCACATAATGTTTATATCATGTTTCTTAAGGATTTCAAATATTAATTCATTTATGTGCCAAATGAATTAAAAATATGGCCTGTCTAATGAACAAGCACCGACTAGATATCGCGATGTCCGCCATTATTATTTTTATGCCTCTTGTCAGTTTCACTTGTGATTTTTATCTGATATTACAAAGAATATAACAAGAACATGGCTGTGAAAATTTTCAATTAAATATTTTACAAAATAATGTTACCAAATATGCTAATTAAGTACATATTAACATTTACATATTGATGTTTAAAGTTTCGAAGCACAGGTTGATGTGATTAAAATAAAGCAACTTTTGCATCGGGAGTAGTTGTTTTTATCATGAAATGATAACAAATAATAACTTACGGTAATCTGGCATTTATAACAAATAATAGCTTGCGGTGGAAATGACTAGGTTATTTTGAGGCTATTAGAGCAATGGGAAAATATAATTTTGTGATGGTGACGTTGCTTTTCAGTTTACGTGTTTTTTTTATGGGGAGCAAGGGTATGACATCGTGAACGTCATATGGGAGGCACAGGTATTATGGTTTGATTTTCATATGGGGAGTAAAGGGTTAAATGGTTCTTTTTTGCCTCAACTATGGTAAGGTCATTTAGAATTTGAGTTTGTATATCAATACCACTTTCCTTTTTTACTAGTCTCTGTGACTTAACCTCAAAAACTCAAGTAAGTCTGGGACACAAAAGTCATGTTATTGTGCAAAAACTATTTTTTTTTGCTCTTCAATCTGAACCTGATTATAAATCTTCTGGCCATAAAATTGATCGACTGATTCCTTATTTTATCTGCAAGTCAGATAGATGGATTTCACAAATGGACGAGGAGAGTTCATATCAATAAATGTAACAACCTTCAGCTAAAAAATGAAACAATTCCTTGAAGACTGTTTATACTGCCATCATTTGTTTTTCTTTATGAACACAACGATGTGGTTACCTAGTTCTGTATTACTGCTAACAAATTTTAACGGTTAAACTTTACATGCACAGTTAATATACATGTTAGAAAGATATGTCCATAACATTTTTTTTAGATAAATGTTGTCAAGTTTAGCTAGTAGCATTTTGTCATATTTAATGAACTGAAAAGCAAAATAAATACGAGTACATGAGTATGACAGTCAATTCATATGAAAAAAAACATGTCCAAAAATATGTAATTTTCATTCTCTAAGCATTAATACTTGTTGACAGGTTGAATTTAAAGGGTTGCAGAACAATTCTGACTTAAAAATATGATAAATTCATCAATTATTTAATTATATCTTTTTCCTATCAAGAGATATAAAAAAAATATTTGTATTTCACTTGAAATACTGATCAACATCATGCAAACAAATAAATTTTGTGAAAACATGCAAGGCTCATTCTTAGTGCCAGGTCATACCATAAGCTCACTTGATCTTAATGCCAGTTAAACACCCATAAAGCAACACCATGGTGGCTATGGACATGAAGATATGGTAACTGCATGGTAAGGGGGTCAATTCATAAAATGCCTCACCAAGCCCAAAAATGTGTCTCTGATTGTATTCAAAGCTCCAACACAGTAAACACCCTTGGAGTTGATGGCTTCAGCCTGAGCAAGGGAGGTAACTTCTACTGATCCATGTGCTTGCTTTACCCTCTTCAACCATTCCAGACAACGACTTGTATCTTGCTACAATAAAATTTGAATGAGCAAGCAAATAAAAGGATGAAACTTACTCATAAAATAAATTAATATATGAAGTTAATGCCATATTTCAGTAAATTTGTGAGAACAAGAGCCCTAACTGGGCGTGATATTATTCACCTATCAGACATCAACCAAAAAACAAAATTTACAAGCAAAAAACTTGTGTTACTCTAGTGCCTTCTTAAAAAATTTCTTCAAATTCTATTAACCCTTTAGCTGCAACTGCCACATCTATGTATCATCTGTAAAAAGCTCTTGGACCCCACTGCTACATATATGCAGTGTCGATAGCACAGTTTAGTCACTACTGGCACATTATGTGAATAATTTAGCAACTGATTGTTTCTGTAGCTGTTGCTCAACAAGATTTTGAAAAGCTTGGCACAAATCAGTCAACTCTATATAACGTGGTATGGAAGCCATAGTTTGGCTCCAGAAAAAGCAATTAGTATTACCCAAGTGCACTTGAAAAATCTATCTCACAATGCATTCTATCAAATTATCAAAATACACTATGCAATTACATAGTCTTTTAAAGAACTTTGATAGCCAGGAGAGCTTGATATTTGATCTCACTGAAACACAGACTTCTAGAGTGATAACAAGTTTAATCAAATAGATCCAAGACAACATCTTATGTAGTTCATGATTTCCATCTTAAACATTTACAATGCAAGCCCTTATTTCACATTTCATCAAAATCAGACCACAAATTTGACTTCCAGAGTGTCAATAAGCATCAAGTTGCAACAAATCACAGACTTACTGATATCTTCTTCTACATCATATATACATAGACTTAATAGTAAACTAATAAAGTCTATTTCTGAACAGTTATTATAGAATTTTATGCAAAATTTGGAAAATCCTTTATACCCATAAAACCTGATTTGGATAATATTTATGGTTGAAGGGTACAGATCTAAAGAAAATTATCTTATTATACACCAAGTTTCTATCCAATAATGAGCTATTATTTTCAAATCCCAAAAGTAGCTGGAACTACTTTCCTCAAGGTTTCTTGGTTACAGCTGAATAAGCGTAAATTAGTATGATGTAGCCTCAGTAGACATACAAATGGAAATAGCAATATTTTATCTTTCACAAATCTGTCAGCCTGATCTCAGTGTTTTGTCCATCTGGGTGTGGAGTTTCTCACAGATCTGAATTGGGTACCGCTTCCTCACGTTTGCGTAATCAGGATCGTCAAACTCATCGAGTCTGTTTCCAACAGGATGTGGATTTTCAGTTCCTGTGTACTGTTCCACCCTGTTGTATACAACTGTCAAAATAATGCTGTCCTTTCAATAACATGTCCCCATTGCATGTACTTTTTTTGCTAGTCCTTCCTGTTTGTCATGCTGGGAATAAAATACACTACTTCCTAATTGGCAGTTATTATTTAACCTGGACTGGATAAAGCAATAACCACCAATGAGATTACAATGTAACATATTTCACCATGTGATACTCCAGTAATGTAGCTTTCAAACTGACCGAGCTTGAGAAGATAAAATTCAACGTAGAAAATTCATGTAAAAGTGGTTATTAAATGATGAGTAAAGTACTTCGTTATACACATGGAACACGTTTGGAATATATATTATATGCTGAACATGCTGCTGGGTTATGATAATTAGCATGGAATAGGGGCAGATTACAAACCATGTCACTTTGTTTTAATTTGCAGATAGCAAGTGATTATTCTCAATAGTCTTTTTTTGTTTTTACTGATCAAAATGAATGCCTGTGACTGCAAATGTTATGTTATATGAATTTTATATTTAAAGAATAACAAAGCAAACTGTTAATAATATTTCATGACAGCTGAAGACTAAAATAACTTATAGTAAGGATTGTCTTGTATCGATTCTCCATCTCTTAATTGTATCAATATGAGTATCGTTAGTGCAAAAGTATCAATGAATCAATATATCGATGAATTATTTCAACCCTAGTGCCAAGCCATGGCAAGGTGAAGACAACTGATCAGAAATGGGTTAATTATTATTCCTGTGCAGTAGACACAAGGCCACACTATAATGTGTAACTACATCCACATCATTTTCACGCTCTCCTGTTTGTTTGTACCTTCTTATTAATTTTAAAAACAAAAGTATCAAGAATAAAATAAAGCACAAAATTCTGTCATCACATTCATTAGTTTATAATTACTAGTTCTTTGCAATTTTTATACCCTTGATGCTGTTTGTTTTTAAAATAAATATAGGTGTACAAATAAATGGGAGGAACTGCAAATAATGCAGTCTGTTTGAAGAAGGGATCATAAAAATAATTACAAACCAGTTTTTGTGGAAGATCTAAATCAGCTTCTAGTTCCTTCCACACAATTTGGCACTTGTCCAACAATTCCTTATACCCTGAACTACTATCAAGGTTAAATATCAAGGGAGCAAATCCTGTAGTTGCAGCATGGAGACAACGGACTTTAGCAACTTCCATGTCCCCTTCTCCAGCTGAGATGCTGGCAAGATCAACAAACACCTTCAGTTCCTTCAGGCCTCCTATAAGAATGAGCAGAAATCATGTGAAAATGTAATCACATTTTTTTTCTCATTGTTTGCGTATTTCAAAATCACCACTGCTTCACCATTTTGTTTGTTCAAACTTTACAAATTTACCATACTCTACAGTATCACAATGTGAAAAGGACCAAAACTAGAAGAGTTAAGTATTTTTTATGACTAGATAAAAGCTAATTAAACAAATTAGTAAGTGTTTCACAGAATGTGGTGTCACACTTGTAAATGGTTGTATGAATGACAGATTTCTACTTGCAAAGGCAAGACATAAATCACACAATATTTCTGGATAAATCTAGTTTAGGCATGTTGTAATATAATGTGCCCAAGTTTCAGTTCAATACAGCAATTCCTATACAAGATACGACTGTCATAACCTTTAATACAGAATGTGAAACAGTATCTTAACAAGTGCAGTCATATCTCCCACCACAAGTCATACTAAAATTCTCACATGATGTCCAATAAATGTAATTGCAAATGTAATTCCAGCTTTTATTCACAGGAATCTGGATATTCTCTTTTATTCGTCTGTGTTGATTATTAATACTTTTCAAAAGGCTCATTTTCCCTTTCATCTTAAACATGCAACAATTGCTGGATGCCATTTTTTTAAAAAATTTCTAACATCAACAGTCTGATCATGCAGACGCTTTGCATGAAAAAATAGGTGCAGTTTAAAACGTCTGAGATGCTGCCGTAAAGTGAGTTTGGTTCCCTAACTAATTTCATTAATTCTAATATAAAACCTAGATCCAAATCAAACACAGATGAATAAATTTTCTTGATTTTTCGGCAATGATCATTTTGCTTTTATCCCTGTATCTGTAGTTTAAGGGTAATTTACGTATGACTTATGGCAGGTTTGCTGGTCTGCACTTCCTTTAACTGCAGCATATTTAACTGGTGAAGAACATCGGAGACCTAAAGCACCTTGTAACCAAATGAGAAGCAACAAAAGATCTGGTTGAGACTTAGCCCCAAAAGGTTTCTCCAAGCTGTAAAGAATATTAGTGTCACTAGTCTGAAGGCTTAGGACAGAGATCACTGGATAAAAGACCAGATCTTGTCCTCCTCTGCCACCCTTACCAACAGATGGGAAGTGTACCCGAAGGAAAGGCAAACCTTCTCTGTATCATATGATGAGGTCAGAAAAGATATCTTTATCCTATTCTCACTCCTGGAAGTAAGGACTTTGCAACCCTATGTCGCTCTGATGCAGCGGATACTAACAGGTAAGAGGGATCTTAATCCATAACTCGATCCTGTTATTGAGTTAATGGACTGTCCTTAGTAGAAGGCTCTGCAGGTGTGTGAGAGTAACTACCATCTTGGAGCATTTGGAATTAGAAGATGCATCCCCTCCCTCTTTCAATGACACAAGGTCACAAGGGGAAGATGTAGGTCTATGGCCTGCATATCAACCTCACTACCCTGTAACTCAAGCCCACAAGCCATTGCTGCATGCATGGAAAGGGTCAAACTTTTCCTGTCACAGAAGACCCTATATTCTGTAGGAAACATAGAGATTACATGTTACACTCACTATATGCCAATTCAGTTTTTGCACTCTCATTTTAATACTGTTTATAATGAAAAATAACATTGAACTGTACCACAGTGCTAGATTTTATGCCATCGCTGGTGCCATTTGTGCTGTGCATACAATTATGCATAAATAATAATTACTTGAAAACTTAGAGTCATAAGCATAACGGTATAATTTTGCCAAGAACTTTCTTAATTTACAAGTGTAAGATTTGTACCATCAACTCAGGAATGCATCTAAGACATAAAACAAGTGTCAACTGTAAAGAAAATGGACCCCTCATCCAAGCATTTGTGAAGGATGAGGGGCATTATTGGAGTAAAGCTGGAGGCTGCGCATGTATACATACAAAGTGAACTTCTTCAACTGACAGTTTAATCTAGATGCAAAAAGATCTATGTCTGGAACAAATGTCTGTGCACACACTCTGTGAAAGATTTCTTTCTTTAGCATCCATTCAGTGGAGTCAGAAAAGTTCCTTGACAGATAATCTGCCTGTACATTATCTTTGCCTGCAATATGGACTGCAGATATGAAAATTTCCCTTTCCAAACACCATTCCCAAATCTGTTTAGCTGAATGACATTTGAATTGATGCCATTCCACCCATCTTATTAATATAAGAGACCACACATATGTTGTCAGACTGAATCTCAGTATGTACATTTTTGTGATCTAAATGAAAAGCTTGTAAGGCAAAAGAAACTGCTAATAAATCTAGGTAGTTTATTGAAAAATTAGTCTCACTCTTGTCCCATCTACCAGAGACCGACCTGTTTGAATCCAGTGCATAAGCTCCCGACCCTGAGAATGATGCATCAGTTTGAATAGTAAAAGCAATGTTGTCTTGTTGTCTAATAGATTTCCCATTCCTGGCAGCCACATTTAGGTACCACCATTTAAGATCCTGTATACTTTGAGAGGATAACTGAACTGTACTATCATAAGTTTTATTTTCTCTCAGACCTGTTATTTTATCACGTTCCAAATACCTGTAGTGCATTGTTTTTTTTTGTTGTTTTTTTTTTGGAGGGGTCGTCTTTCCTCTGATCTTCGCAGACCAATTTAAGGGAAAGGCCCTCCTATTTTTGTTTTAGATGTGTGCTATAGTATGATTCTTTAATATTATTAATTTGTAATTTTTTTTTTTTTTTTTTTTTTTTTATTATAATTTTTTTTTTTTTTTATAATTTTTTTTTTTTTTTTTTTTTTTTTAATAGATTTTTAAAAAAATTTTTTTTTTTAATATATATAGAAATTAACAACATTCATCAGATTTCAGGTCCTTCCTTCTTTCCCTTTGTTCTTTCCTGTCCGATTTTCTTTTTTCCTTCCTTCTTTCTTTCCTTTCTGGTATATATTCGTCCAACATCGTCATATATTCCTGGCATTCTTTCTGGTCTCTTTCTAAGTCACTTCGTGTTCTTTCCTCTTCTAGTTCGTAAAAGTGTAGACTTTCTTCTCTATTTATTTCTGTTTGGGGGTGTTCTAGTTTTGTTTGCCCTTTTAGTTTCCTCTTCTTGTTTGGTTGCGTTACTTTTGTTGGTGTTTGTTGTTGTTGTTGTTGTTGTTGTTGTTGTTGCTGCCCTGTGATTTCAGCTTTCTGGGTATTTGTGCTGTCTTTTTGTACATTCTGCTCTGCTCTTGTTCTTTCTGAGTATTTGTTGTATATTGTCTCTCGTTTTGTTCTTGTTCATTAATCGCTGTATTTGATGTTCTTTTCTTTTTCTTTTTCTTTGTCTTTGTTGCTTGTTTTTGTTGTTGTTGTATCCCTTCTTCTTGTTGTTGTTGCATTTTCCCTTCTGCTTCTTGGTTCTCTGATTGAAGTTTTTTTCTTCTCTTTCTGTGTTTCCTATCATGGTTTTCTCAGTTTCTACTTGTGTTTCATTTATGGTTTGTACTTCTAAAGTCGTCTCGTTGGCAATTATAAGCTCGCCTCTTGTGCATTTTCTGGGTGTATGTCCAAATGATCCACATTTGCTACACTTCCTGTCATATATGCATCCTTTATACCAGGTTTTTATGAGGAAGCCATGTAAGAAACAAGATCGCTTTATGGTCTTCATTTTTGTTCTTTCCATTTCCATTATCCTGGTTTCATTGAAAATTTCAAAGCCATATACTTTTCCTAAACGATAGTTTTCCACTTTTGTTCCAAATTTTTCTTCTACCCATTCAACAACGATTTCGATAGGTATTTCCATCGGTATTCCGTCTATGTGTAATTCACCAGTACGTTTTTTGATTTTCCTCATAATGGGTTCTGGTTTTTGTACTATAGCTTTGTTTCCCAAAATGTAGATTTTTGTAGTGCATTGGGGCTTCCAGTATTGCATAAAGGCATTAATGAGCATACCAATAAATGAAGCCAACTCTTGTATTCTAACATACTTTATATCCAAGAGTTTCTTGGCAAAAACCTGGAGTCCAACACAAAACCAAAAAAGAGAAATCGTTGGGATGGAATAAGCATAAATTTTGCTAGATTGATTGTGAAACCAAGAGATTTCAATGTTTCAATCATTGTCCAAGTATTTTGCAAGCAAATGTGACTCAGCATCCAAATTCAACAAGTCATCAATATAATATGAACACCTAATACTCTACTGCCTAAACCATGCATGAATGAGTTTTAGGATCTTAGTGAAAACTCTTGGAGCAGAAGAAAGCCCAAAAGGTAAACATACAAACATGCAAACGTCTGAGGGAGACGTGATATTGCACCTGACCCATAAGGGTAATACCATGCGAAATTAAGGTCTTTGCCTTTTCATTAGCAGCAATCTGAGGCTTTAATAATTCTGCTAATTGGACAATGGGCATAATGCTTGCAGCAACAAGATTTTGGATATCCCTAACGGCTTTGTCATAAAAGTAAACTCATTTATTAAGGTCATTCCAAATTTCCTGATTGACAAGCGGTGGGCGTAACCTTTCACAGTTTTCTGTGATCTTGTACTTCTGTACAATTTCATCTGTTGCACATAAGGAAGTGCATGCAGTGTTAATCAGCATTGCTAAGGATTTTGGTATGGGCTTTCCTTTCTGGAGAGTTTTCAGTTTGGGTAGCTGCCACATATTAGCATTGTTAGTAGAAAGACAGTTGTAATCAGGCTGCAAAGCGTCAAACAATTCTCCATTGATTTTTCCCACTCAAAGAAATTTGCTCGAGTGGTCTACCTGCATTACTCTCTATTGAGGTAACATCAACATCACTATATGGCCCTTCGTTTTCAACTTCTACATGTAACTCCGGTAACGGTTCGCCAAACAGGGCATCAAATTCATTGACATCTGCCACAACAGGCTGCATATTATTTAGACCCAATTTTGTCTTCAACAGCTCAATATCAGTTTCCAACAGATTATTTATATCTATGAGATTGGACGTTTTCAACTGTCCGACATTTTTTACTTGTTTTGTCGCCATAACAGGCTTGCGTTTTGCCACTTTCTGAACTCTAGTCACAACAGACTTTAATTTTTTGTCTCTAGTTTTCTGTTTTTGTGGCTTCATAACTCCTTTCCCTCGTGAGGAACTTGCCTCAGCTTCACAAAAGGTTGCAATATACTCAGGCCCAAAACCCGAAAATTCTGAGTCGGCTTCGAGGTCAGTAATTGAGAGGACTTCGTCCTCGTCAGTAGCCATTATGACTAAAATAAAAATAAACTAAAACAGTGAGCACGTATAGCTTGGACTACGTCCTAAGCTGGCTACAACACACCTAGGCACGCGACTATTACTTACCATTTTGTACTTACCGCTCCGCTACAACGCCAGAATAAAATATGAATATCTCGTGCGGGTGGCATGTTTATATAGGCTACCTCAGGTGAAATCACATGTTGGATGAAAAAAGTGGTTTTTTTTCTTTGAAGAGTGCCATTTCCGCCAATGACAGAGTAATATGCTATGTATACATGTGATGCTGAAGGCTTTACGAAAAATAATAGGTATGCCTTTGAGATCTCCCTCCCAAGTTTGACATCCATGCACCAAGTCCTAATCCCCAACAGAAAAAACTGCAGTATGGAAATGGGGTCTCAAAACAAACTTTATCCCCATACCTGACTGGATCCAATTACATATCACCAGTCAATGACTAGCACCTGGTGATCAATCAGATGACTCAAATCCACAGGAAGACCTTTCACCAGATCTGATATATTTTGATCTGAGCTCTCCTTTTACCAGGTGACTTGATCCCAACATGTCACATGTCAACGTGCCTTGGCAACTTAAAAAGGGTGGCAACAGTATTCTATAACATGGAACTCTACCTCAACAGTGATTACATTCTAAATGCTGTTTTTGATCAGTTATAACAAGAGCATCAGCCTAATCACTTATGTGACTAACTCAGCTGCACAACAGTGATGGGTAATATATTGCAGCTTTTAAAATGTGTGTGGGGAGTAAAACTAATTTTAAAATTTCAATATTTACCCAGCACTATTACCCTCTTCCAACACTGCTCTGATGTCCTGACAATAATGTCATCTCTGAAAAAGATTACCTTCTAACACATATATCTGGCTAGATGCATGCATGGAATGCATCAATCAGACAATTCTCCACTTTGTTGGAGAATGAAATCATATCAAATGGACAGTGGTTTTTCAGTTTGAAAAAGTACAAGCTGCACATTAGCAATGGGTAAGTAGTGCATAATGAAAAATAATTTTACCCTCCCCAAAAAACCCCACATATAAAATAGAGATTATCCAGCTGTATCATGTGTATTCTTCTCTCAACTGAAATACTGCACAAACTATAAGTCAATTACAAATCTCTTTTAATAGTAAGTAAACAAATATCTCACAGAATACAGATAGAGACAGAAAGATACATTATATAAATACATAAATGTATGCATACCTGTAATTGATTCCCGGAGCCACAAGACAAGAGGTTTGCATTTGACAAAGTGTTCCAAACATTCCGTTTTCTCTGGTGTAAGATCTTTAACAAACTCACTAGTCACATGAGAATCATCAAAATCTTTCATCATTTTATCAGAAGCACTTTCCTGAAAATTAACAAGCACTAAATACTGTCAAAAGTTACGTTTCAAACTGAAAACTTTTGAATAGAGAAGACATTAAAGGTATAATAGTGCAGCTGAAAGTGAATTATGATCATATTTTGACAGTTATGTGTGAATTGATTAAATACTATGTAAAAGGCAATTTTTGCTTAATGTGAAGTACATTGAGTTTCTCGTTATTTAATACAAATGCTCAGATATCTTCATATGTAGCTTAAAGAATCTACCATCTCCATCTTGAAATTCATGCTCGGCAGTGATCAGCAGATCCCAAGAAGAATGATAATAACCTAAATTTACATAATTATAAGCTATATATTACATACACCAAAGCTGATGACACAGAAAACAACTACGCTTCCAAACCATGCAACATGTCAACAACAGTAAGATCTGATCCCTTTCCTATTTGCTATTTTGAGAGAAAGTATTGAAATTTATTTATAAATACTTTTCATGGCTACAAGACTGATTTCAATTGATGTGCTTTGTAAAGTGTTGCAGCAAATCCACTGATAGTTTAAGAAAGTGACACTTAAGCTACATAAGTGAATTTGTCCATTTTTGTGTCTGATAATTTGCACAGATAAAATATCTTTATGTCAGCAGTGTTTTTCACATATTAGTGAATTATGCTTCCCTTGAAGGACTATATATCTGACCAAATAGTGCATGTTTAAACTTCTTTACTTTTCGCAGACACTCAGCCTAACCCAATCAACATATCATTTGATAAAGACAATGCACACAGATACCATACAAAACACACAGGCCACCTCATTTAAATGGCAACCTTTCCTGATACTAAATATAATGTATGCCATCATCTATTTTGCTTTCATCATGAAAGAAAGGCTACCTAAAGTGCTAAAATTTTGTAAATAAATGCTTGTACTGGAATTTTAATTCATGTGACCATCTAAATATAAACTTGCTGAACACATTTAGCTAAAAAAGTGTTTGACACTAGTGGCATACAAATATATATTTAACATTACTATGGCTGATTTTTATTTAAAATATAAAAAATGGGAACAAATAAAGCCATACCATCTTACTCTGGAGTCTAGTGATTAATTAGACCATGCTAATTAGCCTGATTGCAGCTATATAGACAAACACATATTACACCTCTTAAAAATTCATATACATATCTATTTTTTATAATTGCAGTTGTCTGTTTTAAACTTGATGCATGCCTCGAGTATTTTGCAAACCCAAAATATGTTAAGACCATACTCTATATGTAATATCATGATCAATATCAGGACTTAAAAGAATCCTAAAATGTCATACCTACCCAGAATTTAGAATAAAATGAAGGCATACAAGAAAAATAAAATTCCTTCAGATTTTATATAACAATTTGGATAATAATTTGAATTCTGTTGGGCATTCAGTTTTCCACCTCGAAACAGTAGATTTCTGCAAGTGATTTCTGTAATAAATGTTTTATTTGATGCTATGAAAATGTTTGGAATTATTTTTAATTCTCTCGAAAAGTAGTATGTATTCCTTGAGCATGTGAATGTCTAAGCTTACAGCTTTCATGTACATATTATGTATCACATTAATTCTCTCGAGAACTAGTATGTATTCCTTGAGCATATATGTATCACAGAACAGTACTGAATAATATGGGCGACATTACATAGATGCCCATTACACACATGTAACAGCTGCATATGAACGATAAACTTTCCTTCTGTAAAGATCAAAGAAAATACTGCATATATTTAGAAACAAAAGAGTATTCCAAATGAGTTCCAGTGATGTACTGAATGAATTCCAATCTATTGTACTTATTTATCAATATCCATAAATAATGTTTGATATTCTAGCAATTGACGTGTCACTATGCAGATGTGATCCAAACTGTCATTAAATGAATTCACAGTAAATATAAAATAGTTAATTAGTCCTTAAGTTTATAAGCACCTTGTAATTCCAATGAATAATTGAAAAAATTAATCCTCTCAATTGAACACAATAATTGAATACAACTAAATTACTGTCTCCACTACAGACATTTAAGGTAGGAATAATAGTTAAGTTATTCACTACCTTTACAGACCTGCCAACCCTGACGAGTCCATCTCATTAAGGCAGTTGATTGTTTTCATTAAGTATGACCAGTTTTCAGTAAGGTGTAACAAAACATTATAAACTGCTACTGGAAAGCTCAAAAACATATTTTAAAGATTTGGTATTTGGAATATGCAGAGACAGTAAGCATTATGTTGAACTGAAAAGTTTGTAAAGTACACGTACACTTAATTTACCACTATTACAGTAGCACAAATTTAGTTCCAAACCCTAAGCAGCTCAATGGCTGGTTGCTGTCTCTCAACTTGATATCTCAAAAATGCATCTCTTGCTGGATGCCATTTTTAACACAAAACTATATGATCAACAGTTTAATCATGCAGATGCTTCGCATTAACAAATAGGTGCAGTTTAAAGTATCTGATGTGCTGCAGTAAAGTTAGTCTGGTTCCATGACCAATTTCACTACTTTTAATATGAAACCTGAATCCAAATAATACACAAATTTTCTGGACTTTTTGGCAATGATCGTTTTGCTTGGGTTGGCAGTTCTGCACTTCCTTTAACTGCAGCAGATTTAACTGGTGGAAGAACATTGGAGACCAAAAGCATTGTTTCATTGTTTTTACTTTAATGCCGCAAGTCCGTATTTTGAGGGTAATTTTCATAATACTTATGGCAAATCGAAAGAGTTGACAGGTCTGCCTTTATATAAAAAACACAAATTCAAAATGAGGATGAGGGTCAAATATTCAGTTCCAGAATATTCCACTTGATCCATGTTCATAATAAAATGCATCTGGTGACATAACATGAACAAACTTTGAACAAGTGCATATTTATATTATTCTTTTTATTTATATTCTTTACATTTTAGGAACAGCAAATAATTTTTCAGGATTTTCAAGTTCTAATCCTGCATGGGGGTCTTCTTGCCATAGCCAGAATGCATTGATGGGATATTCCAGTCCTTGATGACGAGGTGGATCTGATGAGTTCTATCAGACATGCTTCCTACAGGCAGTACATATTGTGGCAGCATGGTAGGCTGGGGTCTGGACAGAGACCTCATGTTGTGCTTGGCAGACACGTGACAAATATCCTGATGCTTTTGAACTGTACACTGGCTTCTTTCCCCATCGACACTTTCCTGTGTTTAAGAATTTGTAAACATGTATAAATGAATACAAGTGACATATCTTTGTTGTAACTTTACATGATATTACCTCTTTATTTGCTTAATACTATAATGATTTCATTCAGATATTTTTTACAACGCTAGTCTATTTCTGATCTTCACAAAAACTGATGACAGTTTTTTAGGTGCCAGGTTTCTACTAATTCTCATGAGATCCTCCTCCTTGCATTCTCTCATCCATCTTATCACCTGCTTGTCCAAGGTTGAGAGATATGGCCTTTCTTTATCAGATCACTGATGTATGATGTGTTATTGACCTTGCAAGGAAAGATGAACCATCTGTGATTTTTCTTCTAATAGCATCAATGATACCTGTTTGAAAGAGAATATTATTTTTTTTACCTGTGTGATGCTAACCCATAATGAATTTTATTTCAATATTAGAGCCATGTCAATTCAATATTCCACATTACTCTCTCATTTCAAGTAGATTGGGTTATGTATCAACATGGATAAAATACATATTAACAGAAATCAGAAGATAAGGATAGTAAATCTAACTTTTATTTCATGCAAAAATATAATATCACTATACAGTTGTAAACATTTACACTTATCTGTTCAAAATACAAGAACAGAAATCTCATCAAATATTTTTCTTAGCTAAGGCATAATAACCATGATGTCTTTGACTATTGTAACAAAATCTTATTTTCCATTTGTTTGGCAACTTTGAAAAAAGGCAGAAAAAATAAAGTAAAGAGTGCATGAACAGCAACAATCAAAACATAAATAGTCTTCCAATTCCAAAGGATTTATCACTGGAATAATTGCCACTCTTTAAAACTACTCTTTTGCTCAGTTTACCAATAGCCTGCAATAGCTGACAAATCTGATCATAATGGAGTCAACAAAAGTCAGTTGCTTCTTTTATACAGCTCTGCCTGTTCTGGTGATTCTTGTCTGGGTAAGTTCATATTTCATCAAGCAAATGCATATATCACTGGATTAGAATTTCACAACTGTAGACGCTGAACATTTATTCCCATCACAGGAATCCCAACTTTTTATTCCAATTTAAGCTGGTCTGGTACAAAGCCATGTCAGACCTGCCAACCCTAAAAAGACCGTCTCAGTAAGGCAGCAGATTTTTTCCATCAGTTTGACTAGTTTTCAGTATGGTGAAACAAAATATCATGTACTGCCATTGTCAAGTTGGACAATGTGTATTTAAAAAGTTCAGTATTCCAAACTGATGCATTGACAGAAAGAATTATGTTCATCTGAGAAGTTTAAAAAGTACATGTACACTTTATTAACCTCTAGAACAGTTGCACAAACTTCAATTCCAAACCCTCTGCAGCTCAATGGCTGGTTCATATCTCTGAACTTGACATAGATTTAACTTTTTCAGTGCACATGAAGGCAATGGGACATACTTAAAACTTGTGATGTCCAATAAACATAATCGTGTCCCTTCCTGCTTTTATTCACATCAATATGAATATTCTTTTTATTCTTCTGTACTGATTATTTAAGCTAATTTAGGAAGCTTGATATTTCTTTTCATTATTTTAAAAACATTATTTAGTCAACAATCTGAAGCTTTAATTGATGGAAAAATAAGTTTGGTTTAAAGCATCTTAGGTACAACCTGGATCAAAATCCAATATGGATGAGCCAAATATCTGGATTTTATTGCAACAATCATATTTCTGTTGATCTTATTCTGTTAAGTATGTATTTTAAGGGTAATTTTTTAAAGACTCATGGCAAAATTATAAGGGTTGGCAGGTCTGTCATATGGGTCCCAAATATGTAGTGCATATATATGATCTAACTTTGATGTGGGTCCTAATAATTAAGTGAAGTTGCAAAAACATTGAGTACAGTATATATGATGTATGTTGTTCGTCTGTTGATTCCACAATGACCACTCTAGTCATCCGAGGGTTGGAGGGGCTGGTTCTCTTCTGTGCATGCACAGGTGGCTGATGAGGCCAATCCTTGCACATAATATTCATTTGCATAAGGGACTGGGGATGAGTGGGACATCTCTAAGAGGGTTGATGGCATATAGTAAGGATTCTACCTACTTGCACATTTCAAAAAAAAAAAGCTTGATCAACATTGCATTTGTTATTTTATCGTTTTCAGTAGAATGACAGTTGTAGCAACCAAAAATAATAAATTAAAGTCACAAGAAAATTATAATTATTACCTTCCTCACTCAATAGCTAACTCATTCACTCTTTTTTTCTCTCGGTGTATTGCAAAAGGACTGGTCCAGGAGTTCATCTGAAACATGCTGATGTAGTGACCACTAGTTCTGCATACTTGGATACATCTGTTGCAAGTTTTTTAAACTTTGTATCTGAAAAAATGTAATAAATTTTCATTTATAATTTATAATTTAAATCTATTTCTCTATTTTGTTTTAATCAAGTCAACACTTAAAGCTGATTTTAAAAAAAAGAAGCAAATCTGAAATTTTTTCACATCAAGTCATCTACCTTGACTGCAGCTCAAAACAAAAACTAATAACAATGGCAACCTGCCAGCCTTTATACTCTGACGACACAATAATATCCATTCCATTCATGATTAGAGATCCTTTCAAAGTTATTGTCATATTGAATTTACTAGTAGTTAAAAAATGTGCAATGAATATTAGCATTCAGCCTATCCTAAACATGAAAGATGAAACATTTTTAGAATCAGTTGTACATGTATACTAATGAAATAGGCACACTGATAGATACCCCTCTCCTCACACAACACAATCACCAAGTGAAATATCGATTTGCTTATCATGTAATTTTGGAATCTTACAAAGCAAATTAAATCCTTATCCAATGATAATAATAATAAAACTGCTTTCAAACATAACAACAAGATATATGACAAGAGGAGAACACTTTATAAAGTAGACAGTGGCCTACCTGTCCAATAACAGCTTTGGCATTCCAGTGTTGAATGACAGTTCTAACTTCTCCAATGCTCTCCATCAAATAAACTGGTCCCCAAGATGATAGTCTTCATTCAGTTTCTCTAACAACTCTTCGACATTTCTTTTGGAACATGACCAAGGCATGCAACCATTACATATTTACTCCCTTTACTTTTGTTTTTGTTTTTTGTTTACTATAGATTTTTAAATTACAATCATGTGACTCATAGCCCTCCCACTTGATGAAGATGAACCTTTTATTTGATCACTTAAGATTTCCATAGCAGTTCGTGACCAATAAGTTTCAATTAAAGCAGAGCCCCCAACCCTCTCAAAATGCATATTCTCTCATTTATTGAACAATTAACTGATCGAATCTTCACAAATCTACATTAAATAAGTTTCAAGATCTTATTGCAATGCATAAAATTACATACACTCTGAACTATTGTGCCTGCTGGTGTTTACTTGCACCTTGAAGTCACCAGGAAAATAAACATTTACATTTAGAATTATATTTAAGAATCTAGAAGTCTTTACCAGCACAAGATCTGTTAACTGTTCAATCCATCTGGATACCATTATTTGAGTAAACACTAGTACCTAACACAATGCACTGTCATGAAAATCCTCTCAGGATACAAACACATAGTTGACAGTGACTCAACTCATCAATAAAGATAATGATACTCAATGACAAATTTCTTTTATCATCATCTATAATGTCTTCATCAAGATTATCACCAAAATTCAAAAACATGCTAAATATAAAGTCAACAAGCCTACCTTTGATGCAATTGCCTCGATCTCTTTGAAGTCACCTGTCAACTCATAGCCTCTGGCAACATCCAGAATGGTTTCTGCCCACCTAATGAATACTTCCATCTGCTGAAACTGCCTCAGCTGTTCTACTCTCTCCTTAGCTTGTTCCTCTGGTACATTTATCAAGGTCATCTCTTCCCTCATTTTTTCATATCCATCAATTTTTCCCAGCAAATTTTTCATCTCCAAAAAGTTTATCTCACCAGTAGTAATACTGTGTTTGATGTCTCTAATATTATTGGATACCGGTATCAAAATCTGACTGCACACCTCCTCAAATGATTCCACAGTAACTGTTGCATGTCTGTCTTGCCAAAGGGTCCTGAAAATATTACTTCTGGACCATGCATGAATGGATTCAAGTACTTTGGCAACCTCTGCTGCAAGTTTAAACGCTGTACTTTGAGGCAAAAACTGTTCAGGTGTGACTGTCTCCACATCAGCTGGTTGACAAATATCTTTGATACAAAGGTCCTTGTTTTCTTCCAAGAGTCCAATTATTTTTTCCACCTCCATGAGTTCAGCTGAAAAGAATGATACAACAAGAATATAGCAATGAAATACCGAAAGGATTCAACCCAATAATTGCTCAGGGGACAAGAATTCATCACATACATGCCATAACAAAACATGTCATATGAATTCTTTTCATACTTACAACCCTACACATGGTCATTTTTTTATAAACACGATTTTAATTAACTGTAGGGAGAGGGGAAGAAATTCTTTTTTTTTAACCACCACTAAAGCATGTACCAGTCCTGTATAAACTGTAAACAACACTTGTTTATAGCTCATGCAAAACTATCCTCAGGGCAGGTGATTTTCATGGACTCGTTTGAAATCTTCAGTATAAGATATAATTAACTCCATTTCACATAACTGACTGGGGTCTTTGGTGGACATGTATTTTAGGGTGGCCAAATAGTCAAAAGTATTCACCTTTACCGATTACTGCCATCTCACCTCGATCCATGATGGTTTAGAGTCTCAGGCTTAAGGTTATGTGCTATGGATCAGTAGTGCTTCCAGGTTCTTTCCTCACCTGTTATACTGGTAGCCATGTTAGTCTATCATGTGCTGAAAAATGGTGTTCAACAAACAACTATAATTGACTGAGAATATTAAGATGATGCCATGTTAAGTCCTTGGAAGATTGATATAGGCGAGACAATTGGGCTAATTTGAATAGGTTGTTGTTGTTATTAGGTTTAATGCCATTTTTCAGCACATGATAGGATATACATAGCAGCCAATATTAATGATGGAGAAAGAAAATGGGAAAACCCCTGGAAAGAACCACCAACCCATGAGAAGCTACTGGCAAGCTTTCTCACATACCCACATTGGCCGAATCTGAAGCTCAAACTGACACACACAGATGTGAGATGACAGTGATCCATAACAGAAAACGCTTTAGACCACTTGGGACCCCTAATTTGCATAGGTATAGCACACTAATTGGAACAAATAAATTCAACTGAGTTAGGAACAATGAAAGAGTTAAGTGTTGAACAACAAAAGTTATACAAATAAATGTCCTGAATGAAATATATTTGTGCCATTATTATTAAAAACTCCCATGACAAGCTTTATGAATAATGTTTCTATTAAGTTGAATAAATCCTAACATCAAATGCAAAGCACAATTATTTTAGTAGTCAGAATAGTCACAGCACAAGTGTGGACCATTTTTTCAAAGCAAAATGTCAACATAACCATTTGCAAAACAAGCAAGGCCCAGCAAAACTACCTTTCATAATACCTGAATGGAGTTTGATTTTGTGAAATGCAGCAGCAAGGAGGGAAGAGCATTTTATTTTTTTGCCTGCAATGCAAACACCACATTCACATTACAAGTGTTTCTTGGGTCCATCATAAGTCTTACTCTACATCCTGTCTTTGAAAGTAATTACCTAGCACAATTATAATCTAATTGAGGATTATTCAATCACTTCATACATTAAAAATTTCAAACCAAACTATGTTCCATCATACTTATGAATGACACTCCCTCACTGCACTACATATCCAGAAAGATAATTTTCTATACCAAGAATATTTCAACAAGGTCTTTGGAGAAGTCTGAACACCCAGTCTCAAATGAGTGCCATGAAAAGATCAAATGTCTTTTACATTACTTTCGCCACCTCCCCTACCACCATGAACCAATCCAAGAAGCAAAGACTGCCTCTAATTAAGAAAATATTTAAAAAGTTCTATGCCAGGTACCAAGCATAATTTCACTACCCATGCATCCATAGTTTTAAGCAATATTTTACCCTCTAGTATTTTAAAATACACTTTATGAACTTATCATACTCATATTCATACTTGAAAGTCTGTTTGGTTCTATAGAGAAAAAATACGCAAAAATTAAGTGTTTTAACTGCTCCGGTGGCCTAGTGGTTGGAGCATCCCTGGCTGAATCATACCAAAGACTTACAAAAATGGTACTAACAGCTGCCTTGCTTGGCACTCAGCATTAAGAGGTTAGTGTTAGGACTGGTCGGCCTGGTGTCAGGATAATGTGACTGGGTGGGACATCAAGCTACATATCTGCAGCATGATACCACTTTGCTTAGACATCACTATAAACTGTATCGCTGCAGACATTGTAGTGATATGACTGAAAAATTGTTAATGTTACGTTAAAAATTCTAATCAAACAAACAAAAACCAGAGTGTTCATCGATTGTAACCATGGTAGTAACCGATGCTACATATTAATCTGCATTTTACAACAACATATATAACAATATATATACTACAACTAATATATACATGTATTCAAGTGAGTGTTGAACATGGGTATATTTGTAACTAACTATAATAACCTCTTTCTACCTTGATATATGTTGTAAAATCTCAAGTGACTGTATTTAAATGAGAATTAATTATTAGGTTGATAAGCGCATCCCTCATTATACCTTGATATCTCTTTTAGAAATCTCAAGTGACTGTGCATTTTTGATGATTGAGCATTAGGCTGATAAGCTTTTGTGTCTCCTATGCACAACTGTCAATATTAGCAACTTTGTTTTGTCGCATTGTTTTGGGGATGTGTGCTTGGTTAGAAGGGATATGGGGTTGCTGTGTGCAGGTAAAGCAACGGGTGCTATAATTCACTGACCTAGTTAGACTCGCAGTGAAGTAACCTGTCGGACAATAATCTTCCTCCATCTTCCACACACACACATACACCATACACACATACAGTCTGATCCCATTATAACACATCAGTTGGGGTCCATTGAATCTAACTATGTTATGAACCAACCAAGTCAGTTAGCTGAACAAAATGATGCATTGACCAAAAATATGGCCAGAGGGAGGGGAGGGAATAAACCGAGCACAAAAGACTGTGCTTTTGATTAAATTAAGATAGAGAAACACTTGTGTATTAACAACTTACATTCGTATAGTATAATCTATAATCTGTTAAGTACTGTATATTAGAAATCCATGAATTAGAGTAAAGATCACATGTTATAAAATTCATGTTTGGCTCACATCCCAATGGAAAACACAAATAACACACATACAAAAACTTGGTAGTCCTCATTTTGATCTATATCTGTCACTAAACAATTCACTGCAACTGTTGCAAATAGCATGTGGCTATAGTTGTTCACATTCTACTTGTACATGTACATTGTACTTCAATTGGCCTATCATTTTGCTGAGGCTATACAAGGAATGAGGCTATTCATAGGAATATGAAAACATTTTTATAAAATCAAAACGTTTAGCAAACATCTTTACAAGATACCCCATCTTCATTTAACTTGATGGCCAGATATCTAAAGCTTCAAAAGATTGTAAATTTAATTTGCACTTATGGTGCTGTTGGTCATGACCAAAAGCCTAATGTTTTCTTGTTCATTGACCTGTTTTCAACTTTCATGTGAGGATTATGAGCATAAGGCAGTGAATCATAATAATAATCTTAAATCATAATTAATTATATTCTAGTTTAATTAAAACTTGAAACAAGATGCTCTGTACCTTGTATCAGTACAATGATATATTTTCCAAACCATTGTAAGTAAAGATCAGGTCATTTTGTGTCCCATTTAATGAAAAACTTATTGATAATATCATGATTCTTTGTCTCCACGTGTTATTTAAGATAAAAATCAAATTCTTATCATTCATTATGTTTACTGATTTCTATTTCATGAGAAAAATCACTTTTGAAAATGGATTGGTGTTGGAAATTGCAGAATGAATGCTCCATGTAGCAAGTTCATACTACGTATTAAATATTAGTAGTCTTGCTCCATGAAGATTATATCAACAGACTGTTTCTTATGTATAAACTTATCTTCAAAAATTTCACAAAGGAGTAAGGCTGCAGTTTTACTTAAAATGTAAACCATTCACAAGTTTTACCATCAACATAACACTGACATATTGTTGCCATTGCTCTGGCAACAATATGCCAATGTTATGTTGACTAAGTTTGTGCATAAGTTTACTGAAATAATCCTCATAAAGCAAGACTAATCACATGGCTCAGTGACATCAATGTGTATCAATCAGCTGTTTTTCATTTTACTTGCACAACATGAATCCTTGAATATATTCTACAGTAGGTATATCTTGTGTTGAATGTTTGAAAAATGTATTTAATGTAGGAATTACGAAATTGTAAAACAACTCAACAGAGTACTTAAAATTATTTTAATTATGGCATATTATAAATCAGCTGTGTGTATGAACTTACCAAATTTCAATGGCTTACAAAGCTGTAACAGAGTTGCCACATATTTCTTCTGTGTTTGGTAACTGCCTGCTTCCATCTGTCGGATCTTAACTGCCTTGATAACATTAAATGTTTTCCACTTTTCTTCAGATTTTTCAAACAGGATGATGGTCAGTTCTTGAAACTTGTCCTCTGATTTTTTTATCACATCAAGGTCTCTGAGAGTGACTGTTCCATCATTCAAAGCATGAACCTGTTTCCTTATAACTGATACAGCCTGCTTTAAGTCCTCTTGACAAATCAGTGACAGTGAGAGATGGTATTTCTCATCTGTAATAAAATAAACTGGTAAATTTGAGGTAATGTTTATTACAATCATTGTGCATCTAACCAGTTTACTCAATCAACTCAGTTGTACTACATGACATAATACAATCTATCAATGTTTTATTGACATCATCATGATATCAACAATGACATCACTTTCTCTTTTAATTACAACATTACTACTGCAAAAATTAAAATATGGCAAAGCATATTAAGAACATAAAATGAAGATGTCAGAAGACAGCAAAGCATTCCTGCATATTATGTATTCAGACACCAGATATTTCTTTGATATGGTGATACTACTCAGGATGTATGCTGAAATCCAGTTGGTAAATGTACACAACAGGTCTACTCAGATCACAGAAACATCAAAGGGTTACAGAATCACTCAAATATATAAAACCACAGTGACCTACATTTAACATCACTGTGCAGCATTCTTCCAGATGCAAGTATGTGTTACGACTCTATGGTCACAAAGCTACAGAAAAAAAAGCAAAGCCAATACATTTTGAAAAACTTAACAAACAATTTAATTACCCTTGTTATAAATGAAAATGTGAGGAACTTACAGTATTATGAAGTGAACCCAAACTAGTCCTTATCAAGGTCTATTCAAGTCCTAAATAAATGAGAAGTTCCTTATTAATTTCAAAACTGGAAATGTGCTGGTTCTCCAGACACTGTTACATTTTCAAGATGGCACTGTCCAGAATTCCTTCAAATAATTTATAACAGTTCCAAAATAATATAATAGTCCAAATAATTAACACTTTTTATTTCCACTGAACTGTTCCAACCAATGTTTTTCCTCAAAAATAATATCTAAGTACAACCTAAGTCTGCAGACTTATAACAGGAACACAATAAGTATGAATGACTTCATACATTGGAACAAATCTGACTGCTTAATTCTGTCCTTATATACACAGTGTATTGTGGCTGTATTTTACAACAGACCCCACATGATAGAATACAGTATTCATTTTGCAGCGATTTGGCCTATTCATGTGACCTAGTCCAACCAATGGGAAGTTACATAATTATTTTAGAAATGTTGAAACCCCATCAGCCACTGAGAAATTAAGCCAAAAGTGCCATTTAAGTCTTATTATTAAGATAATTATTATTAATTATCAACACATATATAAACATCTATTAATTGATTCTGTACATGTACTATGCTCTTAAGATACTCAAACCATGTAGGCAGAACTAAAGATATTCTGCATACATTACAGCCATGAATAAAATTTATAAAAATTAGATAAAATCAAGTACCAGGTGTTACTAAAAAACATTTACACATAACACGTGTATTAAGTTTCATGTACTGAACAAAAAAAGAGCTACCATGAAACATAAACACTGTTAAATCTTGTTTATCAAATGGTCAACTTGAAGATATATGTCAAGGTCAATTTTCATGTCTAAAAATATGAATTATCAAAAAGACACCATTTTTTGATAATTAATGATTTTTACACAGAAAAACGAGCTCATCTTTCTAACATACAGTAGTTTCCTTTCTTCAGATCAGTCTTCAACACATTACTCAGCAAATCTTTTGATATAATTTTATCCATTAAAAATAGTTGACTTTGGTTTCATTGAGGCAGTCAAATTTCTTCCCCTAAACCCTTCCAAATTGTGGTTCTGCAGACAGATCAATGGAATAAAATAGTCATTTTTTCTTTTCTTTTTTCTCCATGACTTTTCATAAAATATATTAATTTGTTTTCTATCAAAAGGATCTTAAGTGTCAAGTCTTGCTATTAGTTTTAATATTTGTAAATACTTTATCTGTGCTGCAGATCCCTTGTCATGAACATGTTTTTATGTATAAAATCTCACAACCTCTTCTTTTTACTACATGTACAAACTTACAGATACTTTGATGCATTGCTGATGATGCTTTAAGATATATACCATATTGGTTCATTTGCTTGTATAGATGGAAAATCAGGTTAGCAAAGAATACCACTTTTATCACTACTAAAATACAAGGAAAATGAAAAGGTAATGTTGCTTTCACTCAAGGATCATTGTTTGCTGGTCACTTGATTAAAAATTTGAGCAAACTTGGGGTGCACAGAGGTTTCTATTCTATGACATGCAGTGAATAATATGTTCTGTACTTATCCTTATAATACATGTATCTGGATATGTGATACTAAAGATGAACTTTGTTTGATGCTGTTAGTTTCTCCTGTTAATTTAAATGAAATTTTTATTATATTATTGATTATAAAATGCAGAGAAAATGTTAGCAAAGTGCCTTTCCCATGTACAGACCATTGGACGGTCAACGCTAGATGGCCAGGGCAGGTACTGAACCCACAATCACACTTGATGATGTGTCTGAAATTCTACCAATTGTGTAAATGTATAATGGATTGTGTATTCACTGTACATGCCAGATGAACAAATGAAGGTTTTAACTGGCATTTGATATGAGCAACTAGGCACTGAAATTAGCTAGGATATTTCAAATAGCAAAGTTATAAAAAAAGTGAAAGAATATAATACATCAGGTGACATAAAAGGTATCTCAGACATGAACAAATAAATAAAAATGATTGCATTTTGCTGCACCTTTTCGGATTTCACAATTAGTTACTGAACCAACTAGGGTAACATCCAATTCAAAAATACTTGAAGACGAATACACACACAAGAAAATGTTTCAAAAATTTTATACTATAGGTCAGTTTAGGTGATTCTTTTGAAATTACAATTTTCTCAAAAGATGTATGAGAAAAAAATGCTCATAAATCTATTACATACAGGTCTTTTATACTTTCAATAATGATATATTTTTAAAGGATTTTCAGAAAATCACCTGTGATAACATCAAAATGTTTGAAGATGCTGAAGATATTTTAAACACTTGGTCTGATCTACTAATGTAAGTTGTTAATAAACATGCACCTTTGAAGACATAGAGGTAAGCATCAAATGGGCTGGGATACCAAAATGTTTTTAAATACAATAAAAGGTCAAGACCACTTGAAATCTGTAGGTATTTAATATAAATACCACTACAAGATTATGTATAAAAAAGTAAGCAACGAGAAACCACTACACAAAAATACTTGATGGCAAGAAAAACAACCCCTAAAATTTAAGAATTCTTTTTAAGGAATTTGGAGCAGGAACGTGCAAAATAAGCAAGATATATCATCACCAATAAAAAATGATAAACATATTTCTGTTCCAGATGACTCTGCAAATATTTTGAATGAATTCATTTTAAATTTAAACCCCTCAAAATACAAAACACAAGTTAGTATCTGATCATTTAGAACTAAAACATTTTTGTTTCACAAAACTTCCAAATGAATACTAAATCTTAAATTCCATAAATGAGTTTTGAGTTTTGAATTAACATTAACATTGCTATGATGTCTGCAGTTACTGTATTACCTAACACATTATTCTACTGTTTTTCAAGAAATTTATATATTGTAAAATTATTATTTTTCACTCTTTTATATCTCTTTCTGTATGGGGAAGAACCCTGCATAACAAATAACCTGTCATTCTCAACAAACCTCATCATAAGCAACTGCTCTGGCTTTCTTCAAACAACAAACTCCATCTGTGAAATCAAGTTCTTCAAGTTTATGAACCATTCTTGAATTGAACATGAAATGTTCTTGATAATTTTTGGTGTTATTTTATGAACTACTATTCTTGAACAGTTCAAGAACAATATGCATCATAAGAATTCAAGAACTATCCTTGAACAAGTTCATGAACATATTAGGAACACTTAATGTACTAAAATAAATTTAAATAGTTCATTAACAAGCTTAAAAATAGTTCTTGAAAGATAAGAGCTGTTAAAAAAACAAACAAAATAAGAGTTTAATTCATTAAAAGATGCTGAAAAGTATATAGAAATAGCTGGAAACAAATCTGGAATAGTAAAAACACACAAAAGTTGCAGTTGAAATAACTGAAAACTAAATAAGATTAGAATATTAGCTCTTGATAATGTTCATGAACTCTGCAAGAACTTGTGTTCTCAAACAAGTCTTCAACTCATATTTTAACATTTGGTCATTTATTGTTCAAAAACCACTCTTAATACATTCAGTCATATTTTATGAATGGCTGAATAAGTGTTCTAGTTCTAAAATGATCTGAGGACAATTCAAGAATTATTCATCACATTTTTGCAGGGTCCAAACCGCCAAAGTGAATCTCACTCATGATTGTACCTATGCAAGATCTTTATGATATAAGCATATACTCCTAGTTTAATCAATTGTTTGGATAAAATATATAGCCATTTGAGTGGTAACAAGTTCAGCCAACATAATTTAATATCTCCTCATCTGTATGTGTAGATCTTAATCATCATTCAAGCCGTCCAAGATCTTGATAGTATATTCCACGTCAGATCAAATTCAGATCAAAAATGTGCATACCAGTGTGGTAACAAGTTAGCCAATCAGATGCAAGATCCCTACACAAACACGAATGATCCTGCTCATGAACTTGTTCATGGTTTTGATGATATAAGAAATCAGATAAAAAATATGGATTACATACTGGAAACAATTGGTGATGGAAGACAATGGACATCACCCAATGAACGCTCAGCCATACCACAGAGCACTTAGATGCTAAACATGAAACGTAATTAACAACCTGAAAAAATTACCTGAGAAAATTTTAAGAAAGTGTGAAAATGGCATCCATGTAAGGGTATGCTCCAATATGAATCTCTCTTTCTCCATGTCCTGCTTGTCCTCCATTTTCACTGCAGTGCTCCATGATCCTCTTTCAAACAAACTGGAAAGAAGTTCCATGAAGCGAGCTCTTTCATTCTCCCTAAATTGTTGCATCTGAACACTGTACTCAGTTTCTATTGCCTAATATAAATAAAAAGCATATGCAATGCTATTAGTAATGATGTTCATCAAAGTTTGAGTTACCTATCAATAAACTGACAGAACAAGAATCCATTAAACTATCTCTGCCATCTCCTTGTCTATATTTTAAATGTTTACCATTAAAAAGAGCTGCTTAAATATACAGGTTTTGGGGGCAATTTTGACAAAAAATGTTCCTTGTAAAATGTATTTGTTTTAAATGTGTAAAGTTATGAACTTTCTGTTAATTAATGAAACACAACTTCTGAAATACTAAGGGTTGTATTTTTAACTCTTGTATACTTTGGATACAAACTGGTAGTATGAATATCACAAAGATCACCATTCACTTTTACAACTGACTAGTGACCACACTGTCAAATATACAACAACATGGAACAAATGGCCTATTGAAATAAGACACAAAAACACAGTGATCCCTTTCAAAGAGTGCTCTTAAAACACCTTTTTCGACTGCAAGAATAAACTTAAAGACCTTATAATGTTTCTTACCTTAAATATTTTCAGCATGTTTTTATGTTTTCTAATTTCATGGTGGTCTTTTGTTTTTATTGTAGTCATATCATTATATATGTTGTAAAGTGCTTCAAGCTTCTAAGAATTAGGCACTATACAAAGTCCTCATTATTATTATTACATGTATTATTATTATTATTATTATTATTATTATTATTATTATTTTTTTTTTTATTAGTATTACTATTATTATTATTATTATTATTATTATTATTATTATTATTATTTAAGACTATCATTTATCTAGTAAATAAGTTATTATTTAATTTCTATGGAAGTGACAGGCATCCATGTTCCAACTACATGTAATACATAATTTTCTCACAATAACTTATGCACAGTGAACTTTATGGACATAAATCACACTAAAAGTGTGGGAGCAAGTGAACCTCTGGGACCTCTAAAAAATGCAAAACACTGTGAAAATACGTATTTATTTATATATTTTTACATGATTATAATATATGTTTGTGACTTTAGACTAACTACCAGTATTTTATATTTTAAATATGATTCTGGTAATTAGCCAACACAATGATAGAAGTCTCAAAATGACAAAATAACCATTCGTCTTAAAAGTTCACAGCGGGTATAAAAATATCTTACATATTTCATGATGTTGAAATTCTCAAAAATATTATTTTTATAGTAATTTGTGGATTTTCAAAACAACGAGGAAGTCTCAGACTAACTAAATAATCATTCTAATCATTCTATCTTGAGATTTCGCTACAGGACAAAAACATTTATATAGCATTACAAACCGACAATATTTTAAGATTTTTTGCCACATGATCAAATATATTAATGAGGCAATCTGACAACCAATCTTCAATCTTTTTTTTATCGTAAAGGATAATCCAAAAGGAACCATCTGATAAATAAAAACAATGATGACGAAATATGTTGTAAGATAAATTTAGTTTCTTGATATATATCTCTTAGTCCTGAATTTCATATTTTTTCTCCCTTAATTGTAATGTTTATACAGATTATTCTTTCATCTGATGTTTCTTGATAAAACGGCTTAAAATCCATTATAATGGTATCTGCTGAATAAAGTGATTTAACTTTCACAAATTGCCACTGAACAAGCAATCAGATCCATCAAGAACATTTTCCAGAGGCAAGCATAAAAAAAAAAAAGATAGAATTTGTGTAATTCAACGATATACACAAATACCAAAAGTGATCAGAGATAACTGCAATATTTTAGTTGTATCTAATGGAGTTGATACATATACATGTACTCTGTGAAATATTCATCAGACTTGGTGCAGCGGAGATATGAACAGAATTAGATTTAGTAATTTCTTCTCAAAAGCACAAGCTTTCACACATGGATTTATAACAATAAATTTACATAATCCAAAAACAAGATATAGTGTAGGTCTTGATAAGATATTTGGTTGATAATTATAGCAGCAGAGAAGGCGCTACCTCAATATGACGTCATATAGGTATTAAAAAAATGCACAATAATTTCAACAAAACTAAAGTAAAAAAAAAAAAAAAAAAAAAATATTGGTAAGTTAGAGACTTTGGTTTAGCATCCATGACCTTATGTTTTTTTATTTCATAGGAAGCTTTTACTTTTCAACAATGACATTCTAGTAAAAGATCTATTTGCCTCCTCTGCTGCTCAATCACTTTATTTGATTTTGATACAAATGTCACAATTAACCTGATTCTGCTTTTAATTGAGTGTAATAATACAACACATAAGTGTGCGAATTGGAGATCAAAATGCAGATGGCAGTTAATAAGGCAGTTAATTATGTTGTTGCAGAAACACATGCATACACAGCTGTGAACTAGATTAACATTTTCACATTTGAATATAAAGAAGGCATATGATGATTACACTGAAACTGAATTAAAATACATGATGAAAACAAATTTCACATGACAAAACTTATTTCATCACCATTAATATTTTTAATGTTTTTGCTACCAGCAGTCATTAGTGACATTTTCACTAATTGAAATTTGATCAAAGATTATTATTTACAGTGTAATAACAATATGTTTTGTAAAGAAAATGTAAAAAAAATATAGGACTGCTTAATATAAATATAGAATTTCATGATGCTTATTTGAATTTACATGAAAACTACCAAAAGTTACCATCATTCACATGTCTGACAGCAAAGAAGATATCAATAACTACAGACCCATATCTATCTTACCAACTCTGTCCAAACTACTTGAAAAACATGTTCATGACAATTTTTTGATATACCTATCAAACTATCAATCAAATTATAAAACCAATCAGGCTTCTGAGAAAACCACTCTTGTAAGACAACCTTGGTCTCCATCAGTGAGAGATGAATTACTGCCTAATATCAAGGAAAATTAGTTGTATCAATCCAAGTTGATCTAAGAAAGTTTTCTGAACATGTTAATCACAATATTCTTATCAGCTCATATTTTCCAATACAAAAGCTATAACCTTTATATTATATACTCATTATTTTATTCTACCTAAGGCTTAATTATATAAACAAAAAATACATTAGAAAAAAACAAAGTAACTGAATATATGCTGAATTCCAAACGAAATACACAAACACAGATTCATCACTACACAACAACAACATTATTATTGCACACAAAACTTCACACAGATGCTTGACATAACATTTGAAGGAAAATGGCATTATGGTATACTTAAAATTGAAATTTGGAGTCATATTGTGAATGAATGTGCATTGTAACAACTTTTCCATTTGATCTAGATGGAAAAGATTGTGGTAGTTTTGTTGTTTCTACAAAAAAATGATTTTGGACTGTATTTATCTGTGCCAATTCTACATGAAGTATATAGGATTTCAGCAGCAATGGAGCAACATGTTGACATCTTAAAGTGCGTTTTAATATTTGAAATCAAAATGTGGGGAAAATATGAAGTTTTTCAATTGCAATTATCAAAAAGACAGTATTGAATTTAATATTTATTTCATTTGGAGTGCAGTTAGGAGGATGTAACTGCACTTAGAATATGGTCAAAATTACAGTACAATTTTGAAATGTGTTTCAAGCTTGAGAACCCATGAATATGGCCCATTCAGATTTGCAGGACTAAGAACTACATTTTTAGGAAATTCTGAATGTAAAACTAAGTGTATTTTTTGCCATTCTTATTACCAGCTAAAGACAGTTTATGCCTTGTCACTTGCATGTTATTTCTAGGTACCCAGCAATTTTATGAAATCTGACCTCTATTGCCCACCTTAATCACAATTTAATGCAGAATGTAGCAAAGCAGCTGGAATAAGACATTCCATGAAACATCTGCTTTAGCTCATTCAGAAACAAATTTAATCAACCAAATTGTAATGCGACTTTTACACAAGAGTCCATGATTTCTTTATAAATCAAAAGTGCTGGCGTCTGCATCCATTATTTGTTTACAATAGAAAATAGTTCCTTCATGAGTGCAATATGAAGTGTATGAGAATTCAATATCGCAATATACTTAATGATTCTGACAATGTAAAGTTAACAAAGACAAAAATGGGCATATAATAATCTCATGTATTATCAGTGTATGTGTGTGTGTCTGTCTGTCTGTCTGTTTTAACTATGTACATGTACTTCTAATGTAAATATAATAATAATAATAATGAGGACTTTGTATAGTGCCTAATCTTTCGAAGCTCTAAGCGCTTTACACCATCAATAATGATATGACTACACTACAGAACAACAAATGACAAAAAAAAATGAAATTGGAAAACATAAAAACATGCTGAAAACATATAAGATACAAAACATGATTAGGTCGCTAAATTTGTCCCTGCAGTCAAAACAGGTGAGTCTTATGAGCACTCTTAAAAGGGACCACTGTGTCTTTGTGCCTAATTTCAATGGGTAATTCATTCCACGTCACTGGGCCCTGGTGTGCAAATGAACATTGTCCATATGACTTTGTTTTCACCTTGGGAAAAATGAGTATATGATTATCAGAAAAAGAGCGTAAGGATCTAGCTGGTGTATAAACATGGGTGAGACTGGATAGGTATGTTGGACTGGAGTCTGTCTTTGAAACATAGCACAGAGAACAAATTTTGTGTTTGATTCTGTATCGAATTGATAGCCAGTGTAAGGTACAGAGCAGTGGTGAGGTGTACTCTGATCGAGGTACTCTAAAGATGATCCATGCAGCTGTGTTTTGAACTTTTTGAAGTTTCTGGAGTAAATATTGTGACGAACCAGACAGAATTGAGTTACAATAGTCCAGTCTTGAAAGTACTAATGTTTTAGTGGCATCAACTGAAAGATATTTACGAATGGAACTGATGCATCTCATATGCATATAATAAAGAGCCACAAGGAGCATTAGTTCTACAAAACCAATTTGTGTCACCCTATTTAAATAAAGACATTACTATCATTATCAATAATCACTTGAATAGTCATTCTCAAAGTAATTTCCTTTTAATTGAATGCACTTCCCCATCTTGTGAAACATGTCTCGAACACATGCAGAAGGCTGTTGTGTAAGAGCATTCATGCCATCCTGGTGATTGAATCGTGTAATTCTTCTCTGCTTTTTTTTCTCCGATGTCTTCCCCATAACGAATCTTTAAATTGTGGTAAAAGTCAAAAGTTGCAAGGAGCTAAATCTGGGCTTCATTGTGAGTGATTTATTGTTTCAACAGTAAGTTTTTGTAAGGTCTGCATTACAAACTTGCAGGTTGTCCTGATGCAAAATAAAGCAACGTCTCAGGAGGTTTCAGCACTTTTTGGCAACAAACCTGCATAAATTATATATGATTACTGTGGCACAGTAGTAAACATTCACTATAGTACTCTCTAGTGCCTAGTGGTTCCATGTTTTTTTTTGTGTATTTAGGAACATAATTCACATAACCTCTTTAGCAGATTAGGAAAGATGTGCTTTTATTGGCAATGGCTAACTTCTGTACTTCTATACATTACTTGGTCTCTCCCTCTCCAGTTAAAAAAATGGGCATCCTAGTTTCATCACATTTATTTAATAAATTATGGCTTTCTACTTTGTGGGATGACTCCAGTGGCCTAAGTGGTTAAAGCGTCTGACATGGATGCAGGAGGTCATGGAATTCAACCCTGGCCAAGTCATACCAAAGACTTATATACATACTACTAGCAGCTGCCTCACCTGGTGCTCAGAATTAAGAGTTTAGCATTAGGTCTGGTTGGCCTGGTGTCAGGATAATATGAATGGGTAGGACATGATGCCACATTTATTTGGCTTTACTCCAATAATGCCCCTCATCCTTCAAAAATGTTTGGATGAGGGGTCCATTGTCCATACAGCAGCATATTTATAAGGACACGCGATCATACGCGTTACTTGTTATTTACACTCACCAACAAAGATAGATCATACGCGTTACTTGTTATTCACACTCACCAACAAAGATAATAAAGGGGTATATCATAGAATAGATTAGCAATAAAATGTTAATTATATTCAATTTAAAACAGAACAAGTACTTTAAAGATAGTATACGTATATATAAATCAATTTAACGGAGACCGTGATCAATACTTTCAAATTTACTATAGAATATGACAAGGTTTTTATATTTTATGTTTGTATGACTATAAGGAAACAATAAGACTAGTTGACCAATGGTCTGTGGTTTTCACTTTAGCATGTACTGAAATGTTATTTTTGTTGGATAAGAAAATATCAAAAGGCTTCAGAACTCATTTTAAAATGCATATAGTGTTCTGTTTAGGTGACTGACTTGAAAAGGTGAACTAATAAATTATATTTTTTAAAGATATGGTAGGTGAAGTCCTTTGTCCATTTATTAATAAACACCAGTAGATGTTGTTGTTGGATATTACACCATTTTTCCACACATTATAGGCTATACATGGCAAGATTAACACCATATTTCAGCTCACAATAGGCTATACATGGCAGCCATATATAAATGGTTGAGGAGAACTTTGGAATACCCTAGAAAGAGCTACCTACCCATGAGAAGCTACTGGGAAGCTTTCTCAGATCCTCACATTGGTTGATTCTGAGACTCAAATCCATGCAGACAGAGATGAGTTGGTAGTGATCCATAACGGAAAGCTCTTTAGACCACTCATGGCCACCATGTAAAGATTATGTTTCAATCATTGCATTATCTCACCAACAATTAATTATAAATTTTTGTAAAACAAAATACAATTTTTTAAAATCTTTTTTTGCAAACATAAATCTTCTTAGTAGAAATTTTATGTCTGATATTTAAATGGAATTTTGGAGAGAAAAAACTAAAGTGATATGTATCATACATTTAAGTAATTATTTTTTTGATAACTGGATTGTGTACAAAAAATTAAAGCATATGAAAGAATACATGAATTATATATATATATATATATATATATATATATATATATATATATATATATATATATATATATATATATATATATATATATATATATATATATTGCCAGTCCCTGGTATCTGCCATGAAACTACCCTCAAAGGCTGATTTTTCCTAGGAAGTGCAAAATTTGGTAAAGTCCCAGTGGCAGGACTAGGTACCTGTCAGATCCCTAATAATGACATTTTTAAAATTAAAGTACCCATGATACTTAAATTAAAAGTAATGTAAACAAGTATAAACATGAGTACCATTTATGGCACATCATACAACCACCATGTGTTTTATACTTCTTTTGAAATTTGTAAGGTATGATTGAATCAGGAGATTATCAATAAGTGACTTCAATCACTTCTTATGGCTGTGCTTTTAAATCAAACCTAATGTCCAGAAACCATCATATCTTATCAGACCTACCAAGACTGTGATGTAAGACCTTTTTGGATCAGAGACTCTGTAGGTTTCTGTCTAAACTTCCCTAACTGCAAACATTCCACAAAGTTTGGTCAAGTTACTTATTCTAGAACAAAACTTGCTGCGCACAACTCTTTCTATCTTTGAGTCAAAATGACCATGCAATCTGAACTTTTAAACTCAAAATCATCAGACCTCTTCTTCATCCAGTAAGTAAATCATCCACAAATGTATGCATAGAAACAATTTTGTCCTCAGTCACAATGATTTCAACATTTAACCTTTAACATCATACAAATGTTTGTCCTGCCTGTGTTATTATTATTTAGAAATAATGTTTCTTCTTTCAATCAGTGATCTTGCATTTTGACCCTGTAATCAAATGGATTCATTTTGAACCTTACATGAATGAAATCCACAAACTTTTGAAACTGTACATGGCACAAAGCTCCTTTTCTGATGTAGAAAACATTTTTTTCTTTCAGTCACAGTGACCTTTACCTTTCACCCAAGAAACTGATAGACTTTATTCTTAGCCCATAAGGAAGTATCCAAACTTCTATCTCACACTACAACTTCATTGGGGATTTTTTCATACCAGCACTACAAGCCATTCAAAAAATTTGTGAATGACATTCTAACTGTAACTGTGTGGAAACCTGAATGGATGAACTACTGGATAAGACAAGAAGATGGGCATTATATCATGATATCCTATGCCTAACATGGGAAACATAAAATAATAGCAGAATTTCAGTACCATAATACTGCCTGCAAGGAACATGTGACATTAATACAATTTAAAATTTGTGTAATTTTTAACGAAGAAAAAAATAAACTTAATTATATTATATACATCACATGTGCATATCTTCAATGTGTATGTAAGAATTCAACAACTGCCAAAGAGAATGAATATATAATATTGGCACAATGGAATTGGGACAGACAGATAGACAGTGAGAATCAAAAAATGGATGGTTGGTAGACTGACATTATAATTCAGTAAAATCCCACCAATGTTTGTACAGATGTATAAAACATCAAAGGGAAAACTGAAACTCATCAGAATAAAGAAGTGGTAAAAACTGAATATTTTGAATTTGCTTACTAACCTTAAAGGCCATTTGACTTAAACATTTCTGTACACTTGGGTGAAAACTGTCCACTTCTTTGCAGTAAAGCTGTATCAAAGCTTTTGTCAATAAACGGTTGTTTTGCATCTGAAAAGTAGGAATTGTATAAATTGATTTAATATACTAAGAATAAAAGTTACATGCATGAAAGTCTATATGCAAATAATCATAAACAAATATCAATGCTCCAAACATTTAAGAATACAAGACTCTAAATCTGCACTCCAATATCATACAAACCTGCTTATCACATGCAAAAACCATTTGATTTTATGAACTCTTCTTAAAGTATGGGGGGGAAGAAAAAAAAAGAAAAAAAAAAAAAGAGTACCTGAAACGTTCTTACAAATATCATGGACTCTACATCACTGCATACATCTCCTCATTTTAATCTCCTATACTAATAAATATTGAGCTCATCTGAGAAATTTGCGAGGAAGCCAATTAACATTCCAAACTTGATTTTAGAAAAATCAGCTCATCTGAGAAATTTGCGAGGAAGCCAATTAACATTCCAAACTTGATTTTAGAAAAATATATTCCTGTTTGTTTGGTTTAAATGTTCATAAAGCAGCTGAGCTTAACAAAACTTGAAGTCATGACTTTTGGTTTGGAACCTGAGGTCATGGATAGAAGATCTATGAACTCATCTCAAATGCACATATGCTTGTTCTAAGAGGGTGTATACAGTTTGTTTGGTTTATTTTGTGTCTAGAATACTATCCAGTTTGTTATGGTCAGAATGATGTACTATTTCAAGTTGCAATGTTCAAGTACATTTTTTGACCATTATGCAAGGAGGAATATTTTACATCAAATTTTACATCCACTATCTGCCTTGTGAATTAACTATTCTCAGCTAAGATGTTTTGAGGATAAATTATATGAGGATATACATTATCTGCATGTAAAGAAGAAAACAATAAATTGAAAAATTTAATAATACTCTAAGTAGATGTCAATACACTTTGAAAACTTACTTTAAGCAAGAGTGTAATCTCATTTTATTCTCCAATTGAGAATTTCAATTTCCTCCTGTTTTGTTTATACTTTTTTGTTCATGCTCTATTCAATTACTGTATAAATACAAAAGAAGGTAAAAACTATATCAATCTTGTTCTGTTTGTACTGTAGCAGTGTATACAACTTTCATCCTAAGCCACTTTCACTACTACTGCAGTGCAGCTGACCTTTAACCTCTTGTCCCTAACCTTTAACCTTCACAACAGGCCACTAACCTTTAAAGATCAATGAAAACCCAATTTACCACTATCTACAATGGTGTAGCCTCAACCATATCAAGGCTACAAAGTGATACTATACCTTGCAATGGAGCTATTGTCAAAGAAAAAAAGATGACACAAATTAAAATCTACTACCTAAGTAGACTTACATTTTTCTGGAAGTTTGGCTCATATAAGTTATTAAAAATATACAAGGTAAATTACAGTGGTATGTTTACACTAACTACACTTGGACCACAGTGACAGATACCATAAGATTCTTGCAGTAATTTGCTTTCCAAATAGTGCTTGCTATATACTGTATTTGGATATTCTATGAAACACTGTTCCATGTGCACCATATTAACCATAACCTGTTCATATTTACAGATGCAGTGCTCTTACATGGCACACCAAAACATGGAAGCAGTTCTTAGCTGAACTAATATTGCAGATGATCCAAACAAAAAATTTATATGAAGAACATAAATGATTTTTTACTCAGGTTTCTCCAATGAAATTCCATAATAGTGGTATTAAAGAAGATTACTTGATTTATTTAAGGATATATATGTACTATTTAAACTTTCTGACAACATTTTACACACCAAGTAGCTTCATTGATTCGTGAAAATAAGGCTTCCATAAAAATTTACCACACTCTGGTCAGGATGCTAAACTGATCTAAGCAGGGACCTTGTACAGACCACTTTTTAAATATATAAAAAACAAATGTCAACAAAAAAGATTGGGGGTGGAACTGATGATGTTGCTCAAGGTCAATTCAAAAAGGTAGCCCCAAAAGCAATCCTGTTTGCAAAACAATTTGGAATGAAAGTCATTAACATTGTTCATGACAAAGCTATTGGCACCATTGGTGATGTTGCTGGTAAAGCACCTCATCAATCTGAGTCAGACTCACATGATTTATACAATAAAAACTGCAGCCAGTAAAACTTCCCAGCACTAAAGTGATTTCTGCAAGTGTCAATAACATAGAAATCAAGCTGCAAATGAACAACTGAAATCACTAGCTGGTATGCCACTGATAAAATAACACTGCCAAGAGAGAAAAAATATAACAGCAAAATCTGATAGCAGGAAGTGGTCTGAATCGATGTCACTGTTGATTACCCACCAGCTGATCATTAATTGATCATGTCCTGGCAAACCATTTTAGACAACAATAAATACAATAAGTAGTAAAAGCATGTCCTCAAAGACAAATCTGTGCATAGTTATCAATATTATTCTTATGATGCATATTCACCAAAATCAAAGGTAAACAGCATATGGAAGTAGAGACCATGTTGGTTTTGTTAACAATGGTGTTATAGTGTTGTTTAACAGTGAAACATAGATGATTAATGGAAAGAATATTGCATCAGATCTCAAAAATATTGACACTGCTACAGATTCTCGCAAGATATTCTGATGATTATTCAAGTTCCACTGGTCCGTCAATGATGTTGGCCAAAGATACCACTGATCATGCAGAGAATTGCAACCTCACAATGAATGCTGCCTGAACTGAAATCACATCGATAAATGAAAATTTCAATCGGGGATTGGCAGCAAGTCAATCATTGATTAACGACAATGAAGAATTTTCATGTGCAAACCCACTAACACATTATCATTAGATTTTGCACAAATGTTAGAAAACATTTTTTTGGTGCTAAACAGACAGTTGTACTTATTCAAAAAGCCACCAACAACAATGCAACCTGCCATCCCCACTGGGTTTGCTGATGGTAAAGTGAGATTGACAAGACTTTTGTAGTGAATGCCAACAATAACGCCATCGTTGACTGAAGAACGATGGCTTCTCTCTTTTCTGGACAGCAGCGGTAAATCAAGAATGTCATTTTGATGATGCCCATAAGCAGTATTCAAAGTAACATTGTTGAGTTATTCACTTGGCAGATAGCATTAACACACAGCATATTGTTCATTAACAAAGGATTAAATATGTTACCGAACTGAAAACTGGATCCAACAAAATCACAATGAGAGTGAAGTAATCAACCAATTACTTCAAGATATCAACCTTTCACACATGACACTGTTAGGTGCAAAATAACCAAGATTGAATTATATCCAGTTAAACTATATGACAGTATCTCACAAAATAAAAATCATTATTTGAAAATACATTCACTTGAGTACAAGTGACAATCTTTTCGCTAGCATGGATTACAAAACGTATTATTAACACAAGTTATTGTTGTGTATACTATTTACCTACAAACATCAATGCCCATTTGTATTATAACTACAGATGCCAAGCAAATAGAAGCCTGGGTGGTGAATAAGAACAACTGGCAACAAGCAGTAAACTCATTGTTTGAACTTACTGACAAGACATCAAGGCAAAGGTTATTTATATTAGAAAGGAAGCTAACCTCATCAGCTGACTTTGGATACTTTAAAGTTGATTTTTTTCAGAGGGTATCAATAGAAAGGTTATTTTATTACAGAGAAAGCCAACCTGGAAGCTAACTTTGGATATTTAAATGTGTGCCAATTTTTTAAATTTTTGAATATACAAATTTAGCCAAAATATGGAAGCTAAGTTTGGTTCCTTTTCAGTGGTATTCACAAGAATTTTGAAAATAAATTGAAACAATGAAATGTGCATGAACATCTGAGATTCAGCATTCCCAGAAGATTTGGAAAAAATAAAATGATTTGATGAATTCATGAAGGCGAGAAGATGATTTTACTGACAAATATCATCATTAACATGGGTTATATTTTAGTGGACTTTGATATCACTGCTAGACAGACTGACATTAAGATGGGGGTTTAAAAAAAGGTGCAAATTTTAAAAAATGTGACTTTAATCATTACAGATTCCACTTCAGGAGACGTGTTGCCTCCAACAATAATTTTTCACAGCATGAACAAATAAATACTCATGTACCAAAAGAATGGCTCACACGTGTGCAAGATAAGGACTGTGTTAAGATTATCCTGCTGTGGATAAAAGAGTTTTGACTCAAGTACAGTTTTATATTTAAAATAAAATTCCAGTTGGAGTGCATTTTCTGACTTGTACTTTTCAAAAGATTTATAATGTGTCCCACAAATTACAGCTCAAGACACAAAACGATGTATCCCGGAACATAAGGTGCACAAAGAAATAATACTTAAAAAATTAATTGATGGTGTCTCAATAAATACAGGGTCCCAACATATATGGTAAATAAAGTACAGAGGATGCAGGAACAGACCATAAACGAACTATCACAAAGATCATTTCAGCTGAAAATTAGAGAAAATCTGAAAATTGAGTAATTAGGATTAGGGGGTGCAAAACACGTATTAAATACTTCTGAGAGAGTGACATGTGTAAGGTGAAGTTGTTTGCATTTACAATATAAACAATGAAAGAATGATACTTTCATTTACTGTGGCTGAATGTTCTTTGCAATCTATAGATGATCTAAGTACATACCTAATCAAACTGGTTGCTCTCATATGCTTGAAAAATTGGCCTGAATTAGTCTAAAGTACACTACTTTTAGCAGTTATTAAAATAGAGAATACCAATTTTGTCAAAGTAGGCAATACCAATTTATTAAATGTAAAAAAAAACATGATCAACTAATGTGTTTAAGTTGACCTTTGAAGTCCAGTAAGCAAAATGATAAAGCTAAGTCAGCATTATTTTAACAGGTGTACATGTAAAGTAATGTAAGCAGTATAAATTATAATCCAAATAATATCCATCAATTATACACCAAAAGAAAGGAAAGTAAAAGTTATTTTAACTAAGATAAGCAAGGTTTTTCATAAATAGCCAGGATAACCAGCAGGGAAAACCTGAGAAGTTCTTTTCTTTAAAACTCAAAACCTATGCAAAATACAAAACTCTAACTGCCTAAACAGCATATAATATACTACCTTTTCTGTGAGAATGCAATAGAGATCTTCTTCTGCTTGTGAATTCCATGCTTGCTTTACATTTTCAGACAAGAGTTCAACCGGTGCAAAGATCATATCCCATTCCTGTATAAAGAAGTTAACATGTCAGGACTACATTGCATTAAAATAACTTTGAATAGTTAATGTCTTGGCAAAGATGGTAAAGTGTAATGAAGACAAGAAAAATGATATGGATTATATATTTTCTTCTTTTGCTTAGGCATTTATTGGTAATTAAATGCAGTATATATTACAACAGCATATAACGAATATAAAACAAAAGTTTACAAACTGTCTGGAGTACTGATTCCTTGATATACTTACTTTTAAACTCTTTTCCAAATGTATTTCCCACTTATTTATGTATTTATCAAGCCACATTCGAACACCTGTGTACAGTTTGTCAAGAAGAGAGACATGTTCTAACTTATGCCAGTTATCTGTCCGGCTTGTACTCTTCTGGTCCTGCATCAAGTCATAAAATGCCACAGCATGAAGGAAGGTCTGGGCTGCTCTGCCAACTAGGACTCCTAAATCTGATCCCAGTGTTGCATTCAGAAGATCTCCAGCAATTTTGTAGAACAATTTGGCATGATTTACAAGAGTTCCACATCTTGATAAATAAAGAGAAAAAGTTGAGCACAAATTTTTCACAATGAATTTGCTTGGACAAAGGCATTCTTGTGTGAAAGAACTATAAAAAGATAAGGAAAACAAATCTTCCAATGAACTCCAAGAACACTGAAATTTCACATGGATTGATTACAGCATAAAATTTGGAGGCCAGTACATATGATAAACAAACTTCGTAAACCTTGCTATGAAAACTAAGTTTTACACTGTCCACCATGCAAATGAACTCTGTCAAATAAATTATCTGGAAAACCAACTTCAAAGTTTACAACAGAGTCTTTCATTCTATAAGACAAGAATTCCATGCTTGCTTTACATTTTCAGACAGGAGTTCAACCGGTGCAAAGATCATATCCCATTCCTGTATGAAGAAGTTAACATGTCAGGACTACATTGCATTAAAATAACTTTGAATAATTAATGTCTTGGCAAAGATGGTAAAGTGTAATGAAGACAAGAAAAATGATATGGATTATATATTTTCTTCTTTTGCTTAGGCATTTATTGGTAATTAAATGCAGTATATACTACAACAGCATATAACGAATATCAAACAAAAGTTTACAAACTTTGTCTGCACTTTAATATGCTCAACTATTAGACCATATATACATCATGCATGCTTCCCATGGTCCATGCATGGATTATCATGTCAATCCTCGAAATCAGATTGAACAAGTTTCGGTTATCAGTGTCCCCATAAACCTCATATCAGCCCTTGCAGCTCCACATACCGGTGACGGACACTATTCACAACCCTACAAACTCCCCGGAGTCTCTCTTCCTGAGGCATTCCAATACAGCAACAAAAATTCAGAGCTGGGCTGGTGCAGTTTACTATGACAGGACTTGCCACCATTACGCCAAAAATTATTTTATATGTACAATAAAGTGCCTATTTAACCTATGTAATATGTGTTATTTAAATGTTTGGATTTAAATCTGGATACCTTTCTGTGTCACAATTATGTCTTTGAACTTTTTTAATGCAATACACACATATATAAGCAAATTCAATAACAACATACTGCCCTGGTGATGCTGTAGCACAAATGTCAGTTGAAAATAAATTTGATACTGATGAACATAGATGTTCTGAAGTCATTCTCAATGTTAAGTCCTTAATTTTTCATACACAATCACTTCCAAAAAAAAGAGTAGAAAAATATTTTGAATGGAATAATTACCTAATATATGGTAGAAAGACAATTTTTATTTGTGGAAATTGCAACAAAAGATTGTATGCAACAAGGAACTGCAATCATCATATAATCTGTTGCATGTTAACATTATTTAGCATTTTATAAATAAGCTTACTTCATTGGCATACCTGGTACATTCTCCGAGATGGTATGTCTCAGTACCCAGTCCAATTGCAGAACTGTTCATTCCATATACACCATTGAGCATTCTGTGTTTTCCAAGAAATCAGCAAGGATGTTGTGATGTGATTATGATAATATTTATGGTCCTATTTTAAAACTCACTTGTATCTTATAGATAATATTCAAAAGTCTGCTTTATTTCAGTATGGAATCAGCACAATATCACAATTAGTAAGTTTTAGTCTACACAACACAGTATGAATTTTTGAAAATTTATTTAGAAATGATGTTTCCACTTCTAATTTAATACAAGTAGTGGCACATGCAGAAGAGTGGATTTTATTTTAATTGACTTGGCTTTCCTTAATTATGCAGACTGCATGTGTTCACTGGCACTTATATTGAAGACAAACAATATTCCCTTCATTGAAGTCCAGACAAAAGATGTTAATACATCATATTTGTAAGGGTTTTACTTGCTGAGAATGTTTATTATACCACTATTTTTCCCTTCTATTACCTATCGATAACACGATCGAGACCATCAAAGAACAGATGATCTATTGACTGAAAAAACTTTCATGATTTCAATAACAATAATACTAATAAAACTTCTCTAATGATAGCAAAATTAGAATACAGATGTTCCTAGTTTCTTTCAATCATATCATATCACACACTTGACCTGACAAGTCTACTGAAGTTCTTAGAATAAAATGTTTATGTACCCCAACCTCTATTTTATACATGCATTTTTCACATCCGAAGGCCATTTTTGACAGCATGTGGTGATCACAGTGCAAACGCAAGGCCTTTCCCTGGATGAAAATTTTGAAAAACATTGTCTACTAAATAGCTTGATGCAATTCATAATAGTTGTCATCCAAGCCGTTTTTGAGATATTCTACTTGCCTTGAACCCACGTGTCTACTGCTTTGGGAGGCTAGCTCTTCTTCCTAGCCGACTATTGGTATTTCACTATCAACATACTGCAGAGTAACTATGGAAAGTGTACATGTCTGGCATCAATTTCAAGAACAACACAAGCCTGAAACACCTAGTTCACAAATTTATCCATATCTTTAATTATTACACAATAGTAGCTCAAAAACTCACACCATACCCTTAAGTTAAGAAATTTGCGAGTCAGTGTAATTAAATTAATGAAAGGTACTTTACCGACATCAGTGTTGGTTTCCTTTATGAACTGATTAAATGTCAGTAATGATTCTTTAATTTATAATTGATTATACAGATTAACTTCCACATGCGATATTGTGTTTGAAGCGAAACAATTACGCTAATTAATGAGCTATTTCAGTTCATATTTAAAAGAGAAAATTGATGTTATGATCACTTTAGAAGTAGTTGTCAAGCAAGCTGACTACTCTGTGGATAAAATGAGTTTGCTAAAATATATTCGCAAGGAAGGTAATAACGGCGATTCGGAGAAGGTAAATTTATTTGAAAATGGAGGGATAAAACGTAAGACGGATACTGATTGTGCGGTAGCTATTTCTCCAAAGAGACATAAGCAACAATCCATGATGGCAAAAAATGTAAAATATGACACTACTAAGAGACAGAAAAATTTTCAGCTGCATTGGGTTGATTGTTATCCCTGGCTTGAATATATTGACTCGGAAGGAAAGTCTAAGATGTTTTGCAGTTACTGCAAACAATATCCAAAACTGGCACAGGATGGAAATTCACCCAGTGTATTTGTCAGTGGAAGTGACAATTTCAGGATTGAACCAATCAAGTCTCATGACATGTCTGGACCCCACAAGGCCTGTGTAGCACAATATATGCATGACTCTAACCAGCATGTGCAGAAAATCAGTGAAGTCAGAGTTGCCGACACTCCACTAGGAAAGGCCCTTTCAAAACTAAATGAGACTGAAATGAAAAAAATGAGAGCTCTCTTTAACACAGCCTACACCCTAGCCCGTTATGGAAAACCATTTTCTGATGTGGAAATGACGTGTGCACTCCAGGAGAAGAACGGTGTTGAACTTGGCATGAATTATAAGAACAGATTCAGGGCAACAGACTTTGTTCTATCAATCAGTCAAGTCTTGAGAGAAGTAGTTAGGGAAAGACTGAATTCCAGTAAATTCCTTTCCATTCTTGCTGATGGAAGTACTGATGCTACCATATCAGAGCAAGAAATTGTGCATGTAAGATACCTGGACAATGGAAAACTGAAAACCTCATTTGTCAGCATTGAGGAGTTGAAATCAGCTGATGCCTTGGGAGTAAAGGAAGGCATTGAAATGGGTTTGGAGAAAGTGGGTCTTACTTTGGCCGATCTTAGTGATGTTACTAGCAGGAAACCAACCATTGTATGTGCCAATTTTGATGGTGCCAATGTGATGCAGGGATTAAAAAGTGGAACTATGAAATATTTATTAGACTGTGCTCCATGGATATTTCCTATGCATTGTGTTGCTCACAAGTTAGAACTTGCAGCTCTGGATGCCGTCAAAGCTAGTTCATATCTGAAAAAGTTTGAGGAGACTGTAAAGGGGATTTTCCTGTTTTATCACTACAGCCCCATGAGATGACGAGAAGTGAAGGCAATTTCAGATATACTTGACATGCCCTTAGCTCACTTGAGTGGTATAAAGCAGGTTTGTACCTTTATGCACATATTGTATATACAATTAAATTTTACATATTGTATATACAATTAAATTTTACATAATAATATTAAACTACATTATTTACAGATGCAAGATAAGTAAATGATTATGATTTTATTTCCTGTTAATATACATTTCTCTACAATATAAATGCTCAAAAAATTACTTTTTTTTTTAAAATGGGGGGGTGGGGCAGCCATTATTAATTCTATTGTTCTGAAGCATTTGCTTATCATGTGTACTATACGTGTCCATATACTGTAAGTGTCGTTGTGAATAGCATGAAAGTATCATTATTATTATTATTATTTGCTACCAGAAGAAACAAATCAACGGCATTTCTTTTCATACTAAATGTATATAATTACTGTTTTCTGAGAGAAAAAGGGAGAGATAGAGGTAGAAAGACCCATCCAAATCTGCCTGCATTTATTTAAATAATTAAGATTAATGAATTTTGCTTATCTAAAATCAAAATGACATCCCATAATAACATCATGCATGATGAAATGTGGTCTTCCACAACACAGACCTAATTCAGAGGTTACTTCCCTTGCTTTCAGTCTTGAGACTGGTTTACAAATTGAAATTTACATAAAACATACCTCATAAAACAAAAGGCAGCCTCAGTATTAAAGAGATTCCATTTTCAAAATTGGACTGTCACAATTTAGCTTGTTAATTCTAGAAATTTCATTGCAAGCAGTACTAATATATGTGCAGCAACTGATTGTGGAATCCCAGAGATAATTTAAAATCCCAGAGTTATCATGTTGGTGAGTAAAATCAAACATTATTTTGCATTTTACCTATTTACTGGACTGCAGCCTGGCCACCAATTATACTGTATTATGATATTGATGCAGGGTAGTGTTTGCTTTCAATAAATTTAATTTCAAAAGGTGACTTTGTTATCTTCCTACACAAATCATTGAGATGATAACTTTGCAAATCATTATTATTTACTTCAGTGCAGATTTTGATGCATTGTTGTCAGCTATAAAAAAATAGGTCGATGAATTATGAAATTACATATAAGCATCTTAATCTATCTTCCATTTTTCTTAGGGACTTTTTCTTCTTGCCAGACCTGCCAACCCTAAAGAGACATTTTCAGTAAGTCAGCAGAAATTTTTCAATAGTTAGACTAATTTTCAGTAAGGTGTGAAAACTTATGTTCTGGCAACAAGTAAAATTGTAATAACCACTACAGTTTATATCCATGTTGTAACTTACAATAAATAGCTACTGATGTGACTGGTACAGGGTACTTTTGCACTTTCTAAGAAACTTCTGGTCAAACTCCATTTTGAAGCATTCTCCACCCTTAACTTTCATGACTAGTAGTGCTTCCAAGGTATCAACTGACAATGATGATCTGGATTTTGAATGCTTTTTTGCAACAAATGAAAACACCCTCTCACAACCTGCATTTCAATGAGGAACAATAAGTACATTCTTCATGATGCTGGACAACAATTTGTATTTGAACTGGCCATTAGCATCCTTGAGTTTTGTTACGTGCTTCAGCTCAAATAAGCAGCAACATAGAAAGATGTGAAATTAACAAGCTTGTAAAAATTTAACAAACAATTTTTTTAGTACAAATATTTTCATAAAAGAAAATAAATAAACTTACAGTTTTAAAGAATCAAGTCCAAAAATAAATCCACAAAGAATTCACAATATAATCCACTAGTGTAATTGCAAGATTCCTGATAACAAAATGTCCAAATAGTTCCCGGTTCGAATCTTGATGAAGTAATCCAAAATGGCAGATGATGTCACGTGATGCAGTTCTGATTTTATGAAAGCTTATAAGCACAAGTAATTTTTCCAGATAAATAACACAATAAGTTCTCTTGATCCAAACAAATTGAAATAATTTCCAATACAAGGTAATAACACAATAAATTCCTCTTTATCTAAACGTATTGAAATAATTTACACTCAAACTATAACACACATCTTTGTACTTTAAAAGCCCAATCTTTCTACTGAACCGTTAGCTTCTAACACACGACTATATACAGATTCCCTCAAAAACAGGAAGGGGTCACGTGATTTTCTAAAAGGTCACAGAAAGAAACCATGCTCGCAAAGTCACGTATACAGTATGATCTAGAAATTGTCCTTGGAATCAACCAATCATTTTTAAAGTAAAGCTCTAATGTCCTTGGATTCAACCAATCAGTTTAGAAGCTTGTTTACACTCTGATGCAAGGTCAGAAAATGAGGTTAACATCTGTTGTTTACTTGTAGAGTGGAAATTTCTAGAAAAATTTCCCAATGAATGAATTTTAAAACCCAAAAATGTCAAATCTGAATCTGACAAAAAATAAATAAATTATTTTAATCAAATATACGTAACGTAAAAGATCCCATTGCTTGTCAACTTGTTTAGTGTTTAAGATCTCAGGATTCAATTCATCTACGTGACAATTCAAAAACTCTGCTTCCAAGTTTTCTTGCCAGTTGGTTTCTTTGGGTTCTATACACATAAACCTTGTTGGGAAATACATCACAATGCTAAAATCACTCATCATTCTTTTTGACACATCAGCAACTGCACTGTGTTTTTATTATTCAAGGAAACCTCTTAACAATGTAATCACAAATAGTTGTGTAATAGTCCCTTACATCTTTATAGAACTGACAAAGGCTCCTTTCATACAACTTACTTTCAGCCAAGTTTTTTCTAGTTTTTGAACCTACTACAAGCTTAACATCTGACTTTTGTTTCTTACAGTCATGATAATCAATATCAGTAATATCCTTAGCTTGTGAAATTTCTGTAGTCTTTACAAATCTGATAAGCAATTGCTTTAATAATTCAAGCATGTTTCCTCTAAGTTTGTGGATCATATGCTCATCCTGTTGCATGATTAAGTTGTACTTGTTAAATAATCGAATTATGTGGTCTAGAAATAAGCAATAAATCTTCGCCCTCCAGGACTGCAAAGCCTTACACACACTCGTAGCCTTTTCCTCTCTGTAACTGATCTTTTTACTTTCCTTCTGGTCATCATACCAATGGTGTCTGACATCTGGACAGAGCCTTTTTATCTGAAATCTTGGGTTTTATTTTCTCAGTCTTTCCTGCTGAGGCAGACTTGAAGGTAGTACAAGCCTGACTTCTAGATTTATCACTGCTCAAAGCTTTACTGCATGTGCCTGCACTGTTGTTATTTCCTTCCTTATTGCTAGATACATGTGGAACTTTATTCTTGGAACTAGATACATTCTCTAACAGACTACTTTTGGCTTTACCTCTTTTGCCTTTAACCTCTTGCTTCTTGGTTTCTTTATCAAATATATTTGTAAGGGTTCCCACTGTTCCAACAGTCTCTTTATACCTTCACCAAGAGACAACCATCTTGTTACACAATGCTTCAATATTTTTCTGTTCTTTCCAACAAAGAGTCTGAAGATCTTTCAGTTCCATTTGTCTATTCACACTTTTATCCAAATAAAATATGTCCACTAATAAGTCATCAAAATTAATAGGCAGCACATCAGCACCCTTTTTAGCTGCTACATATACCAAATGGCATGAACATCCACTCAGATACACCTTAGTTATATTTCTAAATACACCTTTATTGCAACCTGTCATCACTGAAGCATTATCTGATTCAAAGGCAATACAGTTATTCCAACTTATATTTCTCTTTTTCAAATCATCATCTAATAATGTGAAAATATTTTCCCCAGTAGAGGCTCCATCACATATTGGAACTGACAAAAGTGCTTCAGTTACAGCCCCATCTGTGTTATCAAAATATCTAACAACAACTGGGTATAGCTTCTCAGAATCATTGCTACCATCAGTTGCTATACTGAAAGGTTGGAATGAAATATTGTTAACAATGTCTTCTTGTATTGACTTGCACTGTAGTAATACAATAGCAGTAGTTTTTGTTCTGCCATACTGATAACTATTTGCTACTGACAATTTGGGAAACATGCACTTGAATAGTTTAGAAGCATGCAGATGCTGCAATTGTAGTCCGAGTTTCCTGTGACCCTTGCCATCCCATTTTTTTATATTTGGACATTCATGTTGGGGTGTAGGGTCTGAGCACATTCCCTATCAAAAAGTTAGAACTCATGGGGTAGCCACTTACTTGCCACCCAAGCAAACTTAAACGATTTTTCATCAAGATATACCTGATTGAAATCAATAGGAATATGATTAATTTCTAAAAAATCGTGAACAGAACATTCGTTATGTCTTTAATCTGCTGATAGACAAGACGAGAATATCGTTACTGAAATATGACCTGGATCTGGAGAATTGTATTATTAGTCATGTGACTGCACAAATCTCGCAACCTACATGTCAATGACATCCAAGGTCATACTGTCACATGATATCAACAATACGCCATGCCTAGTAGTGCTGTAGGAAAACAAATCCAACATAAAACTGAGCGTCAGATAATTTTTGTTTAAACAAATGAAGAAAAATGAAGTTCCCAAACTATTTTTTTTTGCAAAAACGACTGAAAAATGTAAAAATAAATGTAAATGTTGCAGCAATTTGAGGAAAACCGATTCATTATGCAGAGAGCACAGCAAGGTACAAGGTGTCATGTGCTACAAACAAAAACATTGCTGACACATGCTCAGTACTTCTTGAAAATAGTTTTCTCCACCCATCTGCGATACTGGCAGCTTTCTGGTCATAGTTCACAGAATCAATATGTCTAGAACTAAGTCTGCATTATATTTATTTTTGATTATTAAGTGACTACTTTATAAAATGTCCAAATTCTATGTACAACAACTTTGTTTACTGTCAATACCACGTGACAGTATGACCTCTGACCTATGGCAGGTCTGTCTTGCACATCAAATTTGGCAATTACCCGCTTACAATTAACTTCACTTAAGACAAGTTCAGAGGTCACTGCATCGGTCTATTCTTTTCAATTTTTAATTTTTCAAAAAGATGGTAGAGAGTCTATTTTAAAGATCTCAAAATATCAACTGAGTAATTTTTATTGCTTTCTTCTGTTTAAAGATGTACCAGTCATTTTGCAGATGTCATATCCCTTTCAGAATGGATGATAAAACTAATATTTAGGATCTCTTTAAAGGATGGTCAATTTGTGTACAACACTTAAAAAAGTTCCTTTAGCTTGTGAAATATTTCAATAATGTTGAACTTAAATGAAATGCCTTTGCCAAACTGGTAAACAGTCAATATTTGGACCAGGTTATATGTTGCTGTAATCTATTTCAGTGGATGGTACTTGACTCCACAAGAAGCAGGGTAGAATGAAGAATTTTATTGAGAAGATTTGTCTAGAAGAAGTGGTTCAGTGTATTCAAATAGCTAACATTCTTGTTTTTCACCTAATAGTGTACAGCTTTAACTGAAGAGAGGGGAATGCAACCATCTCACAGCATCCTTCCCCAAATGGATTTCTATATGGATGAAAAGTAAAAAGTTTCTGAAGCCATGCAAACAAAAATGTAAAGATTTCCACACCTATTTAAGAAACGGCCATGCAAATCCTAAGACTGAAGAGCTTGCCTTTCTGTGTAGCAGTCAAGAATTTCTGAAATACATTCAATATGATTTAGCTCATGTGATTTTCCCATTTTGTTACATTATATTGCGCATGCAAGTTCTACCTAATTTGCATGTTAAAATGCACACAAGACTAACACGAGTTAGATCTCATTTGTGTAAAAAGGTAGCCAATTCTGGTGTAGCTTTTATTGTATCTTACAGTAAAATTAATGTACCCTGGACTTAACTTCTTGTTGTTGTTGTAGGGTTTAACATCATTTTTCAGCACATGAGAGATTATATATTTCAGCCAGTGTTATTGGTGGAGGAAGAACCCAGGAAAACCCCTGTCAAGAACCACCAACCCACGAGAAGCTACTGGCAAGCTTTCACACATAACTACATGAATCGAATCTTAGACTCGAACCCATGCAGACAGAGGTGAGATGGCTGTGATCTATAATGGAAAGCGCTTTAGACCATTCGGCCACTTGGGGACCTGTACTCTAGAGTACTTTCTTTTTTAATATGATCTTTAAACTAAGCTGATACTACATTTGCAATTCTGCACAACAGAGCTTGCAATTTCGATTTGGGATTAGTTGGCACAAAGATGCTAAGTTTTGTACTAACTGGTAACATCTATGAATGAAGCAATCATTATTATTATTATCATTATTATTAATATTTTTATTATTATTATTATTATTATTATTTTTATTATTATTATTAGGACTCCTATTTTCTTGGCACTGAGAATAATGAGTTAAACCAATATACACCTTTGGCTGGTATTCTAAAACTAAAACAAAAAGTATCACTCAAAAAACTGAAAGTACCTTTCCTCCTGTGCTTGAACTGTTTTGAACATGTCTCCTAGGGCATAAATAGCTGCACCAACCATCTATAAGAAAAGGAATACATTAATTAGTAGTTTGTTTATCTGAATCCTTCAGTTATTATATACAATGGGTTTTTTGTCTGTTTTTATTACAGAAATCAACCTTTGAAGCAAAATGTATTTCTTCAGTCATACTTGAAGCCAGTCTTATAAGAAAGATGAGTCATTGGGGCTTCTGAAAGTGGCTGAAATGTAGCTTACTCCTGTTAAGATCCATCTTCAACTGTGGGCCAAAGCCTTTGATTGGGAAAGGTCAAAATTTGAAGACTGAAAAGATTTTTGCTCTGACCTTAATGCTTACTTTAATAATCACAGAGCATATCAGAAATCATGGAACAGTACCCACTATAGCCACAACTGGAGCTAACTGCATCTCAAACAGCCAAAAGAGAAAATTAGCAACCAACATATCAGCTGATACCAATGGGAAGAGACTCACCATTTTCCTTCACATACTTTCAGAGCAGTGGGCCTTCTTTATCAAGCAGCAGCAGAGGGGGCGAATCGGACTTCTCTAATTGGGGTAGATTTTAAGCAAAACATTTTAAGTCTGCATTTGCCAAATGGAGCCTTAACGATTTTAAAGCCATATTTGTCAAATTAGGGGTTTCTCAAAACCTCTTGGGTTTAAGTACCTTGCCAATGGAGCCTTCTTGTGTAAAAAAAGCGTCAACGAGGCAAATTCCTCGAAGACGCTATTGTCGCCGCATCTGCTGCTATGGTGTTAACAATGAAAATCATTTAGGATGAAAATCGCTACGATTTCACAAACAGACTAATTTGTAGAACCTCACCTTGTAGATCAGCCCGATTATTAGACTGGTCAGCGAGTTTGAAGTTGATTCTCGATAGCGAATTATTATGACATCGCATATAGACTGGATTAACCGGAGACTCAATTATTAGAAATCCTGGAGGAGCTGTTGGTGCAAATGAATATAGAATATATCCCTGCTGAGCTTGATTTGATCGCTCGAGATTTATTTGATAACTTCCCTCGATAACATCAAATACTAAATTGAGCGCAATCACTGATGAAATATTTACATTTTGAGGAGCAATATGCCTGCCGCCACCATCTGGGTCATTATTATGTGTCAGGATAGTTGTTTGTGGTTGTGGTGCTGTTTTTTTCCATGCGTCATGGATTTTTTTGAAACCTTCATCGATGGCATCATTGAGAGATTTCTGCAGTTCTAAGATATTATATCCGTGTAGTTTGAATGTGGAAATATCTTCTACTACACGTATATTATACTTCGTTGCAAATTCTGTTCTTGTTTTAGGATTATCGTTACCTAATACCTCTTGAATGATTTGCAAATGAAATATTTCCATGTCTTTGATGATTTTGTTACATGTTTCTATAACGCTGATAAATTCATCTCGGGTGAGAGTACCGGATTTAAGAGATATTAACAACAGTGAAATATCGTTATTGGACGCTGTGAAATTTTCAGTGATTTTATCCTGTAGAGTTCTGTAATATCTAATACCCCGACCATCTATCACTCCAGTAAAAAAATTCAATTTGGTGTAACTGCTATAGCTTTTTACTGGATTATCAAATTTTATCCTGTCGGTGACATAATCAGATTTTTGTGGTTCAGGTGGTAAATTAACGGTTTCTCCCCGAGGTGGTAATTCAGGCCATCCTAGTACGGTTCTAATAGAACTCTGATAAATATCTACGACATAACTTGGCGAGTTTATCTCAATCGCGGATGATAGCGTCGGCTCATGAACCGTTATAGCGATTTTTGATTCTGTTCCAGTAATTGATTTTATTCTACGCTGGAATTCAGCATTGATTTATTCAATTTGGTATGATCCGGTTGGTATTGAAACAACGTTTGAGTCTGGAGTCCCGTCTTTGCGATTCTTATTCGCAAATACTAAGCTGTTATTCGGTTGTTGACCGCCAAATGCTACCGACCTAATATTAGGCCAACTGTGATACACTCGTAGTTTTGCTAGCGCTATCTCCTTCAAGGGAATCGGAATAGGGAAATTCACACTGAATTCTGGATTCGTTGATGTTATTGAGATCATGCTAGTTTGTACTGGGTTTGTGTTCTCCACTATTCGTTGAAGTAATTCCTGCGATGTTGTCATTGTTATTATACTCATGATGTATTTCTAATTTTGACATCGCGGAATCATAAATACTAACCATCACTCAGAACTCACTATCTGATATCGTTGATGTTATTGAGATCATGCTGGTTTTCGGGTTTGTGTTCTCCACTATTCGTTGAAGTAATTCCTGCGGTGTTGTCATTGTTATTATATTCATGTTGTATTTCTAATTTTGACATCGCAGAATCATAAATATCTAGCATCGCTGAGAAGTCACTAACTGATATAAATGTATCATAGAGCGACGATGATATCAACGAGGACAAATGCGAGTACGCGGTTGATACAACATGAAATTTAATTACGTAGTCTTGCAGTTTGCGTTGGCTGCACAATATTTTTTGTTATTATCGAAATTATTCCCGCGATTGTTGTTGCAGCTGATATACAAATTGGAACAGCTATTGGAGCAATCATTGTCACCGAAGATAGTATAATTCCGGCTCCGGTGATTACACCACTCACAGAGTATACGGTAACATCAACTGCGGTGATTCTTCGTTGGTATTTTTTCATTTTCATTGCATACTCCTCAGTGAACGCTTTGAGTTTAGTCTGAAACTCTCTGGCCTGATCATAGCGATATTGAGATACCGAAGGTACCGTTGATGACGAAGTCAACAGTGATGACATTTTATTTATTATAACAGATTTCAATTGGAACAGTTATTTACTTAAATCCGCTACGAATTCCACATACCATGTTGTTCAAACCCTAGCCAAATTCTTATCAGTGGATGCTATCGTGAACTTTTCAGTTGTATCCTTGTCGATGATTGTTGATATCGTATTGTTGACTCCGGATGAACTCGACGATGATATATTAAATTGAGTCGGTGTTACTAGTGTTAATCGATAAATGCCTTTGACGGTTGCAGTGATACCGTATTTTCCGGCCTATAGGTCGATGCGGAGTATAAGTCAAATTGACCAATTTTGTAAATTTTCCATCCTTCGTCCATATATAAGTCGATTCGGAGTATAAGACGAGGCCAGGTCAATAACTTGGAATTGTATTTTATACTACCGGTAGTAACTTCCGGTTGCATGAATATTGATGGTATCGTCGCATGATATTCCATATTACCGGCAATATCCATTGCAACGAGAGCTATGATCATTCCTTCCAGCTGAAACCAGTCATGAGTGCAAGATTCAACAAATGAGATAAACTCAGTGAGGCTAACAATAGGGAAAAAAGGCAATTCATAGGGAAATCAGAAATGTGAAGAAAATGAGGAGACAGAAAACAAAAGTTGCAAACCAAAAATAAATAAAAATACTTTTAATTATACTTTAACATATCAGTGAAATGCAGTATCAAATTTACACAAATGTACAGTTTTATAATACATATTGCATGAAAAGAGTATCAACACCGTGTACTCACCAGCGAATCTTGTTACATACATTTAATCGATAATACAAATATTTCCATCGAAAATATCCACACACGGATGTAAAATATTCAATAATTTTGTTACAGATCATTATGTGACTGAATTCAATGAAAAGAAAATAACAAAAAATACGTAACGGGTGTACGTAATGAATGATGAAATAGTACTTGTCCGTAGATTAAATAATGGAAGTTAAAGTGTATTCTTATAATAACTACATGTACATCTCAGGATCTTTCTGTCTCTGAATTCAGTCATTGTAAATTTCAGCACTTTTTCCCACCCAAGCTGCTAGTCAAAGTCCTTTGAACTTGCCGCCCAGCTAGCCCAGCTATTGCGTCATGTTCTTTTGATGTACTCTAATAAATACAGCAGGCCGAACTGGCTGTGTTTTAACTACTGAATTATGTCACTGTACTAAAGCAATGAAAACAATGCCCATGGCTAAATTCATTATTTACATCTAGAGAAGGGAGTGGGCATCATTTCCTGTTGTACTTAATCCCATTGATATTAAACACGAGTAGCGTAATTGATGCGGATTAATGATAAAGAACAATTGGGTACCGGCAATATGGTAACTAGTAATCGGTAGCTAAAGCCAATATCAAGGTCGAAACAATTGCGGCAACTGGCTTTGATTGTTGTTGGAAACGAAATACCAATTTATCAACAACTGGTATAATCAAAGAGAGACACCGAAACGTCAGCTGGTTAAGAATGAATACAGGTGAAGTGTTGACATTACAATTTGCTTTAAACTGAATTGCGAAACTAAAAATCATGGATCACTGATGATCTATGAGTACTGGTAGTCCATCTATATATCTGATTTTAGTGTAGTTTAAACCTACGGTAATTTATTTGAGAAACTTTGTCAAATACAATTAGAAACATATGATTTGGGGGATTCAGTAGAATGCATGATCTACATTATTTTATAAATAATCATAGAACGCTCAAGTTAATATGGATTACATCCCTTGTAGGATCAATTGGATCAATAAAAAAGCTATGCCGGTAATTGCTCGCGTGTGGCCAACATTATACTGGAAAATCAAATATTAATGGACCAGTTATTTCATATCTTTTTTTTTTAGGAACAAACAATATGCTTTGAATTAGTACAGTACACTATAGAGTATACACCGTAAGTGTGCTATGCGGCCCGGTGAAGTTTTTACCGGTAATTGTTTTCTTTTTTTTTATGTTTGAGAAATAAGAAAAAACACGCAGAATGCAAAATAAATAATGACAAAACTTACAAATATAAATGCAGTCATATTATTTTATGACAATTTATTGACATAGTAATTTAACATGAATTTGTACTTCTATGTGACCTGTTTTCGATTATGCCGATTATAGAGCAATATCAATAGCATACCGGATAACTATAATCCATATATATGTCGATGCAATTTCAATGACAAAATCCATATATAAGTCGATTCGGAGTATAAGACGAAGACTGAACTTTCAAGTCAAAAAGTCTCGACTTATACGCCGGAAAATACGGTACTTAGTATATTGTCTGTAGGAGTCCACGCAAATGATCCGTGTTGGATCGTGTATACTACGTTGTTGGTTTTTTCATGAGGAATTTTTGTTTTTTCAATGATTGTTATCATCCTCGGAAAATCATCTTTGATTGCTTCCATGAAGTTTTTCGTCTCATCGATGGATTTTTTAATATCAGGGAGTTTTATTTCAATTTTATCCAACGTGGTTCCAATAAATTTATCTACGATGTTTCTACGAAAATTTGAAAACTGTTTTCCGTTATCTTCAATTCTAGATTGAAGTGTTGCTAGTTCCAACATAGAATTTTTCAACTCATCGTTGAGAGTTTTTAATCTATCTGTAATCGTCGCAAAAAGTACACCCGGTTTAAGTTTACCCTGATCAGAAAATAGCGCAACGGTGTTCTCGATTGTGTTTCGTTGTTTAACTAAAATATCATCCATTGACACATTACTAGTTTTCAATTTACCCTGCCGATCTTGAAATACAACTATTTCCCCGGGGTCAACACTTGTTAAGTTCAACGTCTCAGCTATTTCATCTTCGATTATTCTCTTTATATCACCGGTTGCAGATATTTCTGTCGTTGGTTTCTTCAGAGTTGATAAAGATCTCCCCCAAATATCAATCATGTTATTTTATACATCTCTCTCTAAAAAGCGATTACTAGTGTATTCATTTACGACAACATGTGGTGGTTTTCCAGATGTTGAAATAGCGTCAAGGACATTTAATACTTCGCTGCCGCATATTGGTGGATCATTCATTTGTTGTGTTGGTAGCGTGGAATACCAACGCCTCACTTTGTGAGGAGTTTTTAAACGGTTTATATAACGCATAAATTCCTTCGGTGGCGCTAATCCATATGAATCGAAATAAACAATCCCACGTGGATCAATTGCGTATGCAACCCAGTGAGTCCAGGTTCGGTGCTGTTATCAAGATTAATAATACCTGTTTCAACACTGTTTGGTTGTGTCGACAACTGATCTTTCATAAAGACACCTCTTTAGTTTTTAATCGCCAATTTTTTAGCAGCATCGAGTAAATCAAAATTGGACGTTGGAGTCAAAGACTCTACAATCGAAGATTACACAACCATAGGTTCTTCAATCGAAGGTTTGCAAATCGAAGATTTCTGAGTTAGTAAACCGTTCCTGGGATTCTCAGGCCACTTCCTTTGTACCATGAATACGGGGTTCCTAGCAGTCTTAGACCCTTTCCCTTTTTTTTTATAACCCTGCCCAGTTGCCTTTTTAGTGCCATCCCTGCCGTGACCCCAACAGTTCCTAGCGCTGCCGCTTTAGCCACCGCTGGGGCTGCTGCTGTAATCAAAGCCGGAATCGCAGCTAACAACGGGAATATATCGCCGGTTTTAATCATATTTTTGATAGCAGCCGCAGAGAGAGTGACCTGAACGCCTTTTTTATCCTTGAAAGCATCATTGAAGTGTTTCACTTGATGAGTTGTCAGCGACAACTTATTCGCCCCGCCAGTCATCTGATTGTGTTTCAACGTGATTGTCGTTCCACATCGCTTAGCCGATTCTGATTGCAATTTCTTTAGTTGACCTGAGGTCAATGTAACACTTATATGACTGTAAGAGTTTATACAATAACAGATTAATTCTAAATCGCAAAGCGATTCAATGGAAAAATCGAGAAAATCGTTTACGATTTCAAAAAGGATTTTCAATTACATGTTTTTGGAAAACATGTTTTCTACTGACGCATCTACCACTCTCATTTTTCCGCCAACACCTTCAAGTAGCATTGATTTGTCACTGAGAATGACAGCAACCACTCTATAATTAGCAATAGCACCACGAAGCACATTGGCTCTAAAGTGTATATCAACGACGGATTGTCTTGTTAAATCAAGATGTTCCAATGAAAAATAATAGATCGGGTATAAATTCTTAAAATCCAATTGTGATATTTGCAGACCAGTATCGACATTTTGATCGCGTGCCTTAAACGACAACAACCAATGATACACGCGAGCAATATGATTTTGACCGTAATCAAGTTGTACATCTTCGGATGGTTCCTGCTGGCCGTTTATTCTCAATGAGACGTCTTTAACACCTAATTGATCAAATATCATATGGCTGAAACGTTGATCGCCAACTCGTGTGTTATCCTGTAACGCAATAAATATATGACGTGGCGCAGCAATGCCTTGTTTTGATGCTAGGTTCCAAGTGAATAACCCGTTAATATTTGATTGTTTAACATCTGTACTTACTGTTAGCTAACTTAGTAATGATTTTCCTCCTTGGTCCATAAATGATAGTAATCGTTCTTCTGCGGTGATTGATGTAGTCAACACTGGCATCCACAATGATAGTTTTGTTAAAATGACTTTACCAGCATCAGCATCTGGATTTGCAGCATCTGCTGGAATCCTCCAAATTGCGTCATTATCATAACTCTTTTGCATGAGTGCTACTGTATGCTTCGCCCCGTAGATAACTTTTCGAACATTTCTACAGAATCCAAATATATGATGTAGTGGAATCGCGCATGAAAATGATCTTTGCGCTCCTCCCAACATTAATATACGTGTTGCAGCTCCTAGATTGAAATTAGGATCAGCATTTATGATCATATTCTAAGCATCAACATTGGCAGTATTAGCCTGATGTCTTGGTTGTCTTACAACAAATTGATTTCCTCCAGCGGTATTTTTAACATCCTTAGCAAACATCATAGAAGGACCCGCGGATCTTGTATAATCATCGGAATATCTTGCTAGCCCTATTATTGTTGTGGCCACATCAACATCACGTTCTATAGACTCAATTTCTTTTCCATCGATGAGGTATCTTGCACTCTCAAAAAGTGCCTTGATACCATTATTGACAAACCCGACTTGAGTACTAACTGGATACAGTGCTGGTACAGCAGGAGTATCAGCAGCTGTTACAAGTTCTCCTTCTACTTCGATAAACACTTCAGCGGGTAGAAAGTATTTACTGGTATCATGAACTTGAAGTTCAATTCTTGATCGACTATTTGAGTCTAGTCTATTGCATGATAGGCGTAATATTGATAATCGCGTACAGAATCATCCTTGTGAACTGGGGCGTCTATATCAAATGCTGGATCAGGTGACCGTTTAAACATTTTATTCTATTTATCAAAGTCTAAATCGTAAATGGAAATGGAAAATTCTACGAATTTTCACCTACGGATTTTCATCGTCGACGACGACTTTGTCGTAAGCCACTTCCCGCTATCATATTTGCGATGTTGCTTTGGTCGTTGGTGTATGACGGAGTCATCAATGACGGAGTCACCAGCGACGCTAGTTTTTGATCTACTGCGTTATTTATAATTTTACTAACACTCGCAGGCATCTCTGCTGTAGACGGTAGTGGTCCTCCTTTGGATTTTTGCCGCCGAACTAGCGCTGTTAATTTATCCGTCTCGGCTGAAAACGCTTTCCCGGCAAGATCTCCAACAGCACTAATACTCTTATCAAGAATAACATCAATGGCTTTCATCGATAATTGTTTTACTAGCGGTGCCACTTTTGGAACCATTCTTGCAAATAACCCTGCAATTGTATTACTGAGACCATCACCATAGTATGTTCTATAAACTGGAAACCGTGAATTAACTACATAGACGCTGGCTGGTTTGTCATGGTTGTAGTGTATGATCATTCTTATTCAATTGTTATTTATCTAATCAGTGATTCATCGCCGATGACGAAATGGAAAATTCGCTGAGAATGACAGCAACTGCTCTATAATTACCAATAGTACCACGAAGCACATTAGCTCTAAAGTGTATATCAACGACGGATTGTCTTGTTAAATCAAGATGTTCCAGCGAAAAGTAATAAATTGGATATAAATTCCTAAAATCATATTGTGATATTTGCAGACCAGTATCGACATTTTGATCGCGTGCCATAAATGACAACAACCTATGATACACGCGAGCAATATGATTTTGACCGTAATCAAGTTGTATATCTTCAGATGGTTCCTGCTGGCCGTTTGTTCTCAGTGAGACGTCTTTAACACCTAATTGACCAAATATCATATGGCTGAAACGTTGATCGCCAACTCGTGTGTTATCCTGTAACGCAATAAATATATGACGTGGAGCAGCAATGCCTTGTTTTGATGCTAGGTTCCAAGTGAATAACCCGTTAATATTTGATTGTTTAACATCTGTACTTACCGTTAGCCAACTTAGTAATGATTTTCCTCCTTGGTCCATAAATGATAGTAATCGTTCTTCTGCGGCGATTGATGGAATCAACACTGGCATCCACAGTGATAGTTTTGTTAAAATAACTTTACCAGCATCAGCATCTGGATTTGCAGCATCTGCTGGAATCCTCCAAATTGCGTCATTATCATCACTCTTTCGCACGAGTGCTATTGTATGCTTTGCCCCATAGATAACTTTTCAAATATTTCTACAGAATCCAAATATATGATGTAGTGGAATCGCGCATGAAAATGATCTACGTGCTCCTCCCAACATTAATATACGTGTTGCAGCTCCTAGATTGAAATTAGGATCAGCATTTATAATCATATTCTCGACATCAACATTAGCATTACCAGCATTATTCTGTGGTCGTCTTACAACAAATTGATTTCCTCCAGCGGTATTTTTAACATCCTTTGCAAACATCATAGAAGGTCCTGCTGATCTTGTATAATCATCAGAATATCTCGCTAACCTGATTATTATTGTAGCCACATCAACATCGCGATCTATCGACTCAATTTCTTTTCCATCGATGAGGTATCTTGAACTCTCAAATAGCGTCATGATACCATTATTGACAAACCCGACTTGAGTACCAACTGGATACGGTGCTGGTCAGCAGGAGTATCAGCAGCTGTTACATTGTTCTCCTTCTACTTCAATAAACGCTTCAGCGGGTAGAAAGTATTTACTGGTATCATGAACTTGAAGTTCAATTCTTGATCGACTATTTGAGTCTATTGCATGATAGGCGTAATATTGATAATCGCGTACAGAATCATCCTTGCGAACTGGGGCGTCTATATCAAACACTGGATCAGGTGACCGTTTAAACATTTTATTCTATTTATCAAAGTCTAAATCGTAAATGGAAATGGAAATGGAAAATTCGTAGCACCTACGGATTTTCATCGTCGACGACGACTTTGTCGTAAGCCACTTCCCGCTATCATATTTGCGATGTTGCTTTGGTCGTTGGTGTATGACGGAGTCATCAATGACGGAGTCACCAGCGACGCTAGTTTTTGATCTACTGCGTTATTTATAATTTTACTAACACTCGCAGGCATCTCTGCTGTAGACGGTAGTGGTCCTCCTTTGGATTTTTGCCGCCGAACTAGCGCTGTTAATTTATCCGTCTCGGCTGAAAACGCTTTCCCGGCAAGATCTCCAACAGCACTAATACCCTTATCACGAATAACATCAATGGCTTTCATTGATAATTGTTTTACTAGCGGTGCCACTTTTGGAACCATTCTTGCAAATAACCCTGCAATTGTATTACCGAGACCATCACCATAGTATGTTCTATAAACTGGAAACCGTGAATTAACTACATAGACGCTGGCTGGTTTGTCATGGTTGTAGTGTATGATCATTCTTATTCAGTTGTTATTTATGTAATCGTAAAATTGCTAGCAATTTTCATCATAAACGATTTCCAATCCTTTGGATTTGAAACTCTTTGAGTTTAGTCGCTGTAATAATCCTCCACTAACTCGCCAATGAAATCTCGATATGTTGCAATATCCATGATACCGCCGGCAAATAACCGCCTGCAGATATCAGCTGCTTCATTAATTACTTCCGGTGAGTTATTTCCAGCTCTTCTCCCTCCGATGATAACTTCTAATCGTGCTACATCACCGAGAACATTACCAGGACATTGAATTGAAATTCCACTGGAATCTCTTAGTCCCTTCCCGATACTATAACCAGTTGCTGCATCCAGTTTTTCTGAATCCGTGCTTTGTAAATAATCAAGAGTATCATCATCATCTCGATCAGATGGTCCAAGCGAAGGTTCTTTTAGTTTTTTAGGTGAAAAAGATATTTTCTTTGAAGGTTGCTGTTGATTTCCTTGCAATTTTTGCGGTTTTTGTTGTTGTCTAAACTCTTCATATTGTTTATACACTGTACCCACCACATTTGATATATTCAATGTATGATGCACTTGTTGTGTCAATTTGACTTGTTTTAGTTTTGATTTTGTAGAATATATCAGCCCAATGAGTTATACTTCTAACATATTTATTGATGTTCTGGTTTCAACATTTTTTTTCTGTTTTCATAAGTCGTAACAACAAGCACAGGAATTTTTGCTGGATCAGCCTTATCAATTGATGCTAACCCTTCCTCGTAAAATATCGCGTGTAAATCATCAACTGTTCTTTTTGATTCAGGTGGTTTAGATAATTCAGTAACATCAATATCATCTAATCGTTCAATTTCCATATCACCGTGGAGTTTTTGTACAGCTTGTTTTGTTTGTTCAGTTCCTGTTGCTATTTTTTCAAGTTCAACAATAAGAGGTTTTCCCGTAGTCTCGGGAACATCTCCCCATATAGCACGCTCTACCCCCTTCGTTGCTGTGGTTATTAGTTTAAACAACTCTTCAGATCCCACAGCAAAATCCGTTTGTAAACTCTGTCTAGCTTGCAGTTTATTCCTTACAGAGTCGCGGATTGGTATAAATTTTTTTATTGCGACCAGTCTCTAACGAGCCAATCGGGTCGTTAATGCTTCATTTACATTTATTCAAATCGTAAACAATTTTCCAATTTGAATCTCGAAGAGATTTTCCAGAGATTTCAAGTGAAAAATCTTCGATTTTCGAGGAAAAGTCTATGGGAAATCCCATGCAAAATGAACCATTTGACCATAAAATCTCTTAACTTTCTTTGAGATTTTCAACTGAAACAAACAGTCATTTTTGGTCGTTTTTGTTGTTTAAGAGTCGTTTTTAGTCAGTTTTTGTGATTTTTTTTATGATTTTTTACTCAAAGTCATTCATAAGTGAAAAAGTCTACGGGAAATTCCATGCAAAATCGACCATTTGACGGTAAAATCTCTTTGAGATTTTCAACTGAACCAGTCAAAAAATAACCAAAATCAGTCAAAAACGGTCAAAATCAGTCAAAAAATAACCAAAATCAGTAAAAAAAATAACCAAAATCAGTCAATAACGACCCAAAAAAAACATTTTACTATGAAAATTTCAGTAATGAATAAAATATTTTACTATGAAAATTTCAGTAATAAAATATTTTACTATGAAAATTTCAGTAATGAATAAAATATTTTACAACTTCGTTGTAGTAAAACACTTATGATACCGTCCATGGAGTATTTATACATGTTGTGTGTAGTACTCAAAGTCATTCTTGAAATCTTTTGATTTCAGTGAAAAAGTCTATGGGAAATCCCATGCAAAATCGACCGTTTGACCCTACTGAAAACAACAGTCATTTTTGGTCGTTTTTTGTCGCTTTTGACCGATTTTAGTCAGTTTTTGACCTAAAACATCATAAAAATAATTTGAGGCGGAAAAGTCTACGGGAAATCCCATGCAAAATCGACAGTTTGACCCTAAAATTTCTTTGAAATTTTCAACTGAAACCGCTTAAAATCAGTCAAAAAATAGCCAAAAATCAGTCAAAAACGGCCAAAATCAGTCAAAAACGACTAAAAAAATATTTTACTATGAAAATTTCAGTAATAAAAAAATATTTACTATGAAAATTTATTCCAGTCATAAAAAAAATATTTTACTACGAAATTTTACAACTTCCTAGTAAAACACTTATGTTACCGATACATGTTTGTAGTATTTTACTAACAATTATCCGAAGAGGTTTTTTCGTTTTGTTCAATTAACAATCTTATATTTCTGATTTTTGAATTGTTCTTTTAACTTCATACTGTTTCCCTAATTCTTTTCTTATTTTTTCCACGATAGTAAATAACGGGACAAACTTACTGACGTCGTCACAGCATAACAGGGAATCATGGATAGAATTCTGAATTCGCTTGATTAGTGCATATTGTTTGGGTAGTACATATTTGTTATTGTTAGCGCCGTATTCAATATCCTGGAAGTCGGACATAATTTGATTGCAGTCTAAATTATCCGATATGTAAATCCCCTGAGATTTCAAAACTAAAATTTCGGTTATTACATCATTGATATTTTGAGAATTCATATTACTAATAATTATATACTTCTAATATGAAAAATGGACGTCTATGCATAAACGAATTTAATTTTTTGTCCGGTCTTTTTTTAAATCGCAGATCGACAAATTCCCTCTGCAACGCGTTGAACAGAAGGTTGACAAATATCGAAATACTTACCAGCCTTAGCTATTTATTGAAATAATATTTCCTCGTTATTTGTTGTATTAAAAGATCTTACAGGTCTCGCTTTTTTCGAGCATTGTCCAGTCGATCCTCGTTTCAAATTTTCGCTTTGTGTAACAGCTTGCAGATTTGATAAAGAATTGTTCTTAGCATTTGAATTAATGTGATCGATAACAAAACCATCTTCGATCAATCCCTGGAAACATTCATACACGAAACGATGGCAGTAATAATTCTTCTTCCCAGCGCGAAACCTCAAATACCCTTGATTAGTCACAAAACCAACTGGTTTCTTTAATCTACGGTTTCTGATAATACCATCACTGGATGCCTCATAGTTTACAATCACAGGGTGTGGTCGGAATTCTTGGTTCATTTATATACTATACTATTTGTCTAATTCATTGTTTGGTCGAATGATTACATTTGGAAATCTTTCGATGTAGTCTTGAGGAGTTCTTATGATTTTGTCCTTGATGGAATTCTTAGTGGAATCTTTGATGGAATTCTTAGTGGAGTTTTTAATGGAATCTTTGATTCTCTTATCATAATAACGCTTCAACTCTCTGTATCGTTTGCCACCACAACCGATACACAACTGTGATTTACCACGCACCCCTACCCCACATTGTATGCAGGGTAAAGGCCCATAACTCCCGTTATGAACACTTTGCATATGATATCCGCAAAACTCCTTTCTGCATGATTTGTTACACTGGGTTAATGATCCAATCATAAGCCATTTGCAATGATTCATTATACATAATTCTTCTATTTAAATACTTGTTTTAATTATAGCATGAAGGAGTTTGAGAGATTATCTAAAATTACGCCTTGGAAAAATGCTAAATTCAATCTCGATAGAGACTCTGATACACCAAAGAGTAAAATTCGTGATAGAACCATGAAAACTAAAATTCGGGATTGTTTTAATGAATTCAAGCGTGATGGAGCATCTCATTGTTGGTGAACATTTCGAATTGATGGTATCGTTGACGCTACCATGAACGATGAAAAAGCAGCAGTGATAATTTCACATCTTCTAAAAAGGTATTTTTTTAGAATAAAATTCATTATTCGTTCAGACAAAGGAGATTGGATTATTCGTGATAAATTTGAACCCATCTTGAAGGATAAAAAAACTGTCACTGTGAGTCAAGATTCCAAACCAGGAATTTTGACTGGAATTGACAAACCGTACTACGAAAGATCTTATCCTGTAACAGCAGTTGTTTACGGTTATATATCCGTTAAATGATAAACATAGTTTTAAAAAACTAAAACCCATGAAACTGTCGTTGATGACTTCATCATTGACTTCGTCAAGGGTCAATTGTGTAGCAGAACGAATAATAGAACACTTCACAAATGCATCCCGGGGGAACAAATTGACTGATCTAAGACGCAAAAAAATAAACGAGTGGGAATTAACAGTTAGGAAAAACGAAGCATCGATTCAGGATATAGCTGAATTAGAAACATCATTAAGATTCCCAATATCAGTAACGACGATAACCGGCGAAGTATTATACGAATCGAAATATAAATCAAAAGGAGCCCCAATCAAAATTATTGATCATAACGAACACGCATGGACACCTGCGTTAACAATATTCCCACGGGATAGAACCATAAAATATATACCCGGGGAATTTTCCGCTCCAGAATTCTCTGAGAAAAAATTGTTCGATGCTATTTACCAGTTGAGTAAAAACGTTCCTGTATCAGTGTGGTTACTTCACAGCACTGAAAAACCCGAGGACGGATTCGATCAGTTTGTAAGACCCAATGGAGAATTATACCGCACTGAAGCCCTCCAACAGGCAATGAAAAAACTAGCCAGTAGTTTCTCGGAGAGTTTCGACAACGAACAATTACTAACAAACTGTTTTACAATTCCGTCGGTTGCAGCTCATTTTGCAAGAAAGAAAAACTCGTGGAAACCAACGCGAGCTGAATTTCTCACAGACATCAAATCAAGTTGTATAGAATATAAACACGGCGGATTATGGAACACAAAATACGACCATGAAAGTATTATTACAGTTGATATAGTCGCGTGTTATCCGGCGAGTTTTTCTCGGGTACGGAGAATGCACTAGATATTTTAAACGATTTGGACATCCCACACACGAGATGACCCGTGTTGCTATTGCCTGCTACCCGATTTTGATTTAACCGGATTCGCTCGTGTGGTATCATTTGAATTTGCTACAGGGTTACATCCGTGCTGTTATGTTTGGATTGGTAGACACATGTCTGAAAAACATTGGATGACAATAGTGCTATTACGGTATATGACTAGAATATTAAAATCGCTGATTGTCAGTGAAGCGATTATATCCTATCGAGCTCAAACTGAAGTATGGTTACCACAACCTGAACGTCTAGATAGTATAATCAGCGAACAACGAAAACAGTTTCCTGATCTCGACGAAGAATATATCATGAATTGCTCCAAACTGTTATATGAAATCAGAAACAAAGACGCAAAGGATCTTGGTAGAAGAATAATCGGTAAATTCACTCAAGGTGGAAAATACGACAATAACAGATATTCTTCACGGTTGATTATAGATAACGTCAAATATGATTTTATAATCGCGGATATTACATCTAAGGGTATATACGTCGATCGTAAAGACGCTTTCTTGTCCGATGGAACAAAATTTGGTACAATTGTTACTTACGCAGACGGTGAAAATCTTCAGTATACACATTTGAGAGCATCTATGCTGGCTTATGCTTCAATCAATTTATTTTCGATGATAAATTGATTTCCTGACACCGCAGTTAGAGGAGCTACTGATTCATGTTATATCAACGCGAAACACAGCAAAGCAGTGGCTAAATTTATTAGCGGTAGCAAAGCTACTGGTGACGAGAGTTGGGGATCATGGAGAATTAAAATAGAAATACCGTGTGATTATTCCGAATCAGCAGATGTTATGATTGAAAACAAATACTTGAAAAATAATCAGATATCAGAATTATCTAATGTACTGCAGATATCTGATCCAATATGTAGATATAAAACAGTTTATTTAAACGGCTGTGGTGGGTCAGGAAAGACGACTCGCGCAATTGAGTTATTTCGTGGGAAAAATCCTACGGATTTCACAAACATGATTGTGCTAACACCAACACACAGACTTGCCAGAGAGATGAAACAACGCGGGGTAAATGCAAGCACTTATCACAGTTTCTTTCGATGGAAAGGCGATGAATGGACTCCTGAACGAATGGGTGAGAAATTTATTCCTAAAGTCATAATTTGGGATGAGATATGTACGGTGTCATTAGATGTATTACAAAAATTTCATGATTGGTTATTGCACGCGAACACAAAAGTCGTCATGTGCGGCGATCATGGCCAACCACCACCATTTGTCGGTTTATCCCCACATGATTGGCTAAAGAATTTTGTAGACTATTATGAAGAAATTAACACCGATCATAGAGCACTTGATGAACAATTACGCGAGTTCAAACAACTAATCAGATTACAACCTGATAGAATAAAATGTGAGATAGCACGTGAAATAATTTCAGAAACACCATTAAAAGATTTCTGGGAAGCGTGGAGACCAAACGATTTGATAGTAGCGAGTAGAAAAACAGTCAGAGACACACTTCAGATGAAGTTATTTGAATTGCATAATGGAAAATTTGCAACACTTCCAGTACCGTTGTGTTATAGGCCTTTGGATACACGAAAACAGAATATTGAAGTTGATATTCCAGGACACCGTGAAAAGCAGAATTTAGTGTTAAATGATATTGTGCTGGTTTGATATCAGCGTCGTCGAAGATGCATTACGCGCTAATAAATCCCCATGGACGCTAGGATACGCAGCGACGATACATTCTTCACAGGGATTAACTATATCCGATACAATTGTTTGGATAGTCGATAATCGCATTGAGTGGTCAAATTTAGTCTATTTTGCAGTATCCAGAGTACGGCGAATAAATCAACTTCAAAGAGTTGTCCTGACAGAGTCAGGAGAAGACGCAGAGATGCTAGTTAAGACCATGCGGTGGTAATTGAGTATATTCGGGTATCACTTGCAGTTGTTGTCGAGTAAACCCACGCTGAGGAGCAGTTGAATCCAGTCTATAGATTGCTGGTCTACCCGTAGATCGTGTTATGCCGGATATTTTATGCGCGGTGACATTCCAAATAGGATCAGTAGCCCTTTTTTTGCCACCTTCGAGCTCTCCTGGTTCGTATAAATATCTTACAGTGACATTGCCGAGTATTGGCTGGGAAACGCTAGCGTTTCGTGGTTGTGGTATATACTTCTTTTAATCGCGTTGTTAGGTTTCATGTTGATTGTTCTAGTAATCTCATTATTCAGCGCGGTAATCACAGCTGGTAATCTCTTGACCCATTCACGGGATCGTTTATCCTGAATGAATTCCTTTGCGTATTGATATCCGAATAACCGCTCAGCAAGTGTCCGATTAAACCGTTCAACAATTGCCTGATCGCGATGTAGTGCAGTATGCCCTCGTCTGATGGTGACATTATCATGCTTCATTGTAGATAGAACCGCACCCTGAAATTCCTTGCCAGGATCAACTTGTAACAGATTTGGCCAGTGCAGAGGACCCCTTCGATAAATCCTTTCAAATGCAGAAGCTACTTCAGTGGCCAACTTTGTCTTTAGCGGTTCTGCTTGTTTGTATCGACTCGCAACATCAACTACAGTTAATGCGTATTTGTAACCACCATCATGCGGCAGAAATAGTAAATGAGCTTGATGAACTTCATTAGGAACGGTCACATCAAAATGTGAGTAGTTAATATGTTTAGGCGGTGGTAGATAAATTTGCCATATTGCCTGTTTGGATAACCAATCCGCTGCAGTGGTATATTTCACCGATGCTGCACTAGCGAGTTTATTGATTGCTGCCTTACCCCTCCAGTATCCTTTTGGAGAATAGTAAATAGATTCCATGTTGTTATTAATTACCGGCACCTAACATCAATTTACCTTTCATTGCTGATTTTACTAACCATGAAGCTAATTTTTCTTTGAAAGATTTATCAGTGATAGAATTCAACGCGTGAATCAATTTCACATCTGCGATATGTCTGTGTTGCAGATTGCTGCTTTTATAAGCGACATCATGAGCATGACATGCTGTATCAATGGCGTTTATTGGTTCTTCTCCGGGTTTGGGTTGGTTTTGATCATCGAGTCTGATATCGAGTCTGCTTCCGGGTCCACAATAACTATACCCTGGAAGATGTTTTTCTCCTGGATACTTTGCCCATGGTGTTCCCGGGAGTTTAGTTAGCTTGGCTGCAATATCACCTCCTCATTTTTCTTTAAATCATCAGAAATGCTAGCATTTCATGCAGATCTCATAGAAACAAATCTAAATTTCTTTGCACTACATTGTACACACCTACCAGAAAGTGCTGATCGGTTATTTTTAGTTGTAATCAGTCAAGTCATCTGTGCCAGAACGCGCCTTACACTTCACACAATATAGATCCATAATTTATTTATAATAACATGAATGTAATTGATTATTCAGCTACCCGACAACCGGGGGGGGGGGGGCAACTGCAATTACAACAAAATTACAAAATTATCATGTTCACAAATAAAATTACGTGAATATTTATCGCGTTACACAATTGTGTCAGATGCGTATTCGCTGTTGTCTTCGATGATTTCAAAATCACTTGATGACACATTAATATCCGATAGTGAGTTCTCAGCGATGGTACGTGTCTATGATTCTGCGATGTCAAAATTAGAGCGACAACATGAGTATAATAACAATGACAACACTGCAGGAATTACTTCAACGAATAGTGGAGAACACAAATCCAGTACAAACAAGCATGATATCAATAACATCAACGAATCCAGAATTGTGTGAATTTCCCTATTCCGATTCCCGTGAAGGAGATAGCGCTAGCAAAACTACGAGTGTATCACAGTTGGCCTAATATTAGGTCAGCACCATTTGGTGGTCAACAACCGAATAATTCCTTGGTATTTGCAAATAAGAATCGCAAAGACGGGACTCCAGACTGGAACGTTGTTTTGATACCAACCGGATTATACCAAATTGAACAAATCAATGCTGAATTAGCGCGTATAATAAAATCGATTACTGGAAAAGAATCAAAAATTGCTATAACGGTTCATGAGCCGACGCTATCGTCTGCCATTGAAATAAGCACAGAAGGATACGTCGTAGATATTTATCAGAGTTCTATTAGAACCGTACTAGGATGGCCTGAAATCCCACCTAGACGAGAAACCGTTAATTTACCACCTGAACCACAAAAATCTGATTATATCACCGACAGGATAAAATCTAATAATCCAGTAAAAAGTTATAAAGATCACAGAATTACTTTAGATTTTTTTGGTATCCATATCGATATAGGTAGAAGAGAGAAACATCATTTTGTTAACGAATCTAAAATTATTGAAAATTTCACAGCAATGAATAATGATTTTTCACTGTTGTTAATACCTCTTAAATCCGGCACTCTCACCCGAGATGAATTTATCAGCGTCGTAGAAACATGCAACAAAATTATCGACGATATGGAAACATTTAATTTGAAAATTATTCAGGGTATATTAGAAGATGATGAACCCCTATCGAGAACAACATTTGCAACAGACTATAAAAGCCCCGTCAAAGATATTCCAACATTCAAACTACCAGGATATAACGTACCAGAACTAAAAAAAACTTCTCAGTGACACCATCGATGTTGGTTTAAAAATAATTCATGATGCATGGAAAAAAACAACATCACCGGAAATAAAAATCCTCAAACATAATAATAACCCAGATGGTGGCGGCAGGCATATTGCTCCTCAAAATGTGAATATTTCATCGGTGATTGCACTCAATTTAGTATGTGATGTTATCGAAGGAAGCTATCAAATAAATCTCGAACAATCAAATCAAGCTCAGCAAGTATATATTGTATATTCATTTGCACCAACAGCCCCTCCAAGATTTCTAATAATTGAGGATCCAACTAATCCAGTCTATATGCGATGTCATAATGATTCGCTAACAAGAATTAATTTCAAACTCACTGACCAGTCTAATAATCTGATTGATTTACAAGGCAAGGTTTTACAAATTAGTCTGTTTGTGAAATCCTAAAAGGATTTTCGTCCTAAGACTTTCATCGTAGTGATTTTCATTATTAACCCATAGCAGCAGAGAATGTGAGTGACAACTTTTGCGACGTTTTATGGTTAATCAACGAAAACGCGAATAGAGTATCACCCGCGCAAATTCATGTTTTGAGCAAGAAATCAATAAGGTTCTATTTACCAAATGGAGACTTTATTTTTTTTTTGCTTAAAACATGAGATTTCGCAGGAAGGCTCTATTTGCCGTTTTGAAAGTTAAAATTAAATTTTGCCTCAAAGTTGTCTGATTCACATTCTCTGCTGCTGTTTAGCCTGATTTACAGAACAATTTTTGGCATTAATTCAACTAGCAGTTTGCCAGTCGAGTCAGTAAAGCAACATTCCATTAGAATTAACCCTTCCAGCTCCAGACGAGTGCAGGAGATGCACATGACTATGGAAACCAGATCCAATGCAGAGTTCAAGGTCCCCCAGAAGATAAAGAAACAAATAAGACGATAACATGGTCTTGGCTCTAAGGGTCAGAATCTTTTCTGTTCTGTCATATAGGGCATGGACTAAGTCTATTTGTGCGGAAACTCATTCCCCCAAAAAACAAAAAAAAATCTTGATGTGCATTAAGCTCCAATTTGTATTTTTTGGATATAAAAGCCAGTCAGGCTACTATGGACCAACATTGAGACAGGGCTAGTCATTACAGATAAACCAATTATTAAAAAGTTGGAGGATAGTAATCCCCAAATAAGTTATATCAGCTTTTTCCATTGCTCTGGTAACATCTTTTGCTGCAAGGCTAGACCAAATGACAGAGCACAAAACTGGAAGACTTGCACAACCAATCAACTGGAGGTAATTCCTGTAAGATGAAAGTAAAGGGATGTGATGTTATGCATCTGAAAGTCAAAAGAGACCACCCAGTCACTGAATCTAATCACATTCCTGACTGATGATATGGTATACATCTTGAAAGGTTGCTAATGTAGAAGCTTGTTTGAGCAGGAAAGATATCAAATTAGTCAAAACTGATCCCCCTTTTTGAAACCCTGAAAATCCCAAGGTAGAAAGCTGGTTACTGACCATATTCTCAACTGCATCCTTCTACCTCTTCCTTTAATTGCACCAGATTCAACTGATGGAAAAACATAGGAGACCTTACCAGAGGAGGAAGATCTCAAAACCAAAGCTTGTATACTTCTTTTATGAAATGACCTTTTGATTGTCCATGATACCTGACTAAACCTTTGAAATGGCTTTAGCCACCAATACATATGGCAACCAGTAGAAGAGGAACACAATGTAGTAGAGTGATTTTTTTCCTCAGGAACATATCCACACTCCTTAGTAATGGTGAAAGGTCCAGCAAATTTCCTACCTCAGATTTTTAGCCAGTTTCCATGGGATCAAGACTGGAAACAAGGGACTGGTATGGTTGGTTTCTCAAATTCTGGGAAACAAAGTGAGAAAGAAGGCTTCTGAAGAAATATTGGCATGCTTGCCATTGGTAATGAACAACCCAACCTTCAGTTCCAAAGCTTCCAGCATCATTACTAAACCTTAAGCCCAGGTCCCCATCAAAATGTCCACCTGCAATACCCATGTCAAACATGGGAGGATTAAGTGGCCAGGCAGGTCTTAGCATTGATGAGGGTACTTTGGCTTCTTACAAAACAGATCTCTAGCCACAGTCAAAAGGTGTGAGACACAAACTTCTTCATCCTCTACCCAAGTTAACAGTTATGAGGAGACAGGGGCCCAGACAGGAGGAGAAGGTGGTGCAATCTCCACCTGTTCTTCTGCAAACTCACTAGAGTCTTCAAGAATAAAAGTACAATTATGTCCTGCTCTCATCCATATGGGGCATGACTTTCCAACCCCATATATCTCTGGGTTGAAGGTATCCATGTGAAACGACTTTTCTCTTGAGTGATGGGACTACCTCTAGAATTGGCAGAACCTTCCTCAAGTGACTGGGAAAGAAAGATTGGTCCCTGTCCTCTCCCTCATATTCCAAATAACTAAAGTGATGGGGATCAGTACTGCTATATGGCTAAAGCCTGGGCATTCAAGCATCATAAATGTAAGTACAATTCACTTCCCTGAAGCAGAAGCCACAACATCCTGTAAGGATTAAGAAGGATTATAGGGAAGGGAGGACATCAATCTGATTCCCATCCCAGGTCTGCCATGTATATGCCGATTGTTCTAATCAGAATTGATCAGAAAGATAATGATTGGGGGAATATTGAGCCAATCCCTGTCATAATACCAATGAGGATCTAATGATCAGTTACCAAAACTTAAAGACCAATGATCAGTGTGCCCAATGACCAATCAATAATTGGTTACTGGTCAATAACACAACAGGCAACCCTGATCTGATTGGGAGCTATTTCCATTAGCTGCTCCCAGTACTCACTAAGTAAGATCACAGTTCTACCCTTTCAGAGTGGCTTAATTTTCTAGTTGTCCTTACTGGGCTAACGACATCAAGAAGGTGATGTTCCTCCCACATGACGGTAAGCATGACCCACTCAACCCTATTATTTTTTCTCTTTAAAGAGAACATGCATCTAAGCCTCAGAGGCACTGACTGAACCAGAGATCAGCCATCAAGGATCCTAGGGCCCTTAAGAATTTTGTGAAGAAACATATCCCATACCCTTCTGGGATTATGAAGTCTCCTTTTGGGCCACTGTAGCTCTAGAAAGATTGCATACACTCCTAGGATTGAGAAGACAATGAGGAAGAAGAGTCCTTTTTCCTCCCCTTATACATGCACTGATGTCATTTGTTCACAATTTGTCCAACAAAAGTAAGTAGGTATCCCATGGTAACCCATTTTGCCCACACTTGCCCTAATCCTGCAACATTATAATATTGCTGAAAATGAAATTTAAAAAAAAAAAGCAGTAAATAAAAAGATAATGATAACAAAAGGTGTAATACATTTTAACACTAGCAATACAATACATGACAATATCATATGATAACAATACCCTTGAAAAACTACTGAAGATGTATGATAGTATGTAGTGTGAAAACACTGAAACACAATAGAGACAATGAAAACTGGTGTGAGACGTCTGAAACACATTATTTGATGATAATGATGTTATGAATCTTCTAAGGCATCTAAGATTCATCATTTAGTATTAATAAATGTACCATCAATCAAGATATAAAATATATATTCATATTCAGAAGCACAATGGTATAAAAAAATGTCTGGATTGGAAAACAATACATACCCTTCTGATTCTGAAAACATCCATAAATAATTGAATTAGTGATTACAAATTGGATGCTACAACCTACCCTACTACTGAAGGGGAAGATTATGATACAAGGCACTACTGAAAAATGCACAGTTCAAAATGTCTTCAATCTCACAAGACAGCTTATATACATTGACTTATTATGCAATGAACTGAAGGTGAAACACTCTAAAAACAGTTCACCAAAATGCCAGAATGCATCATTTGTCACAAGATAATTTTCCAAAAGCATAACTGAATTCAAACAAATGCATATAGCACCCACTAAGAAGAAGACAGCTAATGAGCATGGGTCTGTGATGTGAAGACAGATTTTGGTCAGCGTTCTTGAAAGTTCAAAAACATTTTAGCTAGGACATGGAGATTTGTGTCTGGGAAAAGGTAGGCAGTGCAACAGTAGCCATTCATAACTGCTGTTACAGGAGATGTTTTTTCCACTTCCAATAAAAACTTGTACAGTATCTATCCTGTTTCATGTCATGGCCTAGAAACTACGCTGCTTTGGTCAGTCCTACTTACAACAAATATCCTTTTTTTGATAACTACAAAACTGACAACCAAAAGATCTGCTCACTCACATGAATACATTGGAATAGCAAATATTGTTGTATGATTTAGGTTTAATGCCATTTCTCAGTGCAAGACAGGTCATACATAGTGACCAGTATAATTGGTATAGGAAGAACCAAGGATAACCTCAGTAGCAAAGAGTAATTTGAGCCCAACTCCACCTGTGAGGGAAAGTCCCTTAGCTACCATTCTCTCATAAGGTATCACAGTACCAATTGTTTTTCCATAGACCTCAATGCTAATATTTGGAGAGATAAATATATTTTCTATCCTAATTTAGCATGCATCTCACACACTGTTATAGAGAACAATGTTAGATTGTCAATTTGACGATGACAAAACCAGGTACTCCATTGCATTTAAGAGAGATAACTCTGCTGGAACTAGACAGGGGTATGAGTTATCTAGTTACAACATACATATTTTCAGTCATGTGTATTACATTTTCAAAAAATCATAAAAAATACAAAATTTGATCTATTTAGGAATTAGCATAAATTCACATGTTGCCAAGAGGCTAAACTTTTTTTAAACCTAACAGAAAGTACAACTCTTACATAATCCACCAATCATAGCTAGTGTTGTTGTTTTTTTTCTGATTGCTATGTTCTATATGATTGTGTATAGAAATATTATTGAGCTGTTTGAACTCTTGTTTTCATACCTTTGCTTCACTATCAAACTCATCTTTTGAAATAAAATGAATTCTTTTAACTACGAGTTGTGTTTTATTCATATTAGCACTTATCGAACTTCACTTTGGTGATATGGGATAAATCACATTGTCATATTGTTTAATAGCAAGGTCAAAGGTCATCGCACTAGTTAGCATGTACCAGTTCTACTCTTAAAGAGACATTTTGATCTAAAATAAAGGACTTATATTTGTTTCATGAACACAGAATGTAACAACTGGGACAGGTGGACATGGCCCAATCTAATCATAAAGTATTAGCTTTGAACACTTTACACTGTCAGCATATGCAAGAGGTCACTAACCCCCAGTCCTCACACCGAGGTCAATCTACCCAGCCTCTTTGTCATACAAATAGAAAGCTTCCCTCCTTTGTGTAGTGAATACAATTGATGCAATAAGCCAATCTGACACCAGATAAAGTAGATAACAGCTTTCTAAGTGGTTATGTTGGATTTGGGGGTCAAAATGGGGACTAAAATACAGAAAATGGCTAAAGTTTAACAATGAGTATAGTGAGTCCAATGGATTTAAAAACAGGAGGAAAGTGTGTATCTAAATGGGAGATGTAGCTAATGATACTGGAATTAAAGGAGACACAAGAAGCAATGAGAAAAATGAGAAGCTAGAGCTTGATGATATTACCTTGGACAATATTTGGAGGCAGTGGACCATAGGTGCAGGGACAATAAAAAAAGGCACATGTGCTATTACATCCCTTACAGGCACCAAATATCAGGTGACATGGTGTTCATTCCCAGCTAATATAAAAGGGTGAATAATGTAGATAATATAGATGCATGTAATTCATATTTCTTCTAAATAAGAAATTAATAATAATGGGCTTCAGTTAGGCAGCAAAAAATACCTAGACCAAACAAAGCATGTTGGATCAATTTTCAAATTTGTAAACTTTACTGGGAGAAATTATTAAAGTACTTCTAGTTAAATTTGCATCAAGACCGAGTGCTAATATGATACTTCACAAATCTTTTCTTATTTTCATACACCATCACTAACATTGTGGGTTTCTATTTATTGATATGTTATGTCTGGTGTAAGGGAGATAACTGAATGATATACATAAGGTGTGTACTTTTTATTTCCTCCAATATATTATCCATGTAATGTTTGTTTGTTTGTTTTTTATGGTTTAACGCCATTTTTCAGCACAATATAGGCTATACATGGCGGCCAGTATTATTGGTGGAGGAAGAACCCGGACAAACACCGGAAAGAACCACCAACCCACGAGAAGCTACTGGCTAGCTTTCTCACATATAACTACATTTGCCACTCGGGGCCCCTATATCCATGTAATACAGATGAGTTCAAGAACACATGTATTAACTTCAATGCAATTAAATTATCTAAAAATGTATTACTGATAAAGTGAGAACCTAAAATCCAGGATTATATATGTAGTGGAGACCTCAAGAATGATTATGTAACTAACTAGAGAATTGCATTTTGAATTTCAAGACACAAAAGTTTACCAAGAAAAAGACAATTAGAGCAGGACAATTAAAATCAAAATAGGAAGGAATACCATATCTTTAGCAAACTACCTAAAATACTTATACCAGAATATTCTTTATGATACAAGTGAACTATCTACACATGGACCAGGAGTGTCCTCTATCCTGGTCTATAACATGCTTTACAAGAACAAAAAAGTTGTATTTCATCCATGATTTTTCATCTTTTGCGCATAAAATAGTCAATATTTGGCTAAAATTAACTAATATTAACTTTACATAACTTTTTTTTGTTGCCTGTATGCTAATATTGGAGCTGACTACACAGTCACAAAGCCATCAGTCTATACATAATCCACCAATCATAGCTAGTGTTGTTGTTTTTTTTTCTGATTGTGATGTTCCCTACACCTTAAGCTCCACCCACATGGACTTGCGCAATTGGTACCGTTATACCATTATGTTATAGTCAATAATGTTTTAAAAGTGCTACTGAAACCACCAGTAACCTCCACCTGCAAGACCTGAATATAACACAGTTTAGCATGGTTCTATCTGTCAGCAAGTAGCAATTCTGTCACATAACTAAAGTTAGTGCATAATGTAATCTCACAGCCTATGTACCCTTGTGAATTAAAGGGGTAAAACAATGAACATACCTCTTCCTCTCTTGTAGTATGTTGGGTCTGCTCTCGTGGTCTTGTTACTAACACATAGTGGCTGAGAGTAGCAGCACAAACTTCAAGGGGTATCTTCCCTGTCTTGATTACTTCCTCCACTTCAGTCAGGGACAACATTGCCATGAAGGTACGGGGAAGTAAATAGTCCATTTCAAACAGGGGATACAGAACACTGACAAACTCTTCAATCTTCCTAGAAGATCAGAATAATAAGTTCAGATTCACAGTATTTATTAAGATGTATTAGCCTTGAATGGCACATCAGGGCAGCAATGATTACATGGCACCACTAAAGGCAAAATTTTAAAAATGAATTGCCCTAAATATTTGGGAACAAAAAAACCTTCCAAATAAATGTAATCAATTGCTACAAAACAGAAAAGGTGAAGATGTTAAAACTCTACAAAATGCATATTTGAATATAGAATATGAACAAAATAAATATAAAATCAGACACTACCAATTTCCATCATTAATTATCCATTTGCCATTTATAAAGCAACCTTTACTGACTCCTCAGTAATTATATTAGCAAATTATAAAATATAAATATATAAATACACAAGTCAGATCATGCACATAGCTTAAATCTGCCTATGTTGCTGTTGATAAAAAGTCTGGATTATTAAGATGCTCAAGAAGTTTCTTCTAATGTTGTTGATTGCTTATGCTATGGCAACAAGTTAATGTTAATTTTAGATCAATTTGTGAATTTTTAAAAATCTATTTAGTAACAGCCACCATATTTGATGGTGGATTGGCATCATTTCTATCATTTGGATTTTTAATATAGCTTTAACAATTTTTAAGTCATATCACTATGATGTCTGCAGCGTGGCAGTTTCTAGTGATGTCTAGCACTGGGGCATCATGCCACAGACATGTAGCAGCATATGTCCCACCCAGTCACATTATCCTGACACCAGACCAGTCAGTACTAACTCTTAACTTCCTATTGGTGAGTGCCTAGTGAGGGCTATTAGTACCATTTTTATAAGTCTCTGATATGACGTGGCCAGGATTCAAACCTGTGAACTCCCAGAGCTGATGTTGCCACTCTAACCACTAGGTCACCAGAACAGTCTCTATCATATGAAAGAGCTATTATAAGTTTTTCCTATTTTTTTTAGCAGCAGCCATGTTTTATGGCAGACTGGCATTTTAAAAGCCCTTCATGGCAAGATGCTTTCCCTTAATTTTAGTCTAATGCTTTCAGGTGTTTTTTTGAGAAGTTATTAGTGGATTAATGGTATCCATATAAAATGGTGAATTAGCATACTTTGCATAAATCTGAATCTTTCTTGATTTTCTAACAATCAGTCTAAAGCCCTTTAAAGATTTTACTTATATGTTTAGTAATAGTGACCATAATTTAAAGACAGACATACATCACTTGTACAACTTTTAAAGTAATCTAAGCCAGGATGTATTCTGTCAAATATGGTCAAATTCTGTTGAACAGTGTTTGAGAGCAAGTAATTTGGTAGTGTCATATTTTGTGATGGTTTACTCTCTGGGACATTTAAGCACATAAGAAACGTGTAGGTGTTATACAACAATCAGTTATTGGACCATAACTCTTTCTACTTCCTTAAAAATATGTAATCCTAAATCAAGTTAACTTGAGCATGTGGTAGTTTGTGGCAAGGTCACACTAAGATTGTAATGATCTGAACTGTAGCTAACAGATTTCATGGAAGATCACAGCAAGCACACAGAAGTTCATGTAAGAAATCTAATATCCAAGTACAGCTGCATGATCTTGCTAGCAAACCCTTCAGAAAAAATATTTATCATGAAAACTGGAGATATAGTGATGGTAAGAAATTTGTTACATAATGTCACATTTTTTAAATCTTGAAAATCATTAATTTGCATAACAAATCAATAATTGTTACATGTTTGGAAAGGTGTTAAAATTCCCTATTATTTTATATTAGCTTTTTATTGCATTGGTATGTCAATCCAAGGGAATTATGCAGGATCTTGTTATCTATTTGAAAGTTATTTTGAACATATATCAATGTAACTGCTTGTATTTGTTGGTACCTAATGAATATTAATGAAATTATAAACCACAAACTGATTGTTGAATAGTTCTAACTATACAATGTGAATATTGATATCTCACATTAGTGAAAAAGTAAGATTCATTAAAACTTTGGTGACATTTTGTTTATAAAAATCAACAACTAAAACAAAAATGTATATGCCAGTATTTTATTCACACATGAACAAAGTTTCTGTAATGTTCATAAAATCAATTTTAACTAGTGAATTCATATATGAAATGAAAGCTGAATGTAGAAAGTACAATAAGTTGTCAACCAACCAAATCAAAATCAAAATAAATTTTAAAAATACCATCATGAATAAAGAATAAAACGTGTTATCCCTAGAGAAAATGCAACTGAAATTTTAGTGAAATTTAACTGGAATTAAATTTTATTTCAATAAAATCAATGGTATTTTACCATGTTTCAATGAAATTTCACAGATTTTGCCAAAATTTCAGAAAATATCAGGGAGATTGAGATTTCATTGAAAAAATATCAATGAGCCACTGCACTTCACTGACATAAAAAATAACCTTTAAAAAGTCTTAAGTAAGGTTTATGACAGTTGGCAAAGCCTGAAGCCAGCAGCAGATGGCTGCCCGGCTATACATTTTCCAAGGTAATACTTGGAATTTTTACCTAAAACCTTGGACATCCAAGGTCTTTTGCATGGTTTGCCTAGAAAAACCTAGGAAACCTCAGACAATGGTAATATTTTGTCCTAGGTTTTATAAGCATACCTTGGACATTATCTCGTACATTAAAACAACCAAGGATAAAGCCTTTGACATGAGAAAAAACTCAGAAATATAAAATATCTTAGCAAATTTTTAGATTGGACAAAGCTCGGAAATGTAAACTTAGAAATTTTTTAGCTAGGAAACAAGCTTGGTCTCTTTTAACTGTGCACTTAGAAATTTCTCTATATTTATTCAGAACATATTTTTACAGTTTATTAAAATAAATTGTTTGTCATTACCAAAACAACAAGCCTAGAATGTGAATAAAAAAATTGACTTAATGTTGATTGATGTGGCTTTACAGTGTACCATCTCAATTCAGACATCATGGTGCCAAACAGGATCACAGATTTTGGTTTCACATCTTATTTAAATGGAGATACAAATATCAGATAAAGAACCAAAACCTATATACAAGCTGGAATCCCCCAATTAGAAAAATTCTTAGCATTCATACACTTTTAATCACATCATACAATATTAGTGTAACACAGTGTATTTTGTGGTGCAACTAAAACATCCAGATTATTTGGTATCATTGTTGAGCTAAGTCTGTCTACCTTTCTATACTACCACCCACTTTAGTGTATCATAGATGACCTTGATGCTACAGAGCTTGGCAGTAGGCTGTTACCTCCTGCCACGTAAATGCAGCGCTAGGGGTTAATGTGTTAAACATATTGATAATGTAAGTGCTTTGTTAAAGCCTCCTTTGTATACATGTTTATGAGACCAACCCACCTCAAGGGTATTTCTTTGTGCATTGGTAATAAACACTTTAAGTTTTGTTGTGAATTTATTTTTTCTTATTTTTAATATTTTCAATTTTTAAACCAAGGAAAAAGTACTAGGGTCGGTATCTTAAACGACGACAGTCAGCTGACCAGGAACTTTTATTTGTTTGCCCTGATAATATGGCACTTCTGGTTTGCAGACAATCAGAATCTGGAAGATAATTTTATCTTATCGAACAAAATTTAGATAATTAAAGGAACCTACATAATGCTTATATAGCAGGTGCCTATCTACTGCTTTTTAAATTAAAAAAATACCTAAGTTGTGGAAAGTTCTGGGAAATATTTCTTTTGCATTCTACGAAAGGTTGCAGAGCATGGAATTATTCAATCGCAGCAGCCGATTCATCAATAAATCTTGTATGTGCCATAATAATAAATTCAAAAAGTGGTTCATAGCAAACTGGTCTGCGAAAACATGCGTTATAAATAGGTGGATTTATCTATCACCATAACTTGTTTGCATTATGCAGATGATAATCCCACTACTGGAAATTCATAACATCCTAAATAAATATTGTTCAGCCAAGAAAGGCACTCAAAATTGCAAAGTCGGAGATTTGGTGTCTGCAAGGTTGCTGAGTTTTGGGATTACAGAAGGAGTTAATGGATGGATTGGAGGTAAGTTTATTTCTTTTTTTAAAATTATATTACACTATATTTGAAAAAGATAAGAACATTTATTGGCTCTCGTTTCATGCGCTGACTGCATACTGCATCAGTTTTTTTAGTCGATTGTGTCTGTTTTTGGTGTGATTGGGGTTGTTTGGCGAACTATAAATACTGTATGATGTAATTTACCCACTAAGCATTGCGCAATCAGCCATATTGTTTTCGGCCAAACATGTATGACCTACAGCATTCTGTAAATGTGTGACATAGAAGAGGGACTTTAAAAAAAATAAATGTCATAAAACTGGTTTGGAAATTGGACTGATTGCTTCTATGGATTGTTTAATCCTTATAGATGTATGATAATAATAATAATCATCATAATAATCAGGATAATAATTAATCTCTTATTATTGCTGTTATTTTTCTAATTTTATCTTTGTACAATTCAGCTGTAATTCTTTGGAAGGGAATTACAAGATGATACAGCTGTAGTACATTTTAATGATAAAAATTATTTAACTATGCCCATTTTGAATAAAGTAGAACAAGCTAACACATTAACATTAGTTAAATTTAGAAGAAAAGAATTAATGATTTTTATTATTTATTATTGAAATTATTAAACATGAAAATGAAGTCATGTTTAAAATCATTGAAATAACAATAAAATCTGAAAAATATTTAATGACTCGAAAATGAATTTTAGAATAACTGTACATATTTAATATAGTACATTAACTCTGAATAATAGCTTTTATGAATAGTGTGAAAGACATGTAAGAATAGAACAGACTATCCAAGCATACCTATATGGTTGTTATAGGCAGCCAAACAATCTAATAAGCAATCAGATTCATTACTGCTTAAATATACTGATGAAAAGCTATATTACTTTATCCATTTTCTTGAAGTACATTATTTTATAATTTAAAGGCATACAACCTAAGATTTTCGACTTTTTTGTTCTTGCAAATGCATGATATTATGAAAAGTATAGTAGAAATAATGAGTAATTACAGGTAATTCAGTTTCAAAACATGTACATCTGTAAGTTTAATCAATGAAAATATAATGATTTTCTGTACAGATTACTAATTAATTATGCAGAAACGGAATTTACCGATATTCTCCGAAGTCGCAGTGTCAAGTGACGCGCGTCAACAAATAATGGAAGTCGAGGTAAGCCTGTGATTCTCTTTTGATGTAATTATTGCCTTATTCTTCGTCTGTCCTTCTCCTTAGTTCTTTATAGTCACCCACAATATATGTATTGCTTATAGATTTCTCATTATATATGATAAATTACAAGAAGTAGGCAAAAAAGTCAATATGATGGAAAATCCTGACAATAAGGGGTTCCTAAGGGGCCATTCTTGAAAGTGTTTACTTCTTGTGTTTGTGTGATTCTGTTACGTTGTAAGATAAACCAACTAAAAATTTGATAATTTGTATCATTGTAATCAGAACCGCTATTAAAAGGTCTCACTAAAGTCGCTTCTTTGGCTCAGAATAAAGTTTATTTTCTTGGGCAGCTGCATTACCACATCACGTTCACGTATCCGATAGTCGATGTGATTTGTGCATTTGTTCGTATATTTACACGTTTGCTTCATTGCATAACACAAAAATTAATATTTTCCCACATAATATTTAATGGATTTATTTTATTTGGAATTTTTTTTACTGACAATTTTTTTAAAAATTTCTGCAGGACTTCGACCTGGTTGTTTTAGATGAAGTCGTGCTCCTTGTTGCACAGAGGTATATTCAAGATGTCCTGGCAGCAGAAGATAATGATTATAACCAAGGGAAAAGGCATACTGCTAATAGGCAGTTTATATTATGGACTTAACGGATACCTAAGTACTGGCAACAGACATGTCATTCCAAGCTGTTGTGTATGGGGTATATGGGATAAATAATTTTGGCCAGTACCATGGCTTTACACAAGGAAGACTTGGATGATCTATCCAAATATATGATGTGTGAATAATATAATTTATGTTGATTTTCTGTTGTATAAAACATTTCTTTTGTAGTATGCAATTTTTATTTTGCATGAACAAGTTTTGTTAAACATTTTTTAGTTACCTACCCACTAAAGAATGATTATATGTATGGCTATGTTTTGAAAGCAACTGTGAGGAGACTATTTATTAAAAACATAGGATGAATTGAAGTTGACTAGCATTGTCTTGGGATGCAAACAATATAAAAAACAAAAGTACACTGGTGAACATGATTTTAATTGTGCATATACAGTAACACATTAAGTTAAATGACAAATAATGCATATTCATATTGAGTTGAGAAAGCAAAACTTGTTGCAGTGTTTCATGAATACAGATTGGCTTGCAAATATCAACAGAACTACAAACACTAGGATACTATTCTATCCAGACACTGCTCATTAATTGCAATATCATGTAATACAAAATGGCTCTGGAAACAGAATAAGGTTTTTAAGACTAAAATACTAGTTCATCTAAAGCAACCTTGAATGCTTATATCATATATGTGCATCATCAGCCATCTTATTACAACTAAATCAAATATACTCGACACCATTTAAAAGCATCAAATTTTCAGTTTTTTAAAATGTGTTCATTTACCATAGAAATAATTATACCCTTTATATGAATACCCAGATGAATGTACACAACTGCATACACTGTAAAACTAACTATTATATATTATGAAATGTACAAAACTTATATAAGTACAAATGTGCATGTACAGGTATAACTTTAATTCAAGAGTACATGTACAGTCAGGCATAAAAAACTGAAGGATATCATCTAAGAATAATTATGGCATATATAGAGGTTTTCCATGTTATTTAGGTTGGGTGGGGTGCTCCCAATATTATTTAAATTATTACAAAAGACCCCCTTGGCATGTTTTTGTGAGGAATTGAAGTAGTGATAGATGCAGTGCTCAGAGCCCCCAGTCAGTGGTGCCAACAGTTAAATTAATGAATACACAAAATTTAATCTCATTAAATAACAGTCATCTCTCAAATGAAATTCAAATTAAAATCCTATCACTCGTCTTTAACTCAACCAAGTTATGGCCTATATTGTCATCTGACTTAGTGTAATAGATTTTCCTCTTGTCCTGTGTTCCTACTCGTCTGTATGATCTTTCTCTGGACTGGTAGTCCAATTCCATTCAGTCCATCACACTTCTGCCTCCATTCTTCCTTTTTCTTTGTCTCCCATAGACTTTTATATGAGAAACTAGTGTACCATTACTATAAAAGATTGATTACAGACATCCTATTCCAAAATACTAGACAGTTCTATAGAAATTACATTGATGTTTTAGTATCCTGTGCTTGGTTTCTATGCTTTTGACACAAGTGATTACCATTTACTCAATGCCAAACTTTAGTACATCACCTAAACAAACTACTGCAGAGAAACAAATATTGAAATTAAGCCCACCCCCATGTATGTTTCCTATTGCATTTCTTTCAAAATTAGGGTAGCTAGGTACACACACACACACACACACACACACACACACACACACACACACATATATATACTGAATAGTATATATAATGTACTAAGTACAACGCAAAACTGGCTCAGATATACATATCAAATTCAAGAATGCAGGGGTCATGTTATCAGGCGAGGAGACTTTGACCTCTTGATTTTTTAAACGTAAAATGACAGGTTGTAATTTATACCTTCCTTGATGTACCCATTAAGTTCTGGCAGTGTTGTAATCCAAGGCATCATGTATTTATGCAGTGTTGATACCAATTAGCCTGTGCAGACAAACTCTTACACATTCACAGGGGTGTTTTAATTGCTAACTGACCTTTAACCCTGTTTGCAGCAATATATCACTTCTGAGTTCATGAAATTGGGCCTACTGTACAGTGATGAAAATATACCAAATTTTGTTTCAAAATTGTAACAGTGTGTGTGATTTGGATTTTTATGATACCTTGAACAATTTTTCAGTCATATTGCTATGATGTTTGCAGTGTGGCAGTTTATAGTGATATCTAGCACTGAGGCATCATGCCGCAGTCATGTAGCATGACATCCCACCCAGTTACATTATCCTGACAGTAGGACGACCAGTCCATACACTAACCTCTTAATGCTGAGCACCAAATGAGGCAGCTGTTAATACCATTTTTATGTCTTTGGTATGACCTTGCCAGGGATCAAGGCCTCCACAACCTCTTGCATCTGAGGTGGATGCTCCTACCACTAGGCCACTGGAACGGTCAACACCAGTATGTAAATAGTAATTTATTGTTAACAAATATAATCAGTAAAGATCATTTCTAATTGATTTCTTTTTTATAAAAAAAAACCCAGAAGTTAACAGCATTTTTTTCTTTATAAAATTAGTTTGAAACTGTATGTGAACCGGTAATGGCAGACATCGCTGCACCTGTGATAAACCACTTCATTACATTGTATTCTTAAAAAATTGGGCAAATAAATTCAGGAAAATATGTAATTTAATTAAAACAAAGTCTAAATATTTTGTGTTAGAAAATTTTGCCTAAATATTTAATAATGAAAAAAGAAATATGGGACAATACTATGTTGTGGAATTCGAAACAATGTTGTTAAGCTCAAAGCTGTTTTCTGATTTAATTCATTTTCATGAACATACATACATACATACATACATACATACATACATACATACATACATACATACATACATACATACATACATACATGGATTGAAGTCATTTGCTCCTATGTACATTTTTTCTTCTTCAAAGTATGCTAGAAATCTTTCTGACTGCAATTTTTACACAAAACATGTAGAAAATAAAATTATTAAAAGGTACTTTATTATGCAATAATACCAACTTGCAATTACACTATTTTAATCTTGTTACTCCTATAAGATTAAATGAATTACAATGAATAGTTTCTGCTGTTCTTTTTTTTTATACATCATATGGCCAAAATATACTGCATTTACCTCAATCTAAACATACATATAAGACAAGTATAAATGCAATGGGTATGAAAAGTTTGAAAAGGTCCTACATCTTGTGGTTCAAATGCATGTTTTTTTAAAAACTTAAAGAACATAATCAACAGTGGTCTGAAGATAAACTGAATCTTGGAAATCAAACAGATGCTGGACTTTGGCTCATAGTAGACACTTCAAGAAAGACAGTCAAAGTCTATATGGGTCCATGGTAGGGATCATTTGTTATCATACAATCACTAGAATAGTCTCTCCATAACAATTTGATATCAATAGGTGTTATCTGACTAAAAGGCCTAAATCATTTTAACTTAAAATGAGATTTCTGCTTTGTAACAATCTCTTCTGTAGGTGGTGGTGGTATTGGAGCGAGTACATCAGATATTCACCTATGATCATTTATGACCAAAACAACTGGCTGGTTCATTCCAACTCTATCATCTAACCTCATTTTCAATATTTTTATAATTATTTCCAGCATATACAGGTACTGTTGATCAGCTTTCTTTGGGTTTGCAGACCATCTCTCACTTTTTTGTTGAATGACCTTTGGTATCTGACAAGAAAATGCAAACATTTCACTGACAATGTCATTTTATATTTTTTTAATTCTCAGAAGTCCAAATAAAAACTGCATACAATTACATGTAACAAATCATTTTGCTACAGATGAAAATGTAAATATAGCAAACCTGTATCTAACCCATATATCATAAAAATGTTTAGATTATTTACAGAATTTTCTAATTACATTAGACTAATTCTAACCAAAATTGGTTTATGAAATTTATTTTAAAAAATTTCTTCTGTAAAAGATTAAATTGTACCACAAACAGATGGTTTATCAACTTTCAGGTAAAGCATTAATATTTTAACGAAAATTAATTATTATGTTAACAAACAAGAATAAAGTTTATTACCTTATTTTTCCATCTGCGTTTACAATCACATCTCTGTCAATATGATTGTTATGATCAAGAGTTGCCAACAGATTCCTAGCTCTGAAAGCTGATGGCTTATATAAATGTTCTTTGGAGGCATACAATAAAATCAAACTTCTGGAAATTCTCCAGTTCTGCTGTACTTCTGAAACAATGTAAAATAACTAAATAAATAAATTGATTCAGATGCAAAGAACTATTTCAAAATTATAAATCCCAATTAATCTGTTTTGATGAAAATGCCAATGTACAGTAGCATTATACAGGCAGAGAATAATCAACTCATTTCACCCCTACAAATTTTTTTCCTTGTCACCTGAAATGGGGGTAGGGAATGCATTTGTGGGCTAATTTTGAATACATTGAAATACATCTGCTTCCAAGAATTTTTTGCTTAAATATATGCCTAGGTGTGCTAGAAACATCATTCGGCATCTGCATAAGGGTAAAAGTTGGAGTTTTTTCTTCTTCTGACCCATCATTTTCCTCCTGGCCACTTTTTACTTCCAATCTCCAATTTATCCTACTTCTGCAAATGTTTATCTGTCTGTGTATAGCTCAGACCGATATGAATTAGACTGCAAGCAAAAAAGTAAAAATTCTGGAAACAAAATCTGATTCCAACAATTGGCATGTGCACAAAAATTGGGTAAAGCTTGACCCCTCCCTCCCTGTATACATGCATACTTTAATTTTTTATACACACCCCATCTGCGTACATGCAATTGCCCTCCCCATTCTGTAGAACAGCCTATATTTAATCCACATAGAAAAGACCAAGGATTAATAATATTATGTATTTAATATAACAGATAGTCCACCAATGTTGAATGTTATTACTGCATCAAATAAATAAGCTGTGTAACTTTAAAAAGTTTGTCGATTGTCCACTAAAACTCAAACACCAACTGAACCAAGTCAAGCAGGTTACATATTAGACAAATTACTATCGAGGTATATGTGTACATACATAATCAGCAGACCTCCCACCCCCATACACAAGCATATGCATTTGGGTAAACCGCCCCCTTGCCCTCTCCATGTGTACTAAACGGACAAACCATAACTATGGCCTTAGTGTGGTTTGTATTTATAATACAATGTATTCATATTCTTACAATGATAACCAGTATATCTTCATTTTTTCAATTACGCATCAATACCATATTTAAAGTTATATTGTAATTACACATTTTTAACTTGTATGTTCATACACTGCAAAGAAAGCTTTTGTGGGAGCAACTTTCTGGTTTATACACAAATACAATCCACAAATACCAATACAATACTATACATGAATATATATGGTTATTTTTTAGTATACTTAACACGAATATTCTCCTTTTTTGTATGTATCACAATTATTTTTGTTAGTATACTTTCTCAAATGGGTTGATAAAACTTTTAGACTTTTCCATCATAACACTTTCCTTCTCCTTTGTTTTTCAACTTCAGACAAGACTGAATCCCTTAAAATAAAATTTTGAAATGTGTAAATACTAATGTTGAACTTGGAAATCTTTAGTTTTGTATCAAAAGAAAGCATTATCATTTATCTTGGTTATTATAATGGGAATGATAATGCTTCAAGAAATAATAATAATAATAATAATAATAATAATAATTTATTTAAAGGGGTGACTCATTTAGTCAAAGACTATTTTCACTTGAGACTAACTAAAATACAAACAGCATGATGAGGAACATATCAATAACAAAAATGACATGTGCCAACAATTTACAACAAAAATATTATTCTAAATAAAACAAATCATATTTTAACAAAATGTACAATCTTTTCCAACTGCAAAATATTAAACTAGTATAGAATGATTCATTTCCAGGTGCATCTACCAAAATATTTGTAAACAAGTAAATATACATAAAATTTAATAAAATGTAGTAATACTTACATAGATGTCATATCTGATTCTGATGTGGTTATATCAGAGACAGCAGGAATTTGTATCCTATGAATTGTTGGCCCAGGTGTAGAAGTTGCGGCCATGTCTTCCTTGACAATCCTCTGTTTCTGATGTTTTCCTTGCACTGGCATTAAATTCATAACTAATATAGCAAGGGAAAATAAATATTTCATTAGACACAAAAATTATATATATCTTACAAATAATAGTGAATGAATGAATGTTAAATTAAAGTGAACCGGCCACGGTGGGTCATTATTCACTGTTTTATCTTTCAAAAGAAAGTTATTTAATTTTTCCCGTGGGGTAAGGAATGATGCCACATCCTCACGGGCGTTTATGCACACATAGTGTGCTATTTAATTTGGTCATGCATAAAATATACTTAACTGTATTGCATTAATTTTATTTACAGCCATCACTATTTACATTATAAATAATTTGTATTTATAAAAAAAAAAAAACAGTAGTGACTGTTTGCCTCTAAATAGTCTTATGGTTGCGTGTGAAAATGAAGATGATCATTAATACCCCCTTTGGTAGCCTCAAAAAAAAGCTACTGTATGTTATGTACATGCGGATTTCAGCGATATTGTTGCAGGGCTGTGGCATTTTATTTCAAGCTAAATGGAATAATGCCAGTTTATATAAAATATGTTATTTTAAGAGTTTTGATAAAGAGTTAACAATACAGAAATAAAACAGCGGTATAAAAACTTGACTGTACATTGCAAAATTGAGACTCACCAGTATCCAGCAAGAATTTGGTGACCTCTGGATTATTTTCCAGGCTTAAAGTGGACTTCTTTTTATTCCATCGTTCATGCTGGTCACCAATACATATGCGTGTGCTGCCATAATTTGCCCAAACAACTTTTTTTCCCTCCTCCTTTCAGAATCTAAGTGTTGCTTTCGATCTAGTTGCAGACACGCCATTATTTTTGTAAACACGTGTTTGCGCATGGCTAAAATTCTTAATCTTCGGGAGAGGTCAACACAGAGGTTACATGAATATAGGCGTGGCGAATAGCGAATTTTTGTCTGCAGACAATAATTAAAAATCGCGTATTTTATCACAAAATTACCGATACTAGCCTGATTTCGGCCTCAGTAACATCCTGAATCGTAATTTTTCAACTAAATAAGTAATCACAAACTGAAAAAAGAGAAAAATAATTTTATTCGCTTTTACTTAGGTTGTATGCCTTTAAATAACTGTACTGGCTTGCCATATTATCCTGTGTTTGTCTGAAATTGCCTCTGCATTCTACGTTGAGATACATCAGATCGTGATTTGTGACTTCACATGATGGTCACTGTTTAACAACTTTACAGACCTTGCAAACCCAGATAGTACATGTCCTTCATTTTGGGTGTAAATTTGTGCATCATATTAATATGTTTAATGCTCAGCATGTCATAAGTTGATGATATTAAATAGCACTTAAATTGGATCTCTTGTGTTTGTCTAATGGAAAAGGTAATATGGTGTCCATAATACTAATCTCATGCACTATTTTACCTGTTGCATACGAATTTGTAAAACTCCAAGCATCACTGATCTCTTAACTTTATAAAGGCTGTCAAGTTACATAATTAAAATGATTATTTTTCTATTTTAAAGGCCAACATGCCAAATCACATTTTTTTCCCCAGCAATAAATGTGGATATATGTTTTAAAAGATCCCAAGCAATCAATTTCTATCACTAGTAAATGGCATGAAATGTAATGCATATTATTTGAAAAGCTTACACTTTTGTTTAAATTTAGGGTTGAAACAAGTAAAGATGCGAATCCACAATCGCCAAAACAACCAAAACCAGCTAAGATAATAGCAGCAAAATAGACCACCAAGATGGCAACACCAAAACAGATGAAGACAGTAATGCTAAAAAGGCCCAAGGTAAGATAAAGATGCAGTAATTTCAAACTTTCTGAAAACTTTATAAGCAACAGACATTTAAGGGTTGATTAAAGTAACCTGGATAGTTCAACTATTATTGCTTTCCTATTTGTGTAAGATAAGTAGGATCATAAGCAACGTTTTGTCAATTTTGGTCCATACTGGCTACCATGGAATGAAATTCCAAGCGTAACTGTGTGTCACTATCAGTATATGACTTATAATCATAAAACATCAGATCATACACTGAATATATTTTGTAATCAAAGCCAATGCAGGTATATAGCAAGTTTGACTGAAGTTTTGTATGATCAACATACAGTGTAATTGTATGCACTTTACAAAAAGTGATGTTTATAATTCTTCATTGTAAACTTATAAAAAATGTTGACATTTTAGAAGAAATTGAATAAAAAAATATTTGCATCCTTACTAGCTACAACTTTACCTGTGTAAGCAGCCAATAGACTACACATATCCAAAATTAATTGGAAAATCCTGAGCAGCAGAGGGGGGATTCGAACCCTACAACTTTTTCCGACAAAATTGATTGAAGCCTCAAAACGAAAAATAGAGCCTTCCTGCGAATCTCATATTTTAACCAAAAAAACAATAAGTCTCCATTTAGCAAACGGAGACTTTGCGATTTTTCAATCATCTGGGTCGCAACGATGTTGTCATCGCCCCCTCTGCTGCTACAGGTTAACAATTTATTTCAACCAAATATTTGATCAAGTCCGATACGATATCATGTTCGAGGACGAAAATCATTTATGATTTCACAAACAAACTAATCGCTAACACCTCATCTTGTAGATCAATTAGATTATTGGACTGGTCAGTGAGTCTAAAATTAATTCTCGTTAGCGAATTATTATGGCATCGCATATAGACAGGATTAATTGGGTTTTCAATAATTAGGAATCCTGGAGGGGCTGTTGGTGCAAACGAATAAAGAATATATCCTTGCTGAGCTTGATTTGATTGCTCTAGATTAATTTGATAGCTTCCTTCAATTGCATCACATACTAAATTGAGCGCAATCACCGCTGAAATATTTACATTGTGCGGGGCAATATGCCTACCGCCGCCATCTGGGTCATTATTATATTTGAGGATAATTGAATCTTGTACTTGTAATACCTTGATAACATTTCTAACAGATTCTTTTAGTTCCTCAGCGTTATATCCGGGAAACTTGAAATTATGTAGATCGGCTTCTGTGATATTGTAACCGGTTAGGAATCGTTGCTTATTGTTGCTGTTGTCATTAATTATTGTTTGAATAATTAGTTCATTGATATATACCATGTCAGATACAGCTGATTTAATATTTCAACGTGTTTTCGCGATTTTGTTTGCCGTAGTTGTTCTAGTTGTGTTTCATGTAATTGATTAATTTCATTAAAATAACCAGTGATGTCAGTTAGCATAAATGAAATAGTAACAGTTGACTCATCTGTTCTTTTAATAATAAAATCCCATTCCATCTCGGGCAAAGAGTATGGATGTTAAATCCAAAAGTACCCAAAGGGAGATCATCTAAACTACACAAAAAATGGACTGAACTATGGTATATCAGAGACATTGGGCCCAATCATTCAAATAAGTTACATGATTGTGGTAATCACAAACTACAGAGGTCTTTAGTCTACACAATGAGACTAAAACAATACTTCAACCCTGACAACAGAAATTAATATTTGGGCCAAACAACTCAAATTGCTACACTGAGGAGACCCCACCATCTTTACGAACCACAACATCTAGTAGTAAAACCTCAAAAGCCACTGGAAAGCATTAGGCTGAAGTGAAATTTACACTGACTGAACATTTTATCCAATATTGCTAATTGTGATGGAAATGTAACAAAATCTAGTCCTTATTTTAAGTTGAGAATTTCCAGACACTAACTGCCATTTTCAAAGATAAACCAAGCAAGATATCTCTTTATCAATTTTGATCATGATTTTCTTCCGATTCAACAAATAAAGAGTCAATTCTAAAGACACTTTCTAAAACATAAAATGGATTTGCAAGTTACCTATGTGTAAGTTATAAATAGAGCAGTGTAATTGGCACTGTATTTGCTAGCAGAGTGGCATCATTCATAAACTAGACATCTCTTCATGCCTCGATGTTTCCTGTCAAATTTGCTACCATTCAGTTAAGAAGTTTTGAGAAGCCATTTTCAGAAAATGGTCCTGTGGTTTTTGGAAAGGAAATAGCATTTGTTAGCAACACACAACAGATGATGGAAAGAAGACACACAATTGAGGCAGGGCCATATCATTACTTAGTTTTCTTTACAGCAAAGTGAACAGGAGCTACCTTTAAATAATTAGAAAAAGCCTTTAATGTTATGCCATCTTCTCAGGATTCAAACTCTTTTTATAATTTTTGGTGGGAAAACAATAATGCAGGCTGTGTAACCTTTCTCAAAATATTTTAATCAAGAGAAATGAAAACCAATGTTTTATTGTGGAATATGGTACAATTAAAAATGTTAACTTCACTTACATTGGCCATTTGGAAGCTGGACCTTTCTTGACAGTTTGAACAGCATTGTTCAAATATTTGGTTCCCCACCAATCTAAATTTCTGTTCCAATGAGAGACATCATCAGGCACTTTGTCAAAAGGCTGCAGTATACCAGTCAGAAAATGATGAAGAGGCACACACAAAATTACTATTGAATTAGTTTCCCCTTCGACCATTCTATCTATGAAATTGATGAGGAAATCACTCAGCAGTCTGAAAATAACAAATTAAAGAGAGAAATATGTCTTTTTCTGTACCAATGTAGATTCTATGCAATATACAAGTGTTTCATACTTTTAAACTGTTGTCTAAATTACAAAATATGATAATCATGATAAGGGCTTTTGGGGGTTTTCTGAATGTTTTAAGTGACCAGCATGGTTTTATTTTCCCAAGAAAATATGTTTCCGTTTCACCTTATTACCTCACCTGTCAATGGCAAGACATTATTACATACAACATTTTCAGTAGCAAATGTGGTAGTGGTGGTGATTGCAGTTTTGGAAAGTAACATTAAATATACAAGATTGGGGAGGGGGGGTAAACTAAAACTTTGGGATACTATTGCTCTTTCATATAAAGTTTATACACCCTCCCTAGCATAAGCAGAAAACTGGTGACACAAGTACAAACAATATTAGTTTATTATGACTGGTATGAATTGGAGAAAAACACAAATGTTTAACAAATGATATCTAAATAACAAATGAAAACGAAAAGATGATATTTGGACACGACATTTCCTTACTACTTGTTTCAGCAATACTATTTTAATGTGTTAAATGGTGCTGATGCATGCCACTCACAAGATGGATTTAATGAGATAATAAATATGACCATCAAATCGGACTTGCATTTAGGTTAATTTATACATAATTAGAACAAGTTAATTAGGATAAACAAAAACAACTATACAAAAATGTATAAAGAAGCAAGTGGTTTTTTTAGTTGCCATTATAAATTTTGGACCACACCAAAGTATTTCTTCATTTGCATCAATAGATAGCAAGGAATTTCCCAAAAGGTATTATGAGCCATCTATTCCAAAGAATGTTGCTCCTATTCTATGGTACCATGTGGGTCAATTGAAATGAAATTGCTGCAGTGTCAGATACACTACAGGAACAATTTACATTTAGTGATTTTTATGAGACTTTTGAAAATATCCACATAGAACAGCAGCCTAGAAAGAATCTAGTCTGTGAAAATTGCACATTTCTCTCACCTTATTAAATAAATGATGTAAATACCAAACACAATTCCAAATCTTGATTATACACAGGAACTAATCCATAAAACTTTAATATTGCATAATCAATGTGTGGCTATAACAATGATGAGGCATTCCATATAGTTTCATAATACAGATGCGAAGGAGATGAATGTTTTTACTGTAACTATTATTACTTTGTTCACCTCTATAAAAAAAAATCTAGATTTCTTTCTCCAGTATTATAAAACTGTTCTAAAATGTGGTCAGCATAATTAAACAATGTTAAACTAAACAATTTATAAATTGTTTTCTAAAAAACAAACAAAATTTTAAGCATTTTATAGTTTGATTTCTTCCAGGCATTATTGGAAATACAGCTGTATGTTCAATTATGTGTTTGCCAAGTGGCTTTACTACCTATGCTTGTGTGGAATGAAAATAATAATAATAATAATAATAATAATAATAATAATAATAATAATAATAAATTTATTTTGAAGAAGAAGCTCGAGTCAACTAACCAGTATTCAATGAGGCCTTCAATTAATTCAATTACACTTATTTGATTTACAATTATTAAAAGTTGTGGTATCTTTAGGCAATAATATTAAAAACTATATGCAATCTACATATTGTATAAAACATGTGCAATTGATTACAGATTAGTATATAAAGCATTCATGTCTAAGGCATGACAGGTAAGTACACATGTAACTGTGTTAAAGAACAATAGTGCTGAATTATATAAATATTACATTGAAGGTTTCTCTCAAAACATTTTAATCACATATTGACTTTTCTGTAAATTCATTGCTATAAGTACTTACTGTTTCGTCCCTCTGAGAAAGTATTTGTCAATACAATCCACATCATGACATTTGCGAGTCCCATTGTTTGGTCGCACCAAGAGTCCATTTGCCAGAAGCTCCATTTCTTCTTGGCTCAATTCCAGGTTAAAGTATCGTAGGGCAAAGACTATTGTGCTTGCTTGCAACATTCTGATTTCAGATTCTTGAGGACTCTCTTTCCAATCACACAAAGGCATTCCTTCAAACGACTTCAACACTTTCGACAAAATGACATCTGAAATCTATATAAAACTGTTGGAATTAAAACAGCTTCTGATAAAAAAGAATGCTCCATTATCATTAACTCTTCAAATGAGAATATCTTGAGCAGTGCACATCAGACTTCCATCATATGCTTTAACTATTTACAGTTTTTCCTTGTTCAATGTTATCAGTCTTTTTAAATATTACATATGTGTATTGGTGAGAGGTAAATGCGAGTCAAAGAACAATAATGATGTCAAAGTAAAGCTAACTTTATGAGTTAGTTAGTCATTTGTCAAACCCTACTGTTCCCTTAAATCATAGAATTGAGCTTACACCCATATAGCCATGTGTGACTGTTAATGTGCTTTTCAGACCTAATTCAGACTAATATTACATGAATAAAGAATACTTTTAAGCAGTATAAACAACATTATTGAGAGTTTGCTCCAAGTGCTAACAGCAATCTGTTCACTCAGATGTTTAGACCTTAATGCATTACCAACATTGTCTTTTTTTTATTCAATTAATGTGCCAATGAAGAATCAACTGGACAAGTCAAGTAATATACATATAATGTCACTGTATTGATATCTGACCTTGTAATAAACCTGTCTGTATGTATCATCAAGCATTGGAATATAATTTCCCTTTCAAATAATTCATCATTTGAATAGACTGCAACTATGAATTTACAATGATTTCTCTAATCCAGACTTGCAGTAAGATTTCTTTTTTATTACTGCAAGTTGTTTGGTCTGTAAGAATACAAAGTGATTTGTTTGGAATGTCATGCTGTCTTCATTAAAAGGCCACCTTTGAAATGGACAGTTCCAAGTTGCAGTTGTTTTAACTGATATGTTGTCAAACTCTCAGGCTCTTTTCACCTAGAAGAGCAATGTCACTGAATCACCCTGAATACCAGCTAAAACTTTATATAGCAACAAAAATAAATAAGTTACAAAAAAGTTTATGAAAAAGTCAAGGTATTGAAGAAATACATTAATTCAAAATTAATTATAAAAAAATTAATTTTGAACAGGAGCAGTCTATTGAACCAGGTTTTTCACCCCACCCCCAATGAAACCGGAGAAAAAGATTATATAAAAGAAATAAGTTGAACTTTACCCCTCTGAATGTAAAAAAAATGCATTTCTGGAGTATCATGCAGAACAATAAATACATAGTACCATATTTTGTGTTTTGTGTACAAGTAAGAGGAAGCACATATGCATGCAAATGTCCTAATATTCAGTAGCAGTTTTTTTCAAAGAAAAGGTAAACATGCAAAACTTGTATACAAACTTTTATCTAAAGAAGTGAATATTACAATTTATAAAAAAATAATTTACTCTAACAATTTAGGAAAAAAATGCTCTCCAGCACAAAACAACATTTGATCAGCTCATTCAAGTCATTATAAAATTGCAGAGAGGTGTGTGATAGCACACAAGAACAATAAATTGTATACAATTTTGTAAAACTCCATGCTGGGTATTCACATGAACAGACAACTATGTGCCAAGCAAGGGGAAAAAATATTATCTTATAGTGGCAGTGATATGCTTTGTACAGCCGCTCAGTTGTTTTTTTTCAGGACCTTTTCAAAGCATTTTTTACAATGAATTCCATAATTTCAAGGAATATTTTTTCATACTGAAACTTAACTTTTTCTATATGATACTTTATCAGTGAACAGATAGATTAAAAAGTTGAAGGAAAATTAAATATAATTATTTGGCATGCCACTATACCTGCTTTTAAACCTAGCTGACTTAAGGCCAGACATGCCAACTCTGATGAAACCCTTTTAGGCACAAGTTTTCAGTAAGTCACAAACTATCTTAAACTGCTATTAAAACCCTGGAAAAAATTTAAAAGTTCGGTATTCGAAACATGCAGTGGAGGAAAGCATTATGTTCAACTGAAAAGCTTGTAAAGTACACACAGATATTGTTTACCATTGGTACAGTTGCATAAACTCAGTTCCCAAACCTATGCAGCTCAATGACTTATTGCTATCTCTCAACTTGACATAATTCTTGGGAATTTTTTTCCAGTAGCAGCTTTTTTCAAAGAAAAGGTAAACATGCAAAACTTGTATACAAACTTTTATCTAATGAAGTAAACATAAAAATCTAAAATAATAATTTACTCAAAATTTTCAAAAGAAGTCAGTGAAAACCCCTATCCTGGACTAACATTATCTGAGGACTTCAAGTGGGAATCACATATTATCAAATCAACCAAGACAGCAAACACTACATTAGCATTTCTAAAAAGAAACCTCATTTTCTGTAGACAAACTGCCTATCTAGCTCTTGTCAGATCCATAACAGAGTATGGTTGTATTGTCTGGGATGCATAATACACTAAGGATATTGAGAGGATCAAGAAGGTTCAACACCAGGCAAGGTAGCAAGATCTATATCTGGTGATTACAAAATTCAGTCTGCACCAAGAAAATGTTAAATGACCTGGGTCTACCAACACTTCAAGACAGATGTAGTAGGATTCATTTGACACAGCTCAATGATGTAGTTTGTGATGTCCTAGCCATCTTTTGCTAATCCCAAACCAAAATGCATGCTTTTCACAAGCTTGCAGCAAGCTAGTTGAAGTTGCACAAGCTAGTAAGGTTGCTTGCGCAAGCTTGCACAAGCTTGCAAAAGGAATTTTTCCAAGTCTGCAAGCTTGCGCAAGCTTGCACAAGCTTGCAAAAGGAAATTCTCAAAGTCTGCAAGCTTACTGTAAAATCTCAAGCTTACACAAATTAAGCTATCTTGCAAAAGGAATTTTTCCAAGTCTGCAAGCTTAGAAAATGTAAAATTCAAGCTTCCTAGATTGCAAAAAATGAAGGAGTGCATCTGCAGTCATTCATCAAACAGCAGCACAGTGGATAAACTTTAACATAGAACATAATTTGTCCACATTGTTTTACACCATTAAATATAAAAATAACAGAGCAAGAATTTCTTGAATGTGTGTTATATTTTACACTGTGATAAAGGATTCCATTTAGTAAAATCCGGTAAAATACATAGCATTTATCGATTGCAAAGTTATTTACAGACTGACTTAATGCAGCAAGATATTTGAAGTCAAGTACTTATAAATGCTTCTTACCAACAATGTATGCACAATCAAATATAGTCTCTGTAATTTTGTGATGATAACTTCTGGCATTTAGTTTTTGAAAGAATATTCCAATTCTGTTTCATTGACAATTTTTGTATTTGAAAGTGTAGGTAATTTTAACATTGTTGAAACAGCGTCAGACTCCTGTGATCGAACGGAAATCATGTGGAATAATGTTTTTGATTAACTCCTCAATATACGGTAATTTATCCTGAAATTAATATAAATGAGTATTAAAAACTAAAAAATCTGCCAACCACCCACCCTTTTGCCTTTGCAGACCTGTTTACCAGCTTGTATTTGACTGTATTTGTACGGAATAAAGCTCATTTGTACGGTAGTATGGTCATTGGTTTTAAAATATGATTTGAGGTTGCATTTATTTTTTATTTTTGTTTTAAATAATTTTTTAATCGTTTTTATTCCGGTTAGTTTTGTTGTATCGTCTCTTCGGTCCGCATCCGTTTCTGTAGTCAGCGCCACATCACTGATTGTAACATTCTCAACATCCGGTTGTTTAAACTAGAAAATGCCGCCGACAACAAAGTTTCAGCTCGAATCTGATGATGAAAATAGATTCATAATACTCTGTGACCATGCCTTACAGCACCATTTAAAGGAGTGCATTTTGTGCTCTGCACTGTTTGCAACTTAGATTTTTCATGTGTACGTGGTGGAATGAATGACTTTTCATGGCACGTGGAATCAGAAAATCATGCGAAATTGGCATCGTTAGTGAAGGGAAATACAAGTATTTTGTCAATGATGAAGGGAAAGGAAAACAGTGATCAGCACATATTTCAAAAGCAGATAACATGCTGAGGTGATTCTATGTGAGCTGATCATAAATTGAGCACAGCCTACAAGTTAATGGAAGTAATTAAAAATATGTTCCCAGATTCCAAAATTGCAGAAGATATTTAGAAACAATCTCTCTCTCAGTATGTTGTGCAATAGTAAATAATGGTAATTATAGTATATTGATGTGTCTACTATTTGTTATCGAGGGACTGGTGTATTTGGTCCAATTGCTGTTTCAATTGGTACATTTGTATTAATTACATGAGATTATTTTGAATCTAGTTGAATTCCAGGAGATTTGTGAATCTTGTACTTACAGTGCAGAACTTTTCAAATTTATTTGAATTGTTTGAATCTCAATCCTAGGCGGTACATGAAATTATGTGAATATCGGATAGTGTATACTATTTTTTTTACACTGAGGTGTTTTGAATCTGTATATCAGATATAATATTTATCTTTTTTCTTCAATGTGTGAATGTTAGTATAGAGTAATTGAATCAATTGTATGTTGAGAGCATATGAGAATCATTGTATTTTTACATCATATATTTTTATTAACTAATTAAGTTCATGAATTGCCATCTTTCACACATTGTGTTTGAGTTATTCATTTAATACAAAATCCACTCTGTTTCAATTCTGCGACATACATTGTAGCATATATCAAAATTTTACTTTTAATATTTGATATAAATGGTCATTTCCACACATCAAGGGCTAGAAATATGGTGGCAGTACACGCCATATCAATTTCATATATATATATATATATATATATATATATATATATATATATATATATATATATATATATATATATATATAGTTTAAAATCTAAGCTTGTCATGCACAACCTTAAAAATAAGCTTGCAGCAAGCTTGCCGCAACCTTAAAGATAAGCTTGCGATAAGCTTGCGCAAGCTTGCCACAACATTAAAATTAAGCTTGCGGCAAACATGTGCAAGCTTGCCACAATCTTAAAAAAAAAAGCTTGCGGCAAGCTTGCAATAAGCTTGTGGCAAGCATGCCACAACCTTAAAAATAAGCTTGCAGCAAGCTTGCCACAACCTTAAAAATAAGCTTGCTGCAAGCTTGCGGCAAGCTTGCCGCGGTTTCAAATCTAAGCTTGCTGCAAGCTTAAATAACAAGCTTGCAGCAAGCTTGCCGCAACCTTAAAAATAAGCTTGCGATTTTGGTTTGGGATGTGCTCATTAATGGTTCAGCTGATATTTTAGTTTCTATTTTTTCAAGGATAGATGCATTATCTATCTAGAGAGCTCACCAGTTCCTTACAGACAGGGACCTGTCTTTCATGAAAATTAAAGCACATGAGGTTTATGCCATTGCTGCCTCATTGTCCTAACTAACTCATTCACCTTTGAGGATGTGATAAAAGCTGCAATTTGGCACTCTCACTCTACTTTCTCCTACTAAGTTACTTTCACTCATTAGCCCATCCCACCTAGTCACATTATCCTGACACCTGCTGAGTGCCATCTGAGGCAGCTGCTATCATTTTTAGAAGTTTCTGGCAAGACATGGTTGGGGTTCAAATTTGCAACATCCCGCATTTGCAGCAGACACTCTAACCACTTACATCACCAGAGCAGTCCATGTGATAAGGATGTGCAAGCTTGTTATATTGTAGTAACAAGCCTGCACAAACTTGTACATGCATATTATATTATATTATCTTCTTAAATAAGTAACAAGGTTGTGCATCCTTATTGTACTATTTTGTTAAATAAGTTTGCAAAAAACCATGCAAAAGCTTGCTGCAATGTTCCAAATGCAAGCTTGCAGCAAGCTTTATAAATTGACTTGTGGTAGGCTTGCAGAGAGCTCGTAAAACAAGCTTGTATTTTTGTTGGGGCTGGTTACTCTACAAACATTACTTTTGTCATTAGCAGATCCAAAAAACTAACAATATCCCTCTTGAAATATTATTAATAATAAATTTTCTAACCTTTCTACCATAGTCTGCTAGGTAACGGAAACAGCCTTTATCTATAAAATAGACTCTTCTCAAAGAAGAAAGAAGCTCCTCTAGTTGAATGAATGCTTCATCTACGGACTCTGCTGGCAGTTGACCACTGTATAAATCTTGAAAAAACTTGGGCAGAAAGTACTCCACACTATGGACAAGATCCCTTTCATCACTTTTTTTTGTATCTGTAGAGAAAACACTCTTGAACTTGGCAAAAATACCTTCTCCCTGTTTAGGATGGACAACTCCGTCATATTGATGCCATTCATCTGCAAACGAGAATGTTTTTTGTTTTAATTATGAAGAAATACAGGTATTTATGGCTACCATATTTAGTACCAAACCACCATATAACAATAATAACCAAAATCTTATTGACATAACATGTGAATGTAAGAGGGTGGTTAGGTGGGTAAAACAGATCTTAATTAATGATTATACATAGAGTTGTTCTAATTATTGATTATAATCAATCATCAGGTGGTTGAGCGAACCAAAAAGATAATTGTGAAACTCCATAATCGATTGTGTGTAAAGGGAGACTACTTCTTTTTAGTTGTATGTTGTTGTTGCAGTGTTTAATGCCATTTTTCAGCACACAATAGGCTATACATGACAGCCAGTATTATTGGTGGAGGAAGAACCAAGGAAAACCCACGGAAAGAACCATTGACCCAGGAAAAGTTACTCACAAGCTTTCTCACATACCCACATTAGCCAATTCTTAGACTCGAACCCACGGAGAGGTAAGATGGCAGTGATCCATAACGGAGAGCGCTTTAGACCACTCAGCCACTTGGGGCCCCTTTAGTTGTATGCAAAACACAAAGGTTAGAAAAACTCCAAGCTACTCAGTTGATCTGAATTATTAATTCCCTTCACAAATGAAAGTTATTAAATTGTTGAGTTAATAAATTTAACCACAGTTGGATAATTTGTTTCAGTTTAAATTTAAATTACTTTGTAGCATTTGTTAACAATGACAAACAAGAAAACCATGTCCTTCTGTACTTATAGTTATAGACACATCACATATGAATGAAAGAATTTTGGGTGATAGCAATAATATTTCTGTTACATATGACTGATCAGCCACAAAATGTTGCCTAAAATTCATTTAACAAGTTGTTGAACAAAAATAACACAATAAAAACAATGCAACATTTTTATAAGGTTAAAATATACATGTCATTAATAGAATTTTCTCCTGTACATTTATATACATTTTGAACTCTTGATCAAAGACATAACTGTACTACAAACAAATTTTAAAAAATTTGCTCTTAGTAACCAATTATAATCGATTATCAATGGGTTAAGTGGAACCGATTATCAATTATGAAGTTCTGACTGATTCCCATCAATAATTACATAGCTCACCTCCATGAAGCTTTCACATGATACTCCTACAAAGTATACACAAATATTCAAATATCCCTATTAACTAATGTTGCACACTGCAACCATTATACAAAGTTATAATTCAATTCAATATTTGCAAATCTAGAATATCACATGAATAAATGCACGAGGTTACTACAAGTTAACCAAATAGTGAATTACAATATTCTTACATAAACATTGCTCATATATCAAAATATGCATGTAGATTAAATACATGTACTACAAATGAATCAAAACCTAAACATAGTAATTCTACATACTAATCAATTCTAGTACTGAAGTATACATACTGCAATAATTAAAGTACAATAATAATTACTTTGTCATAACTGATTAAAACAATCGAGCAAATAGTCACTGACTTGTTCTGAAGCTCCTTGTAATTCCCAGAATAACCAGTGTCCCGCCAATTTCGAATGATGTCGGAGTAGCTATTCTTCCCTTATAATTCCCGCAAGATAGTTTAGCAAACTGACGTTTAGTTATCAAGATAATAGATTTAAGCTTGCAATTCTAATGGTGGCCACACCTTGCTCAACTCAGAGTGGATGTTGGTTCACCCATTTCACATAATTAGCCGGCACTCCCCGTCCTCGGCAGTCTATCAAGGGTAGATTTATGACCCCTACTTGATGTTCCTTTGATCCGAACACAGGATTTCATCACTTACCAGTGAATCATGTTATGTAACTGGCTTGACCATGTGAAATAACTGACTTGACACCTCATTGTTCGCAGAACTGAACTTCATACATTACGACACAAAATTATTAGCCTCAGGGTCTAGCATATACATGCTGCAATCTGGTTATTTCCCTAGTGACAAGGTGCCACAATGCCCTGTGGAAGCCACAGAAGCTTATCTCGCAATGTGTCTGACTCATAATCTAGGGGTCACCAGTTTAATACCGACCCAGACCAGCATACCCTCAGATTTCTCAGCATGATATAACCAAAAATATGTTTAAGCATCATTAAAACCAATAAAAATCAAAATACCATTTCAAATGGCCTTGAATAGTGATCAAAACTGCTAACTTATCTTGACTTCACACTTTCAGATTAAATTGTACACTGCCATACCCCTCCATATATTGAAATGCATCCTGTCTAGTAGCAAACTTGATCTTCAGTTTACAATGCATTACTAGAAAAATAAAGTGTCATGTCAAGCTAAGTCAAATACTTGAATTAACAGTTGTACCACAGTGGATAGCTTCATCTGGCTTGCTCTCTCATAGATCAGGTGGCCTAACAGATACACTCATACCCCATGCCCTGTCCATGAAGGCAGATGGCAAGGGCTGCATGGAGAGCACAGTGTGATCAGCTCACATGCAGTAGGACCTGCTGGCCATCTAATCTTGTTTTCCAAACAGTCAATAAAAAATAAAATTTCTGTTTATAAAAAATATTTCACAGTGAATAAAAACTAAAATTTCTGTTTATAAAAAATATTTCATAGTGAATAAAAAAAATAAAATCAATCCAACAATAATCAAAATGAATCCTAACAGCTTTTCCCTACGAGAATTTCCATGCAAAATCGACCATTTGACCCGACTGAACTTATTGATAATTTTTGGTTGTTTTTGTTATTTTTTGTCATTTTTTGATTGAAATTATCGATTTTTTGGTCAAAAATTATCAAAAATGAATCCTAATCGAAATTGTCTAGGAGAATTTCCATGCAAAATTGACTACTTTACCCTATTGAAATTGATCAAAATCAGTAATAAAAAAACAGGCAAAAATCAATGAAAACAGGCAAAAATGCATCGACAAAATCAGTAAAAATAAAAATATTTCACAGCAAAAAAAATTCTATGAGAAAAATATTTTTTATTGTTAGTTGCAGCAATCACGATGGTGAATTGATTTTGAAATGGAAAATCATATGAGAAATTAACATTGAAAATCGACTACATTACCCTACGGTGTTTTTTTTATCAAAAATAAATGAAAATCAACAAAAATCAATGAAAACAGACAAAAATCAATGAAAATTGGTCAAAAATTATCAAAAATGAATCCTAACAGCTTTTCCCTATAGAAAATCTCATGCAAAATCGACTACTTTACCCTATTGAAATTGATAAAAGTCATCAAAATCAGTGAAAAAAACAGGCAAAAAACCAGTGAAAAACAGACAAAAATGCATTAAAAACAGTGAATAAAAAATAAAATTTCTGTTTATAAAAAATAAAATCAATCCAACAATTATCAATCGAAAGGGCTATGGGAAATCGACCATTGACCCGACTGAGATGTGAAAAACCACCAAAACAGTCAAAAATACAATTTGCAATTTATAATTTCAATAATTTTTTATTTCAAATTAACTGAAAAATGTTTTTGTCTGTTAGGTCGGGTTATGACATCTCTTCGGGAATTCAAATTGGAAAATTGTTTACAGTTTCAAATAATGGTTAATGAAGCATTAACGACCCGATTGGCTCGTGAGAGACTGGCCGCGATCAAAAAATTTATACCAATCCGCGACTCTGTAAGGAATAAACTGCAAGCTAGACAGAGTTTACAAACGGATTTTGCTGTGGGATCTGAAGAATTGTTTAAACCAATAACCACAGCAATGAAGGGGGTAAAGAGTGCTATATGGGGAGATGTTCCCGAGACTACGGGAAAACCTCTTATTGTTGAACTTGAAAAAATAGCAGCGGAAACTGAACAAACAAAACAAGCTGTACAAAAACTCCACGGTGATATGGAAATTGAACGATTAGGTGATATTGTATCTAAAACATCTGAATCAAAAAGAACAGTAGATGACCTACGCGCGAGATTTAACGAGGAAGTGTTAGCAGTAATTGATAAGGCCGATCCAGTAAAAATTCCTGCGCTTGTTGTTGAGACTTATGAAAACAGAAAAAAAATGTTGAAACCAGAACATCATAAATATGTTAGAAGTATAACTCACTGGGCTGATATATTCTACAAAATCAAAACTAAAACAAGTCAAATTGACACAAGAAGTGCATCATACATTGAATATATCAAGATGGTGGATAACGTGTATAATCAATATGAAGAGTTTAAACAACAACAAAAACCGCAAAAATTGCAAGGAAAGCAACAGCAACCTGCAAAGAAAATATCTTTCTCACCTAAAAAAACTAAAACAACCTTCGCCACCATTGGATGATACTCTTGATTATTTACAAACCACAGATACAGAAAAACTGGATACTATAGTATCGGGAAGGGATTGCAAGATTCAAGTGGGGTATCAATTCAATGTCCTGGTAATGTTCTCAGTGATATATCACGATTAGAAGTTCTCATCGGAGGGAAACGAGCTGGGAATAACTCACTGGAAATAATTAATGAAGCAGCTGATATCTGCAGGCGGTTATTTGCCGGCGGTATCATGGATATTGCAACATACCGAAATTTCATTGGCGAGTTAGTGGAGGATTATCATAGTGATTAACCACCATGACTGAAAATCCCTAGGTAAAAATTCTACGAATTTTCCATTTCGTCATCGGCGATGAATCACTGATTAGATAAATAACAATTGAATAAGAATGGTTATACACTACAACCATGACAAACCAGCCAGCGTCTATGTAGTTAATTCACGGTTTCCAGTTTATAGCGCGTACTATGGTGATGATTTCGGTGATACAATTGCGGGGTTATTTGCAAGAATAGCTCCAAAAGTGGCGCTGCTAGTAAAACAATTATCGATGAAAGCTATTGATGTTATTCGTGATAAGGGTATTAGTGCTGTTGGAGATCTTGCCGGGAAAGCGTTTTCAGCAGCGAAGGATAAATTAACAGCGCTAGTGAAATCACGAAGTGATTTTCGGAGAAAATCCAAAGGAGGACCACTACTGTCTACAGCAGAGATGCCTGCGAGTGTTAGTAAAATTATAAATAACGCAGTAGATCAAAAACTAGCGTCGCTGGTGACTCCCGACCAAAGCAACATCGCAAATATGATAACGGGAAGTGGCTTACAACCACGACGGGGGAAATCCTACGGATTCTCACGCTAGTGTGAAAATCAATTACGATGAAACTCGCGATTTAGATTAATGGATATATAATAAAATGTTTAAACGGTCACCTGATCCAGCATTTGATATAGACGCCCCAGTTCGCAAGGATGATTCTGTATGCGATTATCAATATTACGCCTATCATGCAATAGACTCAAATAGTCTATCAAGAATTGAACTTCAAGTTCATGATACCAGTAAATACTTTCTACCCGCTGAAGCGTTTATTGAAGTAGAAGGAGAACTTGTAACAGCTGCTGATACTCCTGCTGTACCAGCACCGTATCCAGTTGGTACTCAAGTCGGGTTTGTCAATAATGGTATCATGGTGCTATTTGAGAGTTCAAGATACCTCATCGATGGAAAAGAAATTGAGTCGATAGATCGCGATGTTGATGTGGCTACAACAATAATCGGGTTAGCGAGATATTCTGATGATTATACAAGATCAGCAGGACCTTCTATGATGTTTGCAAAGGATGTTAAAAATACCGCTGGAGGAAATCAATTTGTTGTAAGACGACCACAGAATAATGCTGGTAATGCTAATGTTGATGTCGAGAATATGATTATAAATGCTGATCCTAATTTCAATCTAGGAGCTGCAACACGTATATTAATGTTGGGAGGAGCGCGTAGATCATTTTCATGCGCGATTCCACTACATCATATGTTCGGATTCTGTAGAAATGTTCGAAAAGTTATCTACGGGGCAAAGCATACAATAGCACTTGTGCGAAAGAGTGATGATAATGACGCAATTTGGAGGATTGCAGCAGATGCTGCAAATCCAAATGCTGATGCTGGTAAAGTTATTTTAACAAAACTATCACTGTGGATGCCAGTGTTGACTCCATCAATCACCGCAGAAGAACGATTACTATCATTTATGGACCAAGGAGGAAAATCATTACTAAGTTGGCTAACGGTAAGTACAGATGTTAAACAATCAAATATTAACAGGTTATTCACGTGGAACCTAGCGTCAAAACAAGGCATTGCTGCGCCACGTCATATATTTATTGCGTTACAGGATAACACACGAGTTGGCGATCAACGTTTTAGCCATATGATATTTGATCAATTAGGTGTTAAAGACGTCTCACTGAGAATAAACGGCCAGCAGGAACCATCCGAAGATATACAACTTGATTACGGTCAAAATCATATTGCTCGCGTGTATCATAGGTTGTTGTCATTTATGGCACGCGATCAAAATGTCGATACTGGTCTGCAAATATCACAATATGATTTTAAGAATTTATATCCGATTTATTACTTTTCGCTGGAACATCTTGATTTAACAAGACAATCCGTCGTTGATATACACTTTAGAGCTAATGTGCTTCGTGGTGCTATTGCTAATTATAGAGCAGTTGCTGTCATTCTCAGCGACAAATCAATGCTACTCAAAGGTGTTGGTGGAAGAATGAGAGTGGTAGATGCGCCAGTAGAAAACATGTAATTGAAAATCCTTTCGGATTTTTCCATCAAAATCAATCTGTTATTGTATAATGTCATACAGTCATATCAGTGTTGCGTTAACTCCCGGTCAACTCAAGAAATTGCAATCAGAATCGGCTAAGCGATGTGGAACCACAATCACGTTGAAACACAATCAGATGACTGGCGGGCGAATAAGTTGTCGCTGACAACTCGTCAAGTAAAACACTTCAATGATGCTTTCAAGGATAAAAAAGGCGTTCAGATCACTCTCTCTGCGGCTGCTATCAAAAACATGATTAAAACAGGCGGTATATTCCCGTTGTTAGCTGCGATTCCCGCGTTGATTGCAGCAGCAGCCCCAGCGGTGGCTAAAGCGGCACCGCTAGGAACCGTTGGTACCGCGGCAGGGATGGCACTACAGAAAGCAATTGGGAAGGGATATAAAAAAAGGGAAAGGGTCTAAGACTACCAGGAACCCCGTATTCATGGTACAGCGGGAGATTCGTTCACGGATCAGGTCTGAGAATCCCAGGAACAGTTTACTAGTTGAGGAATCTTCGATTGAGGAACCTATGGTTGTTGAATCTTCGATTCCTATGTCCAATTTTGATTTACTCGATGCTACTAAAAAATTGGCCATAAAATACTTCAGAGCTGTCTTTATGAAAGATCAGTTGCCGACACAACCAAACAGCGTTGAAACCGGTATCATTAATCTCGATAACAGCACCGGACCTGGAACTCACTGGGTTCCATACGCGATTGATCCACGTGGGATTGTTTATTTCGATTCATATGGATTAGCACCGCCGAAGGAATTTATGCGTTATATAAACCGCTTAAAAACTTTTCCAATGAAGACTTGGTATTCTACGCTACCAACACAACAAATGAATGATCCACCAATATGCAGCAGCGAAGTATTAAATGTCCTTGACGCTATTTCAACATCTGGAAAACCACCACATGTTGTCGTAAATGAATACACCAGTAATCGCTTTTTAGAGAGAGATGTATAAAATAACATGATTGATATTTGGGGGAGATCTTTATCAACGCTGAAGAAACCAACCACAGAAATGCCTACAACCAGTGATATAAAGAGAATAATCGAAGATGAAATAGCTGAGACGTTGAATCTAGCAAGTGTTGACCACAGGGAAATAGTTGTATTTCAAGATCGTCAGGGTAAATTGAAAACTAGTAATGTGTCGTTGGATGATATTTTGGTTAAACAACGAAACGCAATCGAGGATACTATCGTGTTATTTTCCAATCAGGGTAAACTCAAACCGGGTGTACTTTTTTCGACTATTACAGATAGATTAAAAACTCTCAACGATGAGTTGAAAAATTCTGTGTTGGAACTAACAACACTTCAATCTAAAACTGAAGAACATGGAAAACAGTTTTCAAATTTTCGTAGAAACATCATAGATAAATTTCTTGGAGCCCCGTTGGATAAAATTGAAATAAAACTCCCTGATATAAAAAAAATCCATCGATGAGATGAAAAATTTCATCGAAGCAATCCCAAGGATGATAACAATCATTGAAAAAACAAAAATTCCTCATGAGAAAACCAACAACGTAGTATACACAATCCAACATGGATCATTTGCGTGGACTCCTACAGACAATATATTAAGTATCACTGCAACCGTTAAAGGTATTTATCGATTAACACTAGTAACATAGACTCAATTTAATATTTCATCGTCGAGTTCATCCGGGGTCAACAATACGATTTCAACGATCATCGACAAGGATACAACTGAAAAGTTCACGATAGCATCTACTGATAAAAATTTGGTTAGGGTTTCAACAACGTGGTATTTGGAATTCGTAGCTGATTTGAGTAAATAACTAAATTGAAATCGTAAACTGATTTGGAAATAAAATGACTTCGTCATCAACGGTACCTTCGGTATCTCAATATCGCTATGATCAGGCTAGAGAGTTTTCAATGAAACTCAAAACTCTCACTGATGAGTATGCAATGAAAATTAAAAAATACCAACGAAGAATCACAGCAGTTGACGTTACCGTGTACTCTGTGAGTGGTATAATCACCGGAGCTGGTATTATACTATCTTCGGTGACAATGATTGCTCCGATAGCTGTTCCAATTTGTATATCAGCGGCAACAACAATCGCAGGAATAATTTCGATAATAACAAAAAAAAATATCATCATGCAGCCAGAGTAAACTGCAAGACTATGTGATTAAATTTCATGTTGTATCAACCGCGTACTCGCAATTGTCCTTGTTGATATCGTCGTCGCTCGATGATACATTTATATCCGATAGTAGGTTCTCAGCGATGCTAAATATTTATGATTCCGCGATGTCAAAATTAGAGCGACAACATGAATATAATAACAATGACAATACCGCAGGAATTACTTCAACGAATAGTGGAGAACACAAACCCAGTGCAAACCAGCATGATATCAATAACATCAACGAATCCAGAATTCAGTGTGAATTTCCCTATTCCGATTCCCATGAAGGAGATAGCGCTAGAAAAACTACAATTGTATCACAGTTGACCTAATATTAGGTCAGCACCATTTGGCGGTCAACAACCGAATAATTCCTTGGTATTTGCAAATAAGAATCGCGAAGACGGGACTCCAGACTGGAACGTTGTTTCAATACCATCTGGGTCATACCAAATCGAACAAAAATCAATGCTGAATTTCAGCGTAGAATAAAATCAATTACTGGAACAGAATCGAAAATCGCTATAACGGTTCATGAGTCGACGCTATCATCCGTGATTGAGATAAACTCACCAAATTATGTCGTAGATATTTATCAGAGTTCTATTAGAACCATACTAGGATGGCCTGAAAGTCCACCTCAGGGAAAACTCGTTGATATACCACCTGAACCACAAAAATCTGATTATATCACCGACAGGAGAAAATCTGATAATCCAGTAAAAAGCTATAGCGATTACACCAAATTGAATTTTTTCACTGAAATGATAGAACTTCCCGCTAATAGAAAATTCTACTTAATTCTAAAGGATAAAATCACTGAAAATTTCACAGCGTTCAATAACGATATTTCGTTGCTGTTAATATCCCTTAAATCTGGTACTCTCACCCGAGATGAATTTATCAGCGTCGTAGAAACATGTAACAAAATTATCGATGACATGGAAGCATTTCATATGCAAATCGTTCAAGATATTTTTTATGACAATCCTAAAACAAGAACAGAGGTTGCGAGAGTGTATAATATACTCGTAGATAATATTATCACATTCAAAATACCCGGATATAATATCTCAGAACTAATAAAATCTCTCAATAATGCCATCGACGAAGGTTTAAAAAAAATCCATGACGCATGGAAAAAAACAGCACCACAACCAACTATCCTCAAACATAATAATGACCCAGACGGAACCGGTAGACATATAGCTCCGCTCAACGTGAATATTTCATCGGTGATTGCACTCAAATAAGTATGCGATGTTATCGAAGGAAGCTATCAAATAAATCTCGAAGGATCAAATCAAGCTCAGCAGGGATATATTCTGTATTCATTTGCACCAACAGCTCCTCCAGGATTTTTAATAACTGAGTCTCCGGTTAATCCAGTCTATATGCGATGTCATAATGATTCATTAACGAGAATTAATTTCAAACTCACAGACCAATCCAATAATCTAATAGATCTACAAGGTGAGGTTCTACAAATTAGTCTGTTTGTGAAGTCGTGAAAATTCTTCGAATTTCAACAATGATTTTCATTCTTAAAAGATTGTTAACTACATAGGTGAGTGTCCGTCGTTTTTTTTACCCAACGGAGGCATTTCGAGGAAGCCTCAGTTTGCCTCATCGACACCTGGATTCACGCCTGCAAGGTCGTGTTCCTGACAAATTCACTAAGGCTCCATTTGCCAAACGGAGACTTTCTTTTTTTTTGGGTTAAAACACGAGATTTCGTAGGAAGGCTCTATTTGTTGTTTTGAAGGGTTTATCGATTTTTTGTTTGAAAAGTTGTCCGGCTCACCCCCTCTGCTGCTTATTTCAAAATATAGCTGTGAGCATGTACATTGATAAATGATAACAAAACATATATTACTGTTGCAAATTTTATATCTTTTCAGAGATACATAGTTTTATATACTTTAAAAGCAAAATAGCAATGTTACAACATTTTTAATAAACATAGTGAATGTTTCACAACTTGCACTGCTACTGCTCCGTTTTACCAAGATGTATTTAGAATTGCTTCTCAGGAATTAGACACTGCAGTTGAAATTGGTAAGCAGGATAAAATGGGTTAATACATTAACCCCTAGCACCGATTTTATGGGGCATGAGATATTAGCCTACTTCCAAGGTCTGAAGCGTCGAGGTCATACATGATACACTAAAGTGGGTGGTATTATAGTAAAATAGACAGATTTAGCTCTACAAAGATACAAAATAATCTGGACATTTTAGTTGCACTACAAAATACAGAGGAAAAAACCAAATATTTTGGGACCTGTTTTTTCCCCCAACCAAAATAAAAAATTCACCCATGGTCAAAATATGATTTTTCTGTCCAAATTTTAGACTTTATGGCCTCAGATCTAAGTCAGACAAGTCTGAAGTGCAAACAGACAGGTGAACATGTTCAAAAGGTAGGATAAGGTGGCCATTTTGAATAAAGTCTTCTCCATGCAAAAATTATGGGTCCATTAAGCAAAAAAAAGAAAAAAGAATTCCAACTTTTCACCTACTGTGCATGCACCAGCAAACTAACCAATGGAAAACATTTTGTTTTAGCACAAATAGGCATTGGATTAATAGAAAAATACTTGGAAGTCGATGTATTAGGATGTATTCAGAAATAGTCACCAAAATGGGTTTCCTACTCACATTTCATGTGAAAACAGCAAAAACCTCCAGCGGTTAATGTGTTAAAGAGAATTATGTAGGTGCTTCAGATAACAGTGAGGATTAACTTGTGCATGCTCAGAAATAATGGTTTCTTTTGAAATTTATGGATGCTTAGTTCCATTAACAGACCTGCAAATCTGTCATTTTTTAATTGCAGCAAGTCGGCAACTTAGAGTGTCCTTTCAGCAAGAAAGGAATACAACAGCTAAAAATGGTTGATTAGTGGTTAATCTGAGATTGCAGTTTGTAGCAACAACTTTCTAAAATGCCAATTTTGAATAAAATATTTGTAAAATTAATTCATTAAGGTAATAAATACTGACAAGATAAGTTTTTATTTTAAATTTTCAAATTGGGTTTATAATCACATTAAAGTGTTATCTCTGGAATTTTCTTATAATAAAGAGTGTTAAAATAATGGTATCCACTTTACAAAGTGGTAATTAAGCAATAATAAAATATCAATAAAGTTACATATTATATTAATGAAAATGCTGATAAGATTAAATTTATACATGAACTGTTGACTGGAACTACACTAAGACATTTAAAATTTGATTTATACGGACCATTATTGATCACGTTTGAAAATTATTATCGTATTGATCTAAGGCTTCCCAAGAAGCATCAGATGTGTACAAAGCTGACTACTGTGAAAATGACAAACTGTTGAAATGAAACATACAACATCTTAGCTTTCAAGACAATTCTTCGCCACTTCCTATAAAGAGAGCTTTATGCACATTCAAACTGCTATGGTACATGCACTGCATTTAAATTCTAACATCTGCATTCTAATATTCACACAAAATATTGAAATCACTACTTAATGGACATAATGTAAATTCAATATTTTCAATGTAAACAATGCTATATAGTTTTGATTTGCCAGATATTATGTAATCAACACTGGCCATCGCTGGTGCCTATTAAATTTTTAAAACAAGCACAGGTAGCTGCGAGAAAATGGGCAATAAAATCAAGAACAGAAAATAAGTTAGGATATTGTATTGTACAGTGTGAACTAAAAGATATAAAACAGTAACTTGCCCACAAAGTTTTATATCTTTATTCTGACTGGTGTTTAATATTATATCAGGAAATAAAAGATTATTAAGTGACAAATTAGTTAGCGTGTCTTGCCAAGAGAGACACTATGGCAAACACCTGATTCAGCACCGGCAACCCACTAAATTTTACTCCAGCATGCTAACCACTCATTATCCCCTTCATCTCTACTCTAAGCAGAACACCAGTATCTTTTCATCAACAACTGACTAAAAATTCCAAAATATTAAAACTGAAATAGCACATAGGTGAATGGAATCAGAATACCAAAACTACACTGCTACTGGACATGCTAATGATTAAAACCAAAATATATTTTACACCAAAAATACTACTTAATGATGTGAAGTTGTTTTAAATTTTTAAATTTTACATATTCACATGTCTGTATTTTTACCTTTATCTTGTAAATAAAGAGTCCTCTTTCCATAGCCATAGTGTTCCCACATAAATTTTTCATCTTTGTCTTTGACCACCACATAACTGTATTCGATTTTTGAGTCTTTGGTGAAAAGGTTTCTTGGAATATCCAATTCCAGCTTCAGTTCTATATACTGATAATCAGATCTCCTGTAAATATTTAAAGGTTTACTAAATAAATAAATTCATTCAGCAATTAAAAAATGTTAATTCTACTTCAGCTATTAGCAATATTTGCATTACAAAGAACCGCACTCATGTAGTTTCCTCCACTGAGCTTTAAACAGAAGATCTTTGCAAAAACAAAATACATGATAAAATCAAATACATTCAAACCCATCTTAAGCAGTCACCTATGAGAAAAAAGCCAAACTGCTCTCCTAATTTATGCAACATCTCAAGTTTCAACTATCAAAAAACTTAATTTTATTGGAAAATATCATCCATCAAATACAATTATTATTATTATTATTATTATTATTATTATTATTATTATTATTATTATAGTTTTTCTTCCTTGTTACTGTTACTTTATCAATTTTATTGTAAAAAAAAAATTTAATCTGTTTTTAAAAATTAACTATTTTTTTGTTATCTTTGTCAGAACTTGCAGGAAGTTTTCAGACTACAAGCATAATTACCTATTCAACAATATTCTACTATATTTTGGTGTTTAAAATGCACACTAATGTACAATGCAAACCACAATTTTTGACCCAGAATGAGAAAAAAACTTAGTTGTGTCATATAACAACTGTGATATAATACATTTTAAAATCTTGATAATTCTGCTTTGCTTTTGTAGTATGGCAATAGTTAACCATTTTTTAATAGTGTATGAATCATTTGCAACATGACCTTAAAATTATTTACAATTGACCAGTACTTGACTATTTCCTGGCCAATCAAGATAGAAATGGTGGATGCCAAAATGTCAGTGGAGCCTTTAACAGGTAGAAAGAGACACTTTCTACTCTTTCTCACCCCTCAGAAGTTTTCCAAATAGAATTTTAAGGCACTCACTAGGCACAGACACCTGTCCTAATCATTCCAAACACAGATGGAGCTACTTCAGAGAGATGGTTCTTGGCAAGAATCCCAGATTGGCAAAGAAGATAAATCAAGGCAAAAGGCTCACTCTTCTCATCACAGATGCCATGGAAAGCAAGAAAACTGCCTTAAGTGTAATGATTTAAAAGGAAGCTTCACTGATTGGTTCATAAAATAGTTTTGACCATACCCACACACAAAAAAAACAATCATAACAACACTTGTCATTTGCATCAGGTTGAGAAAAAACCTCAGAAGTAGTTACAGGAATACACATTAATTTGATGTGTTTATTTGTTCTCTGTTGAAGTGCAAAGGCAGTGAAAATTCTGACCATGATTTCATCTTCTTCTGCTGCCAAATTGTTTCATACAAATGAAAGTAATTCAGAATATAGTTGCCTACAGCAATAAATAACATCAAAGGTTTCTTTCTCGGCTTGACACAAAAGGCCAAGGATGTTCCAATTACACAATACACATGATTCAATCCTGATATTGGAGAGTCGGGATACTGGCCTCTGAAGTTCAAAATATCGGATAAGAACAGAAAGAAGATGGGCCAATCCAATGCTGTCACCACTAGAGAACTTCAGCATGTTAGACAGGGCTGCCCTATAATCCTTAATAGTGGACGGTTAACACTGGGCTACACTACAGCCCTTAATAGTGGAAACTGTATGCAACTGGTGACAACTATGATCAAACCATTTCCTGCTGCACCAACCAAAGATTCTCCCCTTTGCATCACTGACCCTATAAGCATTCTACATCATGGCCTGACAATGCAGTTGCAACCTGCTTGATAACCGGTCCTGGCAGATTGTTTGCTTCAGATTTGCCATGCATGAAGGTAAAGAGCTTGTCATCTGCTATGGTGAAGAGACCCCAAATTTTGGGACAGCAGGACACTCCTTTCTGATATTCTCCTTTGCTGTACCAAAAGGTCAAAAAGATTAGTAAACCACAACCATTATAGTAACAATTAACAAGGGGTTATCAGCTGACTTGACCAGTAGAGGTCCCAAATTCATTGGGTACCTGCTGAATTATTCTGCAATGCAGGAATGTGTTCAAAGAGAGATGATCCCACCTTAGAATCAAAGTATTCACTGCCCAGGCCCTCTGAACTGGCACTGGGAAGACATGAAAGAGGAGCTTGTTGTTCATTATCATCACAATCATGTCACCAAGAGTATCTTCTACCATTTGAAAAATGACTGCTACCTTCTGGTGCAGATACCATTCCAACAAAACCACATAACCCTTACTGCCAGACATATGACATGCTCACAGTATGATTTCCTCTGATGCTGTTCAATGGAAGAGGTTCAAAACTTCCATGCAAATTGAAGGAGCATAAGTATCTTATTGACACCTGAAGTACTCTACTGATGACACATCTGAGGCTGCCATTACTTAGTGGCTCTTTATAACATTGAGACTTCTCTTTATGGCTAGAAACACTACTCCTGAATAATGCCCTCTCGGTTCAAGTGAATGCCCCACCCCAAATCTGACATGTCAGTCAACAGAAAGTAGTGATTATAAGTGTGAACATGGGATCAAGTAAGATACCAGTCACAAATAAGCCACCGACTCAGGTGGTAGTGAAAATCTGATTAAAGGAAGATTCAAGCAGATAGAGGATTCTGGTATACTCTTCAGTTCACCAGAAGCAGGAAATGGCATAAATATAGACTCAGTAAGTCCTCTTTGGTGTTCAGAGTCACCGGGTTTGAAAAGTTAAAGACAGGTTGGTATTGAGATCTCGACTAATAAAGAAATTATGACACACAGGATCATGTTAATCCTATCCTACAAAACATGGACTCTCCAAGTTTGTGAGGAAATTCATCAACACATGTAAGAAGTTCTTAGAAGGAAAATGAATTAACATCTCTAGGTTTGAAAGAAACCCATTATGAATCACTGTGGACCAACCAAGGGACAAGTCATTCAGCTTCAGAAATGAATCTCTGATGACATTGTGCACCAACCAGTCATCAATGTACTCGAGAATGGAAATAACTAGGAACCTCTACTAAGCTGCAAATTGCCTATCACCCTGCTAAAAGCTAAGGGAACAGAAGCAAGTCCAAACAGAAGAACTCAAAATTGGAATTCCACGTGGCCCAGTAAAACTGGTACTCCTGTGTGGAGAGAAAATGGGTATGCGTAGATGCACATCTGGAAGATTATTGAAGACTGTCCAGTTAGCAATACTGACTAAGTGGAAGTCTCCATCTTTAAAGTGTTCTTTACAAACCTGTTTAACCCTATACCTCATAGAGTATATGGCTTTGTAAGCAGCTGATACACATGTACCAATGTTACACAGTGCAGTATGCTATAAATATAACATCCATTACTTATCTGACAATGTGCTTTAAAATCTTGAGGGAACTTGCTCATTGTCAAGTCAGTGAAGCCATGTGACCAACCATAGCTGCTATTTCTCGTACCTAAAATTTAGCAGTTCTTTGTCTGGGTATACCTCACAAAATCATCTGAATTTAATAAACTATAAAAACTCATTGTTGTCTACATCAATATCAAAGCCTTTATTTAAGCTTACATAATAGTGATTCTAATCATGTAAACTCAATAAATCCTCGACCTAGATTTTGAAGATAGGAGAATCTGATCCTGTTACTTTAAACAGCAGAATAACACTAGAGTTTAAACAGCCACCACATGATCTAACATAATGGTCATTCACATCAATGAAAATCAGCTCTAAATGCCTGATGTTTACTGTTGGCATTGAAACAAGCTTCCATGAGAATGGTGTGGAGGTGTTCAAACACGCTTCTATGAGAATAAAGGCTTTCAAAGGTGCATTTATAATAATAATAATAATAATATTAATAATAATAATAATAATAATAATGAGGAGTTTGTATAGCGTCTAATCTTTAGAAGCTCTAAGCACTTTACAACATCTATAAGGATATGACTACACTACAGCAAAACAAAAAACAAAAGCCATGAAATTGGAAAACATAAAAGCATGCTGTAAATATATATGGTACAAAACATTATTAGGTCTCCAAGTTTGTTCCTGCAGTCAAAAAAGGTGAGTTTTAAAAGCACTCTTAAAAGGGACCACTGTGTCTTTATGTCTAATTTCAATGAGCAATTCGTTCCACATCGCTGAGCCCTGGTATGCAAAAGAATGATGTTCATATGACTTCGTTTTCATAGTGGGAACAATGAGTATACGATTGTCAGAACAGGAGTGTAAGTATCTTGCTGGTGTATACATATGGGTGAGGCCGGATAGGTATGTTAAATTGGAGTTCGTGAGTGAAACATAGCACAGAAAACAAATTTTGTTCTGATTCTGGATCGAATGGATAACCAGTGTAGGGTACTGAGAAGTGGTGAGGTGTGCTCTAATCGAGGTACTCTAAAGATGATCCTAGCAGCTGTGTTTTGAACTTTTTGAAGTTTCTGGAGTAGATATTGTGATGAACCAGACAGAATTGAGTTACAATAGTCCAGTCTTGAAAGTAATAATGAACACACAAGTGTTTTAGTGGCATCAACCGAAAGATATTTGCGAATGGAACTGATGTGGTTCAGCTCAAGATACGCAGCCTTGCATATGTTTATGACACATTGGTGAAATGTGAGAGTACTCCAGAGTAACACCTAGGTTTCATACTGACTGTGTGAATTTAATGTTGGTGTTGCTGATATATATTGTCTGAGGTAAAGGATGTGAATAAGAAAGTCTCTGTGTGGTGATCACAATGGCCTCAGTTTTATCATCATTCATCTGCAGCTTGTTACATGTCATCCATGATTTCACATCAGAAATGCACCTCTCTACTCCATGGATGGTATTATCAACTTCAATTGGGTGGCTGACTTGTATATTTGGGTGTCATCAGTGTACAATTGGTGAAACACTGGGTGATGATCTATTACACTTGAGAGCACCTGAGTGTATAGAACAGACACCTGTGAAACACCACAACATAGATCAACTGGGCTAGAATGTATTCCATTTCCAGATACAATTTGTGTCCTGTTGACTAAGTAGGACTTGAACCACTGCAAGGCTAAAAAATGTGAATGCCAAAAACATGCTGGAGATGGTGAAGTATATCATGGTCTATTATGTCAAATGCTGCAGAGAAGGAGGGTGAGGACTGTAATTTCTCCACTATCCAAAGCAGAGAGAATGTCATTAAATACTTTCAAATGAGTAGTTTCAGTACTGTGACAAGGGCGATATGCAGACTGTACATTGCTAAAAAGACTGTGAATTCAAATGAAATACAAGTTCGGTTAGAACAACCTTTTCTAAAAAAAATTATATGAATGGGAGATTATATCCTGGGCGGTAGTTCTTTAAATCATTATGGTCAAGTGTTGGTTTCTTCAGCAGATGCTTTAGAATGGCAGTTTTGAAAAATGATGGGAATTCTCCAGATGAGAGAGAGATATTAATAACATCAGTTAGTGAAGGCAATATTGGCCTATGCACTCAAGCAGCAGTGATGTTGGTATTGGATCAAGTTCACAAGACTTTGGTGCACTCTTCATCACGATGGTCCATACTAAATCAATAGAGACAGGTTCAAATGCTCCTAATGGTTGTCACTAAAATTCTGTATCATAAATGTATGGTGACGAGTCAACTGAAATTGTATTGTCAACCAAATCTCTTATGGTTTGTACTTTATCATGGAAGGAATTTGCAAATAGGTCTGGAAGGTCTACTGGAGAGAAGGAAGTTGGAAGTGGTGTACGTTTGTTCCTTGACATCAGTTTGTTAGTTATCTCAAAGAGCTCTTTGCAGCTGAAACTCTCCATGATCTTAGTACTGTAGTGGAATAATTTGGCTAAATGGACTATGTTTGTGATGTTCTTCGTAGCGGCTTCTTAGATTTGTTTATGAATAGTGAGTCTGGTGGAAAGCCAAAGCCTCTCTGCTTTACAGCAACGTCTTTTAGCAGTGCGAAGATGGTCCCTAACACTGCTATACCATGGAGAACACTTTTTATTGATATTCTGCATTTGGTGGCTGGGGCATGTTTTTCAAGCAATGAACGCAGGCAGTTATCGAGTTATTTTGCTGTAGGATGCAAATAAGTTGTTAGGTTTTCTTGGATGTCATGCATTAATTTGGTTCTATTTATCATATGGAGGTTTCTCTTAGTAGCAAATAAAGATGGATAATTAGGAACTGATACATCGAGATGGCATATAATGCAGAGGTGATCTGATGCAAGTTCATGGGATACAAGGGTGGATTGCAGAATATTATCATCAGGTCTATGAAGAAACCAGTTTAAAATGTGACCCAGTTTATGGGTGGGATGGTTAACTGACTGTTTAAGGTTGAAAACATGAATGGCATCTAGGAGTTTTGACGTGTATAGGTTTCCAGGACAGTCAAAGTGAAAGCTGAAATCTCCAAGAATAATTAGGTTGCCACCTATCGAATTTCCATACTCCAGAAGATTTAGAAACTGATCCAAAAAGAGATATCCAGTCAGCTTGTTTTTTCTACTAGGAGGAGGGCGGTAGAGACAGAAAAAATGGACTGACCTTTGTTCCAGTGTGAGTGTTGTTTGGATGTTTGGACTAGTTCAAACAATGTGTGGCAGAAATTGAAGGTTGTGTTGTACATAAGGCATTTTATCATGGAATTCTTTGCGATGACAGCTATTCCACCTCCGCGAGAGTTGTGTGGGAACGACTTGATGGAGTAAGCAGTGGGTGTTAAATCCACGCACTTGCGCTCATTGCCTGATGTTTTTTGCCATGTTTATGTCAGGAAGAAGTCGATATTCTGGTCGTTGATAAAATTAACTATTTCTGTGTGCCTTTCCAGTGATCCTACTGATTGGGCATTCAATAATGCAACACGTAGTGGTATCTCTGAAACAGTTGATACAATAGTTGGTGATTTAAGATGAATTTGCACCAGGTTATCAAAATTAACAGCCAAATTTTTAAAAATTGTTTATCTGTTAAGGAAGAAAGGGAGATAACTGGAATTCTTCTTCCTGTTCTAAGCCAGCCAGCTTTGATAAGTTTCTTTTCTCGCTTCTGTATACATTTATGTAATGATGAATGTAGTCCCAGTTCATTTAGTCTTAAACACAATGTAATATGAACAGCAAAGGTGTGGTCATTTAATGCAATTAATGAGGGTCCATCATAGCATAAGCAGGTTCACTGGCGATCACAAGATGGTGGTTTATTAAAAAACAAAGGACGTCTTAACTGTGGAACAAGACAGCTGAGAAAAATTATAATTGTTCTCATTTCCAAAACAAGGAAATGAAGAAACACATATGAACTGAACAGCCAATGCATGACGAAATACAATAACGTAGACAAAGACAGACGTCAAGCACATATATCATGAAAAACAGCACAAAAATGGAAGAACTGCATCAAGCCATTAAACAAAAGTGGCCATCTTTCCAGAAGTCATCTATGAGAATGAAGCAGAAACATCCAAAGGCACTTACATAAGGTAAAGGATTAAGGTAGAAAAACTAATTAGGAACTAAAACTTTCAACCTTTCTTTGTGACCAGAAAGATTGGGGAATAAAAGACAGAGCCAGATCATTTAAGACCCTCTCTTCCAGGCCCTTCTGCATATGAGAGTGTACCTCTTAATTGTACCAGTTAAAATTGATGAGAGCTGATAGTGGTCTGGGATAGGAGAGATCATTCAATGAACCAAAGTCAATAGATAGGCAGAAAGGACTTGAACATTGTCAATCAAAGTTACAATTCCTAAATCATGGGGTATTCCCTTAAAATTTAATTTCTGAATATTTTATTAAAAAAAATATAAACAGTGCAGTCCATATGTATTTACTAATCTATACATTTATTGCTCAAAATAAAATGAAAACATTTATTTTTCTTTTGATATATTGTTGTAAACTCTGCAATATGTAAAAAGAAAAGGGAGATAATCTGTGTTGCAAATATAATTCCAGACATTTACTGCAGCGAAAATGATGCAGCCTTGCCATTGGAAAATGAGACATTGACTTTAGAAATGGGATTAACTTAATTTCTGTCATGTTAGATATAAATTGGTTTCTTCTGGCTTACTCATTCTCAAAAAACAGTTCTTACAGTTATGATGTGATGGTAGACAGATGATAGTATTCATAGGTAAGATTTGTAAAATTATTTTGCATGGAATTGTAAAAAACTGACAGATTTTTACTTTTGCAACTACCTACTCTGCATCTATCTCTGTGTGTGTGTGTGTGTGTGTGTGTGTGTGTAAACAGAATGGGGTTTTTCCTCTGATACTCTGACATTTTCTTACAACAGTAATATAATTTCAAAGGCCTGTGTCTACACATTGAGACATTATATTGAAACAGATGGTATTTACGCAAATATATTCTGAAACAAAACTCCTAATATTTACCAATAGTTTAATCAGATTAACTCTTGATCACTACAAAATGTATATAAAATGCCAAAATATCTTTCAAAACTAATAAATGGCAATTTTTCACAAAGGGAATCTGCATTTCTACCATGTACAAGTATCAATGGAAAAAAGTAAGTATATTCTGTTTGGGTATCATCATGTCAAAGTCATATTGGGACCGTATCCCTTCTATTCTAGTTTCTAGAACATTCCATATTAACTGGAGAACAGAATATTTAGCTTGGATGTGGGGACTTGCATCCTGAAAAAGGTAAGCAATGCAGTGATGGCAGGTAATTAATATACTTTCCTGAAAACTGCAATTCTCTTACTTTTTCCTGACATGTTTTGAGAGCTTTGAAGGAAGGAAGAAAATTATCTCCCCTTAATTACCTAATTAATTCTGCAACATGTTTATCAGAAATCGATGCTCCCAGCTCTTCATTTCCAAATTGAATAAGGACTTGATCCCCATGTGATAACTCAAAATCAGGGGAAAGAAGTGCATGAAAATGAACCCGGACATCTTCAATTTTTCTGTCAATAGAAAATAAAATTATGTTAAATGACAAAAATATCATTATAATGACTGAAATCTGTATTTTAACTTATGCAACAACTTACACTAGATAAAAGTGCATTGCAAAGGTTCCCAGTTACTGAACTTCTTCAGCATGGTGTGGTCTAAACTGAAAAACTGTGCAAAAAACAAACCTTACTACAAGCAAAAGCTACAGACTATAACTTTACAAACAAAACAAAATATGGCTAGTGAAAGAGAAAATATTAAAGTAGCATTTTATCAAAATTTGCACCTGACTTAAATCATTCTTCATGCCTTTAATTATCATTTTGAAACAAAAAACAAGGTTTTGGTTTGTGCTATAGCACAGGAACACAAGTTGGCTATTTAGTGATGTAAAAATTGGAGTGCCTTGCCCAAGGACACACTGCAGTAGCTGACCCAGGTTGGTCTAATGGTAGATTCTAACCCACACCCTTTTATTTGCAAGTCCAGCACACTAACCACTTAGCTACCAAAAACCATGGAAAATCTGAAAGGTTTTTTGGGGGTTATTTGAAACAAACATTAACAAAAGTACAGTGAACAGCTCATTATACACCTGCTCCAGTTTAAATAGTCTACATACTCTTGTGCAGAACCCACATTTCTACTTTAGTCAGTGAGCTTGACCTTTGGACCCGAAAATTGATAGGCTTCTTCTGTGCCCCAAGTGAATGCCAGCCACAAAGATGAACCAATCTTAATGTTCTTTAACCATTTTTCTCCTGTCAGTTACAGCAAAGCAGCTTCTTTCTTACTCCAAGTGCAAAGCAAATCAATCACAATGTTTGTCCATGTATATGATTATTTGTTTTCTCCAAAATATATTTATAATCTTTCAGTCACTATGACCTGGATTTCACCTTTTAACCCAAAATCAATTGGCTTCTTAAGTGCAGTTCAATCTATAAAGTTAGGTAACTGTGATTAAAGAAAATGTATAGAAAATCATTATTCTTCTTTCAGTCAGCGACAATGAAATTTGATAATTTGACATCAACATTAAATAGTTCTTTATCCCATCTGCAAGCCATCCCTGAATTTTAAAAATGTAAATGGTGAAAAGCACAAGTGTATGTGCAGTTTCTTCTTTCAGTCACAGACGGATGGTCCAAGAACTATAACATAACATAATTATTTCAACTTAATGTGGAAATATAAAAAAAAACATAAAATCCAAAACTTATAATATGCATACTGAAATGGAAAAGTATATTTAGAGTACTAGCTGTTGCAGTGCCATTAAAGTTACTCATTTACAATCCAAAAGGTTTCTTTTTTTTAGAAGAAACATGCATTGAAATATCTTCTCAAAATCCAAATTATTGTGAGCAAACAGCCACCCTGACAGATAGCAGTATACCATACACATACCATCCACACCTGCAACACAGAAGTTAAATGGAAAAATCACGTCTTGTCTTTAAAACAAAGATTTTTAACACTGATGACAACAATATTGTTTCTATATGGAATGCGAGTCCTACCCAATGATACTTCCTGGGCAACAACAATAGCAATAACAATAATAATAATAATAATAATAATAATATGATTATGATGATGATGATGAAGAATGATGCGATCATAATGGTGATCATCAACTTTACCTCTGAACAAAACTCTTTGCAGGCCTCTTTCCACAAGCAACATCATCCTGAAAAATTAGATTATAATTAATCATAATGAAGCCTTCATAAAAATGTTACATTTCTCTTATTCTTTTACTCTTTTACAACTACAAACTACAGTCAGTTTTATCTCAAATGCAACCTTTCAAACAATAAAGCATTAGGCCAAAGTGGGCCTGAAATTATGATTCTGCTGGTGTTCAGACAAAAATTACTGTTTTAAAGACTGCCACATACATTCTACTGTTCAATACTACCGGTATACTGATTTTTAAAAATAAAAGGATATTTTTTATGCATTCTATCTACACAACAAAAAGTACCATTGGAACTGGGGAACAGAATTGTTCCACCAGGATAACCAATTTTTCCGCAAGTACAACCACCTTTTACAATGATGCATTAATAATAATAATAATAATAATAATAATAATAATAATAATAATAATAATGCTTCATTTATTGAGGATGACAATTCTCCCTTTAGGCCCTTTAAAGGAGAGTATAACAATGCACATTATAGGAAGATAGCAATAAGCAATGCTTATTTTTATGTTTAGCATTAAAATACTACATTACATTATCTATTAAAAACACATACATGCTCATGATATCGCTTCTTAAATACTCTAATATTTTCATCACATTTTACATGTAGTGGAAACTTGTTCCACAGAACTGTATTAGATTACTGGAAGCTCATTTTAAATTGCTCTGTTCTTGGTTTTGGTGCTAGAAGATTTCCATGTGATATAAATCTCAACTGGTATTGTGTTGAAATATGCCTGAATAAGTTCTGAAGATACAATGGTGCATGCAGTTCCATGTCGACATTTAGATAAATGAACTGCCTTGTAAAAGTCTATCCTGTCATATATTGTGAACCATCTGAGTTCTGTACATAATGCTTTTGAGGGATGATCAATAGATGCATCTAAAATTATGCATGCTGCTTGTTTCTGAAGTATATAAATCCAGTCAAGTACAGATTTAGCAGTTTCCCCCATACATCTGAACAATAATTCATTGTTGGAAGAATGTATGACTTGTAGCATAGATTGAGAGTTCTGACTAATTCAATTAAGAGTGCTGTGTTAAAAAAAAGTGATAAATTCATTGCCTTGCTGTTCTAACATGGAGAGTTTAAAGTTAATGGCAGCAGAATTATTTAGGTGTTATAAGTAATAAAGGAAACCAAGGTGGTTCATGGAGACATGTAAGTCTGTGATAAAAAAAATCATCTGACCAGTACCAGTAGTGAGATAAAAGACCATAACCTCAAAATGATTTCAGCAGAACACTTGCATTAAGTATTTTGAATATTCTGTCCTTTTTAAATTGTTATTGTGTTTATTATGGTGTTTTACAAGCAATATGTACCATCAGATCTTATAAACTGGTTTTCTTTTCTATTTATATCAACACCCTGAATGGTACATTTTCTATCAACAGTAAAAAGAAATCAACAAAGAAATATTACAAGAAGTTAAACAATACTTCAAAACCAAACTTTAAGTGGGTGCAGACAGTAGCAAAGGTCCTGAGTTTGCATTGTGTGTTTCATGAAAAAGTGGATTTAAAGATAGTATATGGAGGCAGAATGAATCACCTGGTATATATTAACCATGTATATAATGTTTCTTCAATAACAAACCCACCAAATCTGAAAGCCTCCTTTGATATCTGATCAAAAGTTCTGTCGATTGGCACATTCCATTGCTAACATGGAGAGGATATTCTCCATTTTTCAAGAAATACTGAGTGTCTCAAGTGGAAATCTGGATCTGGAAACTACTGACAGCCTGTTAAGTGTGACAAATCAATAATCACAATGAAAAATTAGTGGTCACTAATCTGCGCGTTGTGAAGGAAACTAAAATACTTGTGTGAAGTTTTATTTTAAATCTCTGCAGTGAACAATGAGATATACAACTATTTATTTTTCATTTAACTGATAATAATCTGTATCAATTAAATTTATTATTGTCTGCCATCAAGATAACAAAAGATGCACTTCTTTTGTTTTCAGTCTACCTTAAGATGCATACAATTATTCAATAAAATATCCAATCAATTTAAAAGCTAATCTAATGATAATTTTTTTTAAAATCTACTGATTTTGATGTCCTGATTCTGTTAACGTATAAGAGTAATACAAAGGTTCCATTACACTGGTATATGCCATTTTTACCAATAAAATTTGCCTTTGTACTGGCACAATTAGTTGAGGCTGTTAGTATTCATGTACTGACTAACTTTAAAATGCATTTTAAATCTTGAAAGCTAACTGTCCCAACATCAAAGTCTGTAAGACTCTGAATAATTATTTTCATAGTTTTAGTTCCAAATCCTTGCTGACCTTGATCGGTGATTGTCGGCAACAGCACAGCACCAGAAATCAAGTCGATTTATCTCTTTGATGGGTTGCAAGGGATTTATATTTGATTCAAGATGAAACAATACAAATTAACGCACTCCTCTTTCTGTTTCACAGCTGTAAATCCAAACTGTCACAGTCTGCTTCCTTCCATTTGTGTTTTAGAATCATGAATATTGATACATGTATATATCTTTATTATTAAGTTGGGTTTTTTTTGTAATCCATTGGTGCTTTTATTTACTCTTGTTCAAAACAATAACCTAGTTTTTGTTTGCTGTGGGACCAGCTTGGTTTGGAATTTGACTGATTCTTTTTAATGATGACTGTCATGTAATCTAACCATGCTGAAGTTAAAGGCTTTCGATCACTCACATAAAGCCATTAAAACAAAAAATGTTATGCAGTACATGAAAACACTAACTATTTACTTTGTTTGTGAACTCTGAACCAAAATTGTTAATTGTGTGTTGATTATGCTGGTGACTGAGTGTGATGGTATAAGAATGGGATTACACTATAGTTTAATCCACATACATGTAGCATCACAATTGTTATCATATCTGTAACTCAGTAAATTATTCGGTCAGCATCATTAAATTTAATTAAAAGTACCTAATCCCAATTGATTTTACATAGTTCGCATGAAACAAATTAGGTACTTTTAGCTACATTCAATAAATAATGTGATGATAATTTAATCTCACTTTGGTATAATAAATGTCACTATCAGTCATCAACATAATCCACACACAATTAACAACTTTGGTTAAGAGTTCACAAGATGCATTTACTATCTTTGAGATGGTGTCCTGTAAAGATGCATACTTAGCATAAAGTTATTTTTTTGTCTTCTTCAACCTCAGTCATTTTAGCTACCAGTACCTTATTTTTTTGCTGCATATTCAAATTCTTTGAATTCTGTTTTGGTCCTCTTCCTGTCTCTTTTTCTGATTTTAAATTTCCCACCTCTAGCTCCATGCTTTCTTTAACCTGTTCCTTGACTGAAGTATTACTCTGAGTTTCCAAAGCAGAAGAACCAGTTATTTTCCCTGAAAGCACCTGCCCATTACCTGTGTTTTCACTTTTGTCCATGATAGAGTTTATTCCATTTCTAGTCTCTTGAATAGTTGCTATCTCTTTGCCCTGATTGTCTGTTCTTTCATCATCAACCAAATGACCATTTTCTGTGTTTTCACTGTTGTCCTTGTCAGAGTTTATTTCATTTCCAGTTTCTTGAATAGTTACTTTCTCTTTAACAGCATGTATGTGATCAATGGATCCTTTTTCCAAAGTGTCAGCTGGCTGGCTATTATTTGCAGTCTTTTCATCAATCTTCTCTACCAATTTTTGTGCTGATTCTTGTATATCCTTTAAAAACTCAAGGCAACAAGGGTTTGATATATCCTGGGTCTTTTTCTTCCCTTGTTTTTTTTTAGATTTTGTCTTCATCCAAAATGCTTTGCATTTCTTAGTAATTTTCTTTTTAAGATTGTTTACATTTGTTCGAACAGCTGCATCCTTCCTGCCTTGCATTTTCTTGCTCTTGTAAAATGAATACTTAGGCTTCTTTTGGGATTTGACTTTAGTTGTCTTCTTGTCAAGCATCAAAACAGATTCTGTGGACCGTGAGTCATCACTGGTGTTTGCATCACCTTCACCATCACCAGTGTTTTTATCACCAGTATCTGCTGTTATGGTTTCAGTGTCATGACCACTTGCATCTGACAGAGTCACATCATTCATTTTGCTCTCCATGTCTTCAGTATCACTGGATACAGACACATCATCAGATGAAACATTGCTTTTCATATCCTGAGATTCACCATCAAGACTATTTTTTGTAACACTTTCTGATGTGGATCCACTCTGAAGCAAAGGATGAATTGGAAAAAGAGATGGTTCAACAATTTCTTCATTTAGCCTAGGGGAAGAGGAAACTGGAAATTTTAATGCAGAGTCTTGATGCACGTCTACATTATCTGGACCATTTTCTGCATCAGACTTGGCACATAAGCTAATCTCTGCAAAAGTGAGAAATACCTGTATTTAGATTAACTTGAGCAGTAAACATTAAATTTAATGCTAAGAATGAAAACATAAACAGATGCTGAAAGACAGTAAATGATGAGCAGTCACTTGGTCATAAGCATACGTGTTAAACAGAACAATTGACTGGGATGTCATTAATACATGTGATATTTTTGCAACAGCCTTCAGGGAGATTCTTTCCTAAATACAAATTAAGAAAAAAGAACTCAGGAAGGCTCCCAAGAGTCCCTAAAAGGTATTGATGCTCAAATTGGTTTAAAAAGAATTGCACGGAATCCACAATAAGTGCATTGCTTCTTTTTAACTTATGAGTGTTGACACCATATCTAATAATCTCAAGTGATAAATATATTGGATGTAATATTAGTACCATTATCATTTTATGAGCAATGAGATATCATTAAGAGTTTTTTTGTGAAAACACCATATCAATATGATTGCACATTAAACAGATTTTTATGATGCACATGTGGCAGCTATTTTTGGATATAAGATTGACACAGTTTTCATTTCTGATCAACTAGATATCATAAGAAGTGGTAAAATAACCCAAGATAATATGGCCATCAAATTAGAAGCATAGAAAAGATTTTCAAGGTGGTCACCATTTTGATCATATTGTCAGATCATTATCATTTTCATCTGAGACCAACTATACCTTATATAAGTAGTCTTTTGGTGAACACCCATGTCAAAATGATGTTTCATTTAGGAGCAGTATCAATAAATAGATTCTTAAGGATGCTATATTGAATGCCAGATAGGCACCATATTCTTTAAAGTATTTTACTGACAACCCCAAGCTAATGTGACTATCCATCTGGTAGCAGTATCAAAAGCAAGTTTTCAAGATGACTGTTATGGTACCTATATTGAATGTTTGATCAGCGCTATTTTCAATTAGTACCAACTAGATATTTTGATAAAACCCAATGTGGATATGACCATCCATATTGAAGTAGCAATAACAAGATTTTTAACATAGCCACAGTAGTGACCAAAATAGGAAGCCTGATTGGAACCATTTTCATTTAGGACCATCTTGACATCAGACTAAGTATAATATTGAAATCCTCATGGCAATAGCTCTTTCTGTCCAGCAGCAGCAATGACAAGATTTTAAAAATTGCTGATGCGGTGGCCATACTGGATGTAAAATCATCATTTTCATTTAGGACCAACCAAACATCATAAGCTTTTCAATGAAAACCCAAGCTGACATGACCATTCATGCAAGAGAAATAATGAAAAGCTCTTTATGGATGGCCACTGTGGCAGGCATATATTGTCTAAATGGCACCAATCAGACCAGCTAGATATTATAACAGTAGTCATAATATTTTCAAGATGACCATCACAGTGGCAATAGTTAGGGACCAATTTCATTTAGAACAAACTAGAGACCATGATAAGTCTTTGTGCAAAAGACCCATGATGATATGATCATCCATTTTGAAGGAGTAGCCATGACAAGATTTCCAAGATGGCTGCTGTGGCAGTCATATTAGATATCAGATTGGCATTATTTTCATTAAGAATCGACTAGATATCATACGAAGTTTTCTGGTTAAAACCAGATGTCAGTTTGACTTTCAATTCAAAAGGAGTAGCAAAACAAGATTTTTAAGGGACATTGGGTGGCAGATTAGTCTGAGGCACTCACCAATACAGATAACCAATATCTCACTTCTGTTTGTGTAGGTTAGTCTCAAAAACTCAATCAACACTGGTATGTGAGAAAGCTTGCAAATGGCATCCGGTGGATTGGTGATTCTTCCCAGGATTTTTCTGGGCTTTTCCTCTACTACATTTTTTTTAAATGCCCTAAAAACAGGACTCTATGCTGACCGTGAATACATCACACTACACACATCACTCATTTTCTCATCAAAAATGGCAGTTAATGCCTAGAATGAACATGAATTTACAACTTATAATTAAAAAAATCATATATGCTGTTAAATTTCCTTTCAAAAAAGTTTCACACTACACTGTAAATAACAACAGCTGACAAACTATCAATAAAATGTTAGTAGTGCCTACTGCTCACAACACTGTAATAAATAAATAAAATTAAAATTAGCCCTGTCAAGTGAAATTCATGTTCTGGTTTTACCTTTCTGTGTAATCATCAAAACTGTGATATGCCCTATTGTATTGTTACAACTCCATGATTTTAAACTAACAGAAAAGCAAAACCACAAAATGAAATTCAACAAATAATTTATTTTTGTAGAATACAAGTGAAAGTTAAAAAGGAGTGTACTGTATTGTGAACTAAGTATAAAACTATAGTGTGTTCCAATTGAATTCTAGTACTGAATGTGCTGATGTACCAATAGCCTTGAATGAGCATCAACAGTCTTGATGCATCAAAATAATATAATCCAGAATGTCTTGGAATAAATTCATGATGAAGATATCTTCTTCCTGGCTTGGTAAGTTTGTTGACTCTCCTCAGTATCTAATATCTGATGTGACCAAAGGCTACAAAATGGACAACTGTCTCATATCTTACAGTGTGTACTGGATAAACAAGTGGGAGGGGAGGTGTCTAAGGAGATTTCTTTGTGGCCCCACTTACCCACACCTTGCTTAAACATTGCTCCTGAAATAAAGATGCTAAAAGAAAAATGATACACAAAAAATAGACAAAAGCACCAGGTAAAGTCTGAAATAAGTTGATGTGAATATAACTTATTCAGCAAAAGGACACCTAACGCATTTCACCTATACAGAAAAGCAATGATATGATCAAACAGGCTTTCTCTTTTTTAAAAAGAATGGGATTTTGAAGGAATTAGCAACAAATTCCAGAATACAATTGCTACTACACCTCTCCCTCAATGACTTGCACACATCAGGGTCCAAAAACATAGACCACACTTTAAACGAGAGCGCGAGTTATTGATGGACCTATAGAAACATCCAGAGAACTGACTGAATCATCATTTTATTATCAGGTTGAGAATAATTGTCAATAAAGCGCTTTTTCTGATGAAGTTGTTCATTATTCGGTATAAATTACATTTATTTTCAAAATGTCAAACTGTCAAACATCTGAAAGATCAATAACACAATTTCAACAATCAACACAGTACACAAAAACATTTGTGCATTACGCCACGGCATTTTCCAGAGTAGTAATTAATATTATTTTGTGAAACATTGAGTCGATTTATCAAGGAACCAGACTAACTCTTGATGCACTTCCAAACAAGATTCCTTTTTATCAAAAACACTCAACATTTATTTTGTGAGACAGTTGAAATTAAATTTCGGCATTGTTCAATTAGTGAAATATTGATGCCATGATTTCACTGCAAGTAACAGTGAAACTTCTTATCATCCTTGAGGAAATCTCTTTGTTCAAATTCATGAATTCTCTGAAACTTGTCTTGCCCACAATGGTCCATATCCATAAAACAAAGTTCTTTATTTTACAAAATGCTCAAATTGTGATGATTGCTATGCTATCATTTAAATCACAATTATGATTGAGTAGGTTAATAATAAGGTAGTTTAATTAATGTAGGATTTTTATGCCTTTTATCTTTTTGAAAGTTGTTCCACCCTTTTTTTATTCAAAAGATGAAATTAACGAGATAATAGAAAAGGCGGACTGCTTTTTATTTAGTGGAACAATACAACAAATGCTTCCGCTAGTCACTCATGACTCTGCGTTATAAGCGGGTTTGCAAGAAATCAAGGCACTTGCTATCAAGGGAGTGGTGTAAAAAGAAAATATTACTGAAGGCTATCAGAACTAAAATTAGAAAGAACCTGAGTTCTTGGTAAACAAGTTTTACAATTGGTAATATTAGGAAGTGGTGTGTGACCTGCTTACCATGTATAAAATGTCACAATTAATGATAAAGGTAAAGTGATGAAAATGATTAACAGGTGAGTTGTAGAGTATAAAATGTAAGAATATGGAATTTAAATAAAATAACTAACCTGACAGCTTAGAAAATGCTATCTGAATACAAATAACACATTCAACTGAGTTACTAACACCCTCTGAATGGATAAACAAGATTCCAAAATCTTCACCACATTAATGGAACAAATCTTTAAAAAAACTCTCAAGACATGTTAATTAAGCAGGGATTAAACAAATTTGATTGGGGTATAATCCTGAAGTTGACAAAGAATATTTAGCACACAAAATAATAATTCACTCATTAACCCATGTAAGAGGCAGCTAATCTTCTTTATGTAAACAATGCTGAACCATACATCATGATGACCAAAAAATACTTAAGGGTCTTTCATGCATATGTGATGTATCGGACTCTCATACAGGGCCAGTTCAGGTGTTCAGGAATATTCTGGTTCACTCGAATGTGAGGATTGAATTTCAATTGGTCAGTTGAGTATTTTTCTCCCAGAAAAGTACCAGTTATGCAACAGCAACAGTTACAATATTATTGATATTAAATAAGGGTATTTATAATTACACATTCTACACGCCGGATGTTTAACAGTCCTTCTAGCTTCATGTGTTTTGGTGGTTCTTTCCGGAGTTTTCTCAGGTTCTTCCTTCCTCTTAAACCCAACAACATCTTTGTTAACCTCTGTGCAAGACATCCACAATGTTTAGTGATGGAACATGCTCTAGAACAGAAGTTATTTCTTCAAACTCCCTGACCTTTGACCTGTTCACTCAAATCAAAAGGCCACTTTTATACATTAAGTCAAGTCCACCATAAACTTTGATCAAGATAAATGTACATAGTCTATAACAAAAGCAATCATGCAAAAACCACTTTGTCTTCCTTTGGTCAAAGTGGCTTTGACCTCAATTTTGGTCCCTAAATGAATAAGCTTCTTTCTTTCCCAACATACAAGTCATCCACTAACTATGATGATGGTACATGATCAAGAATTCAATTTTTTGTGTGCATAAACCATTTTTGCTCATTCAGTCACAGCTACCTGTTGAATTCTCACACCATCCCATTTGTACTCCACCCCCAATTTTAAAAAGAGAAGTCATCAAGGATGTGAAAAATACACAAAGCTTAGTCATTTCAGAAATTGATTTTTAAATTTCTAACTTGATTGTCAACATGGGGGCGCCAAACACTGTCAACTTGTTGGCGTTTTGAATGAAACAGGATTTTCTTTAGTACACAGTCACCATATTTGTTGAGGCAGTCATTGTTTTCAAGCAACAGACGTGATGTAGTCTACTGTCTTTGAAAATCTAAATAATTCTGTAAATTTGGTAGTTTAAAGACTTCCAAACATATATTGAAAGAAATTAAATAATCCTCTCATTTAATATCAGATTTGCTGAATTTCACTGTAGAAATAAGTGTAAACTAGCATTAACCTTCTTCGTCATCAGATAACTTCTTTTGGATGATGTCCACCATATAATGTACCTTATAAGGAGTTTGCATCTTTATTTGGAAAAATAAACAAAAGTAAATATGGTATGCATCGAATAATGTATTGCAGAATATCGAAATATGGTACACAAATTACCATGAGAATCTCAAGTTATCTATCACGGCAAACAAAGTACAATTAGTTTAAACATACCAAAATAATTTACCTGACAGAGGCTTAATAATTTTATCATTTAATTCCTGAAAAACACCACTATGATGGCCTATAGTGCTAAAAGCGTCAGCCGTGGAAGTGGGAGGTCGTGGGTTTGATTACCCATCTGAGTCATACCAAAGACCAATGGTACTAACAGCTGCCTCGCTTGGTGTTCAGCATTAAGACTGGTCAGCTTAGTGTCAGGATAATGTGAGTGGGTGGGACATCATGCTACATGTCTGCGGCATGATGCCACAGTGCTAGATATCACTATAAACTGCCTCACTGCAGATATTGTAGCAATATGACTGATATTTTTTTTAAAGCTACGTTAAAAATCCTAATTACAATAACACTTCATGAAAAAACAGCTTTGCTTAGGTAGTAGATTTTAAAAAGACCCATCTTTTTTTCTTTGACAATGTGTAGTTTTATTTGTTCCACTGCTAGATATAGAATCACTTGGTAACCTCAATATAGTTGAGGCTACGATATTGTAGCTATCTGGTATTGAGCTGAAACAAAATTGACAAATGATGGACAGAAAAACAGATAAACTACATCATAACATAATTCACTCTGCTTTATGCCCAAAATATAAAAACACAGTGTATCCCTGGGGTGTAAAATTGATGGTAACAAAAATCTCCTTGGTGTCAGAACTGGTAGTCAAATAAAAAATGTGGAGGTAAAATATGTACAGAAACATTTTTAACTGACCCGTACTTTTTCAGCTTGAAATAGGATATTTCAACTTGCACAACATACTCTCTCTAAAAATACAAATAAACCAACATGCACAATCAACAAACAAATGCATTGTCCATTCAAAGAATAATTGTATTAGTTCATGTTTCTTTTATTTTAATGTCATACTTTTAACAGTCTCCATATAATGTATTTGTAGCAATATTACAGACCAACACATTAGATATAAGCCAATACAAAAAGCCAAATATATCTTTTTAACCAAATGGAAGTTAATTTACTGCCTGTCATAAAATGTGTACTATCAATGGTTTCATTGGACTTCATTTTAGAACACATTTATCCAAAAATTAAAGAGGCTATTTATTCATCTTATCATTAATAAGTTACATTTGAACTTTGATTTTTCTTTTATTGCAGCAAAGTTAAAAACCAACAAAATCTGCAATGACCCCCTGATTTTACAATCGAAACAACATGTTTGTTTCTGCAAGTTTACTGGTTTCTCTGTTGTGACATAATGTCTTGGGTGATAATGTGTTCTCCAGATATCTTGTGGCCAACAAGGGCAGCTTTATTAATATTCTTAAACCTTGTCATGAAAGGCTGTTGTTGTTGTAGGGTTTAACGTCATTTTTCAGCACAAGATAGGCTATACATGGCAGCCAATATAAATGGTGGAGGAAGAACCTGGGAAAACCCCAGAAAAAACCACCAAAATATGAGAAGATACTGTTAAGCTTTCTCATATGACCACATTAGCCAAATCTGAGACTCAAACCCATGCAGAAAGAGATGAGATGGCAGTGATACATAACGGTGAGCACTTTAGACCACGTGGCCACTCAGGGTCCCCCTGTCATGAAAGGATTATTCACTTATTCACTTTTGCAGTCTTCACAATCAAGTGATCAGAAGTCAAACAATTAATCCTAATGGATGTGCTGTATTCCAGTCAAGAGAATTATTTTCTCCATTTTTCATTAAAGTTAGATCCCCAGTTCAGGGCTGAGCAAATTTTTGTTTAACCACTAGTCCAGGATAAGTGGTTTCAGAAAATTCACTAGTCCCACCTTTCTCTTCACTAGTCCCACCTTGCTCTACACTAGTCCCACCTTACTTTTCACTGGTCCCAAAATGGTAATCACTTGCTTTGATTTGATGAGACAAATGTAGTAAATCCATAGAGAAAAAAAAAAACAAATTAAATAATATACAACATAATTATTTCTTAAAAGAATTTAATATTTCAGAAACATTGGTTGTTATACATTTGGCTTCTTCAGGTTCATGTTTTTGCTGATGGATTTGAAAATATGCCCATGTATATGTCTGCCACCTGCACCAGTACTAAGCCAGCAGTTGATAGCTGCATCTGGGTTAATGTCCTCAATGTTAGCATTTGTAAACAATTTTGGTTTAAGGAATTCCTTCAAGAAGTCTTGATAAAGTTCACTGAACTAAATCCTCGTTCACCCTCAGCAGTGGATGGGCTTATTACAAACATGATTTCTAATAGTTAACATAATTGACCGAGGCTAGGTGGAGTATTTACTAAGAGCGTTCCAAGAATTTCAACAGGTGGTTCTGGTGACTGCTTGTATGACCACAGCTTTGATTTGAACTCCAGATACTGCTCCTGAATGGTATGGTGGTCTTCCTGTTTGAAAATTACTTCAAGATGATTAAGAAGAACCTGCAAGTCTTCCCATATTCCATCAGAGCTGCCCTCTCATGAGGAAAGTGCCTGTAGTCAAATACTCTAAAGCATCTCAAAGGTTCTTCATTAAAGTATCCAAAACTGAAGAAGAAAAAAAAACATGAAATAATAGAGAATTCCATTAAAGCAGTACTCATGTTTAATTACTAGGAATAAAGTTCACGAATGAACAATATATTTGCCTTTTTTAAAGAAAGCTTTTAATTTTTTTTTATACTCACCGCTTCTTAATGTTGCTTATCATGTCATCAATGATGTCAGTCACACATGCTGGATTGGGCATTTAATTCCCCTTTTAAATCCATGGTCTTGTATGTCTTACTGGTGGATTCAAAACTTGAGATGAATTCCTACAAAATAATAGAACTTAATATTTTATTATATGTTACAGAAAATAAAACATAAAAAACATTCAAAATATTTTGAAAACTGTCAGTGAATAAGTTTTAATTGGTTCAGTAAACTAAACTTCTTAGGAAGACAATGGAAAATACAAGTAGTAAGCTAACATATTCAATACCTTCATCATTGGTCCATGTTCATGCTTTAGGGCTTCTAGTCTAAGAATGTGAGCTTCTACTTCATAGTAGAACCTCTGTCACCAGCAGGTTGTGCTTCTGAAACACCCTGGACAAAGATGATGTAATCACACATAAAATGTAGCACCAACACAATCTTCACTGATGAAATCTCATGGATCTATCCCTTTGCTCTGGCAGATTCGTCATAGGACCCTTTTGAAGCAACAATTTCCAGATGGCTTCAAATGACAGTCAGGCTGGTCTTAAGAGCATTTAATGCTCTTGTCTTGCTCGCTAACCATCTCATCTATTATCTGAAAGCAAAGAAAGATCTAATAAAAACAACAAAACTGAAAAATAATTACAAAGTTTCTTTTGTCCTTTGTCAATTAACCCATCAATAATATTTTATTAAGTTTTTCCACATCAACTATTTATTTATCAAGAATTATTAGATCACAGATAAATCTATAAGAATAAAATAATACTCGCATTAAATTTCAAGCTCATTCAAGACAAAGTACGTCATATAATAACACAAATTATGCATAATTTTCAAACAAAATTTAAATTTTAATTGTAGAAATAAGTGCATAAAGATACAAACCTGCTTTATACCACTGAAGTGAGCCAAGGAGCTGTAGTGATAAAACAGGAAAATCCTCTTTACAGTCTCTCGAACTTTTTCTGATATCAACTAGCTTCGACGGCATCAAGAGCTGCAAGTTCTTAGTTGTGAGCAACACAATGCATAGGAAATATCCATGGTGCAGTATAATAAATATTTCATAGTTCTGCTTCTTAATCCCTGCATCATATTGGCACCATCAAAATTGGCACATACAATGGTTGGTTTCCTGCTAGTAACATCACTAAGATTGGCCAAAAACCCACTTTCTCCAAACCCATTTCAATGCCTTCCTTTACTCACAAGGCATCAGTTGATTTCAACTCCTCAATGCAGACAAATGAGGTTTTTAGTTTTCCAATGTCCAGGTATCCTACATGCACAATTTCTTGCTCTGACATGGTAGTATCATTACTTCCATCAGCAAGAATGAAAAGGAATTTACTGGAATTCAGTATTTCCCTAACTTCTTCTCTCAAAACTTCACTGATTGAAAGAATAAAGTCTCTTGCCCTGAATCTGTTCTTATAATTCACACCAAGTTCAACACCATTCTTCTCCTGGAGTGCACACATCATTTCCATATCAGAAAATGGTTTTCCATAACGGATTAGGGTGTAAGCTGTGGTAAAGAGAACTCTTAATTTTTTTCATTTCAGTCTCAGTTACTTTCCTAGTGGAGTGTCGGCAACTCTGACTGACTGATTTTCTGCACATGCTGGCTAGTGTCATGCATATATTGTGCTACACAAGCCTTGTGGTGTCCAGACATGTCATGAGACTTGATTTGTTCAATCCTGAAATTGTCACTTCCACTAACAAATACACTGATTGAATTTCATACCTGTGCCAGTTTTGGATATTGTTTACAGTAACTGCAAAACATCTTTCCTTCTGAGTCAATATATTCAAGCCAGGGATATTAATCAACCCAATGCGGCTGAAAATTTCTCTGTCTCTTAGTAGTGTCATATTTAACATTTTTTTGCCATCACAGATTGTTGTTTATATCTCTTTGGAGAAATAGCTACCACACACTCAGTATCTGTCTTGTGTTTTATCCCTGCATTTTCAAGCAAATTTACATTCTCCAAATTGCCGTTATTACCTTCCTTGCAAAAATAATTTAGTAAACTCATTTTATCCACAAAGCAACTATCAGCTTGTTTGACAACTACTTCTAAAGTGATCATAACATCAATTTTCTCTTTTAAATATGAAATGTAACAGCTCATTAATGAGCATAATTGTTTTGTTTCAAACACAATATTGCACGTGGAAGTTAATCATCTATTTAATCAATTATAAATTAAAGAATCAATATCGTCCTTTAATCAGTTTATAAAGAAAACCAACACTGAAGTTGGTAAAGTACCTTTCATTAATTTAATTATGCTGACTCGCTGGATTAAAATCACAGTGAACTGGTTGTTATGATCTATATTGAGTAAACTCATTGCAACAAAACTGCTTACAAGACTGCTAATTGATCATACTGGGTTTCTTTCTTTGAAGTGTTTTAATTTGCCAATAATTTGGTCACTTAGCCCAATTTGCAATCATGCAGTAACATGATGTAAATGTATGCCTAAAGAGGGGTAGAATCAAGTATTCAGTACACCCAGAGGGCATGATTGGCCAAAAAAAAGATAGATATAGTGATTAATATTAATAATAGTAATAATAATAATAATGAGTTCACAAAAACATGATTAGGTCGCTAAGTTTGTCCCTGAAGTCGAAACAGGTGAGTCTTGAGAGCACTCTTAAAAGGGGCCAAGTTTAACTGTGTCTTTGTGTCTAATTTCAATGGGCAATTCGTTCCACGTCGCCGGGCCCTGGTATGCAAACAAACGTTGTCCATATGACTTTGTATTCACCTTGGGAACAATGAGTATACGATTATCAGAAGAAGAGTGTCAGGATCTAGCTGGTGTATACACATGGGTGAGGCTGTATAGGTACGTTGGACTGGAGCCTGTCATTGAAATATAGCACAGAGAACAAATTTTGTGTTTGATTCTGTATCGAATTGATAGCCAGTTTAATTAATTGATTAAAGCATGAAAATAAGGACTAGCTGAACTTTTTTTAAAGCACTTGTCCCAGACTAGCGACTTGGAAAATTTTACTTGCCTGACTTCAAAAATAACTAGTATGGGACTTTGGGCTATGGGATATGCTCAGCCCTGCAGTTACTCTTTTGTGTTCTGCTTCTTTAACTCTCTTCACTAATGATTCTTGGAGCATGCCTTTTTAATCTGGAATTCAATTTCTAGTACGACTGTTACGAAATGCCTGCTCATAACCGCGAGCCAACTCTTTGGCTCTAACTAAATTACAATGGCACCTGCCCCGACAGCTGAATTTGTTCAGAGCTTCCCTCTATATTGGCTGTGCCCTTCAATGTCTCTACCCAATACATAAACAGTAGTGCGCAATAATACATTAACTCGCACGTGCTGCGCGAGCAATAAAAGCATCACGCGATACGACAAAAAATTATATTTACACATGAAACACCACAGACCATCTTCATTATCCCCACCATTCTTAATTGTCTTTATTACATAACCATTTAATATTTTTTAATATTTTGATATTACATCCTTGATCTGGCATTCGATACAGCTATTCAACCCATATTTTAGTATCTCACACCCAGATCTGAACTACTTAGGTATCTTCTTTGACATCTGCACATATTTTTGGACACAGCGATCAAACTTGTATAAATCCCAAATTAATTTTGAATTCCATTCATAAAGTAAAGGCAAAAATATATGATAGCATAAATAGGGAAGTATGCAATAAATGCACGACCACAGTTATGTCTCCTTCAGAGTTAGAGCAAATAACCAGATTCGATATGGTTTATATTTCTCAGCCTGATAGTTGTTGTTGTAGGGTTTAATGCCATTTTTCAGCACACAATAGGCTATATGTGGTGGCCAATATTATTGGTGGAGGAAGAACCCGGGAAAACCCCCGGAAAGAATCACCGACCCACGAGAAGCTACTGGCAAGCCTTCTCAGATAACTACATTAGCCAAATCTTAGACTCGAACCCACGCAGATAGAGGTGAGATGGCAGTAATCCATAACAGAGAGCGCTTTAGACAACTCAGCCACTCAGGGCCCCCTTTCTCAGCCTCAAGGCCTCAATGTATTCATATGCCATATCAAACTTGTTCCATCCATCAACTCTAAAGAAGACACTAAATGCAGTTTTGAGGACAAGATTAGAAAGTATTGTTAGCATATCTTTTCATTCCATTGCCATTTGGAATGAGTATATATTTCATGGAAGTAAATTATAGAAAGGAAACCTGATCATGTTACATGCCAGTGCAACAACATTCAATTTCAACAGAACAACAAAACACCATCCTTACATTACTGTATATATTCTTCCTCTCCCTCTCTCTTTCATTCTCTGTGGAGTACCAGTACACATATACACATTCACAAATAAACACAGACTTTTGCTGTTTCATGAAGATGATATTAATGCACCAAAACAATTATTTGCTTTTACTCAACTGTGCTGCATTTTTAAATCATGCCAGCTGCAATTTGAATGAACAGCCAGATATGAAGCAATCAGTACAACATCAAGTGTTTTTGAAGTTTGTTTTTCAAATGACAGGCATTCAAAAAGCATACATAGTAATTATTAGCAAAATATGCAATAGTAATTATCAGCAAAATATGCAATCATTCTGTATTGTAGGGGGTATTCAGTAGATAGTTATCTAGTAAGCAAATATATACATGATAAATAATAACACTCCTTTAAATTCTATTGCTTCCTGTTTTAATTTCCTTTCTCTAAAATAACTAACAATCCTCCTTTGAATTGCTAAAAAGTTGTGGGATTGAAAGATGGAGCACATATGAAAAGTAAAGCATATAATCATGATATAGTACATTTTTAAACAGCTTTCTTTGAACACAAATATTTGAAAACAATTACTAACCACTCAACCTTTTAACAAGACAAACAAATGGTCATTTAGCCTGGCAAACAAATATAACAACACATGGATAAAAAAAGGATAAATGACAAGAAAGGGAGGGAAAGAGAAAGACCAATCAGCAAGAGGGAATGGGAAGGATGGGCAACTGGCAAATGGATGGATGAATGAACTGATGGTCAAACTCCAACTCATAGATAAATAAAAGGATGAAAGGATGTACAAATCTGGCTGAACAGGTTAATGGATATGGCCATGTGCAACCAGATTAAGAGGGTAAACAGGAAAAAATAATGCACAAATGAACAGAATTTTGGATAGATACAATATTTGTGCTATGAATAACTGGACAGAAAAATACTAGGTAGATTTTCCAATTCTACAGTATTTTAATCTTCAAATAAGTGAGAGACCGATTCAAGCAGCTATCAGAAAACAAATACTCAAACTGAAAGAGAGAGTGCAAATATTTCCGAGCCTATTCATTTGTTTCACAATAAAGGAAATAGATGTCCAACCAAGTACTTCTTAAGAAAGCCTGTTGATAGACATCATATCAGAAACTGGGTGCCAAGGTTCTATTGATAAAATATTCCAACTTTCAATTGCCTCTTACATTTAAATGCTGCTCTCCCCCTTAAGGTATCTTTGGAATAGTTTTTTTTAGTATATCATAATAGTCATTAATAATAATAATAATAAGTACTTTGTATAGTGCCTAATCTTTAGAAGCTCTAAGTGCTTTACAACATATATAATGAAATGACAACAAAAAACAAAACCTATGAAATTAAAAAACAAAAACATGCTGAAAATATTTAAGGTAGGAAACATTATTAGGTCTTTAAATTTATTCTTGCAGTCAAAAAAGGCGAGTTTTAAGAGCACTGTTGAAAGGACTCACTGTGTCTTTGTGTCTAATTTCAACAGGCAAATTGTTTCACTATACAAAGTCCTCATTATCATTATTAATCATTACCTTTACACCTCAAGCACAAATATGGTCCCAAGAATATGCATAGTTGTTGAACCTATGCCAAAAAAAGACTAAAGTATTTCTAGAATAATGAATCCAGCTCAGATAATGACTTTAATTAAACAGTGTAACAATTAGCTCAAAAACTATTGTCTGTGCACACATTCCCGTTTGTTTGTAAACCCCCCCCCCCTGCCAATTTCAGTAACGAAAGGCATAAAAAAAAAAAAAATCCATAGATCTTACTGAATTCATTCACTGATTTATAATTTCTAACCCAATTGCAACCAGGGTGTCCATAACACCTTCATCGTCTGCGCGTCTCATGCTTTGTGATAGTTTTCATTACAACAATGGCCATCCTCTACATCAATTTCCAGTTTCTGGACAAGTCCATTTTCAGCGAAGGGGTGGATGCGTAATCGATGGAAGTATCCGGGAGTAACCAAACAGGAGCAATGACGTCACTCTGGAACATGGATTTGCCCAAATTGTGTGCAATATGGTGTCGTGTTAGTATGAAAACTTCGCTAAGCATGAGACGCGCATACGACGAAGGTGCTATGGACACCCTGGTCGCAATCGGGTTAGAAATTATAAATCAATGAATGAATTGAGTAAGATTTATGGATTTTTATTTCGTTTATGACTTTCGTTACTGAAATCGGCAGGGGGGTACAAACAAACGGGGATGTGTGCACAGACTATAATCTATCTTGAGGCCCTCATTCAAAGGAATTTATTTATTTTAACTGCATTTTTGAACCCACTAGATGTGTTGGGTTTGGAAGAAGTAAACACAGTGGGCATTTTTCATCTCAACTGGAATACTATTCCAGAGAAAAGTTCCAAAGAAGTTTGTGTTGCTCTTTTTGTTTTCTAGTGTCACAGAATTTATAATCCATTTTATTTTTTAATTAATTTCATTTAATCGAGTTTTGTTTTTGACGTACAATGATATCTGAGGGTGATTCATGTATATTGTGTTGTATTTCAAAACAGTGAGTTCACTCCATCCTATGCCGCACATGCAAAGTGCTTGTGATGAGTAGAACCGAATGTTTTCTGTACACAGACAATATCTGTGTATAAATACCGCACCGCATGTAAAACTCTTTACATTATGGATTGTCTTGTCAGACAGCATTCTACTACATGTATAAATATTGCACATCTCCAGCTGTAGAGGTATGTAAGTTTATTAATTTCTCGTATGTACAATATCACTATTGTACTACCATATACATTTTTTTTTTGTTTTGTAGCTTTGTTTTATGCAGAATAATGCACACATTTATATTCTTGTTTATGACTTAGCAAAGGATTTATATTAGTAATATATGACTACATTTTTATGAAATGTTTAGTACGGTAGCAGGGTTTGTATGGTCTTTGAAGGTCTTTGAGAGTTTGGGAAAAATGAGGTAGCATTTTCAAGGTCTTGAAAGTTTGGCAAAATCGAGCATATTACCCTGAGGTATTTAAAAGTCTTTGAAAATTTAAATACACCCCAATTTTTTAAATTTCTTTCCAGAATCACAAATAAAATTATCCGAGGTTGTTCGATTTGGATGTAATCTAGTTATCCTGGTTTCTTTCTTTTGATGGCCCGTTCAGTTTGATTGCCGCTGCAAAAACAAGAGAGGCTTTGTTTGACCATCCAAAGTTGGCCTCGGCGGCGACTTCAATAGCACATGCACTCTTCATCAAAGCAAGACGGCTACACACTTCATCAAAGGAAGTCACAAATAAAATTGCTGAAGATCATTAGCTTCGGATGTAGCTGATTTTCCTGGCTTCTTTTTTTTGATGAATTGTTCAATTGAACGAATCCATCAGCTTTGGCCAATCAAAATGTTCATTACACTAATTCACTCTATGTAGAAAGTAACACGCTCGAGGATTCAAATTTTGTTTAGTCGATTTACATCTTCAGTGTTTAAAAATGCCAGGTCTTTGCTATTTCAACGCTATCTGGCTTGAACAAGAGAAATACAAGGAATAGCTGCAAAAGGATAAAGTATGTAAACGAAAGGCGTTTTGTACATTGTGTAAAATTAAGACGATCAACATGGCTTCAATGGGAGAAGGAGCCTTTCCCTTACAAGTCATGCCAAAGATAAGTTGCAAATTAGTAACTACATACTGTTCATTTAGTGCAACAAAGATGCAGAAGTATAAACTATTGGTAGTTTTGGGCAGAATAGTCTTCGGGTATAAAATAAGATATTGTTTAGTTTGATGATTTGGGAGATACGACAAAAGAGGGACCATTTAAATTTACTTATACTGTCGGTTTATTTAACATGTTTGAAGGACAAGAATCATTTTCGAAAATTTTGTTCTACATCATAATGTTCCTTGGTTAAATATAGAAACATCCATAGCAGAGTTAAGCAAGAGTTGTTGTTCTTAAATTGCGAGTAAAAAAAAAAAATTAAATGGCGTTAACGTGTGCTGTGAAGCGTTAACTGTAGGAAGTCGTCATTTGATTAGGCAAATAAAAAAAAGAATTAAAAACATGTTTCCAGTTGACGGCATGTCCCCGTTTCTCATTGCCGACCCTCGACTTTTTCCCCAATGCTATAAAAAAATAATATTAAAAAAATCACATTGCCGAAATTGATTTGTGTATCTCTAGTCTGACTATACATCCCCGTTTGTTTGTACCAATGAATTATTCAATCGGACAATCATCCCTTGACTTGCTTCAATAGAACAGATGACAGCCTTGATGAAGTGTTTTATTCTGTCCTTTCCAAAAGAAAGGAATATGTGGAACTTTGGAATGTTCTCCAGAAAATGTTGTTGTTGTCACATGGGCAGGCAACAGTGGAGAGAGGATTTTCTGTCAACAAACAGGCATCTGTTGAGAACCTCAGCAGAGAAAGCCTAAGAGCTCAAAGGCTAATCATTGACACAATGAGGAAACCAGGTGGACCTTTGGAAATCATCGTCAGCAATGAAATGATGACATGCCTCCTCTGCAAAACATAATTACCATGCTTATCTGGATAAGAAGAAAGCAGATGAGAAGGATGAGAAGAAAAACCAAAAAGGAAATAAACGGGAGTTAGCCCTGGACGAAGTGGAAGAACTTGAAGCCAAAAAGCTGCGTCTTGAAGCTACCATTGCCAGCCTACATGCTTCCTCTGTTCAGAAAGCAGAAGAGGCTGAGTTAAAAGGACTCATTGTGCTTGTCACAGAGTCAAATGTTCTTAGGAGAAGAGCAGAGGAAAAGATGACAATGGTGGCGTCTCTTTCCAAAATGATTGAAGAAGAAAAAAATCAAATATAATATTGCATTTAAAGCAGTGCTGATGTCTGTTAAGAGAACAATTTATTTTGTATTAAATCTGACACATATGTTACATATTTCTGAAAAAAAAAACTAATGTTAACCTATCTTCCAGATCATTATAATGCAATTTTAGGAAATTAATTATAGTTTGACTTTAATAGGTAAACAATATTGTAGCATTTCATTTTGGCATTCGTTGTTTTCTCATATAACCTGTATACACAATGTTAGCAAAAATAGGTCTTGGAAATTTCTGTTTGTGGTCTTTGAAAGTTTGGGAAAAGTCTTTGAATTTATCATTCATAGTTCAGTATGAACCCTGGAGGATTCTTATCAAGCAAGGTTAGGTTTATTTCTGAACTTGTTGTTTTGTAATTATTGTGCCAGTAATGTAATCTGTATAACTTACTGTGTATAACATTATTACGTTTTTATTCTCGTGTCATATATAGTACATGTACACAGTATTGGATGTTTTCAGCTGTACAGTCTCTGGAGTGTCCAGCATCTGGTGTTGTCCAGTCATGTCCGGAGCATCCAGAAAGTGTAGAGCTGTCTGGAGTGTCCAGAGTGGCTTGAGTGACCCTAGCATTCAAAGTTATCGAATTGATCGAGGTCTCCATGGTGCAAGCTGTAAAGCCAATCACTGGAATTATCACAATAGCTATGAAGCTAAACTTTAGCAGCTGTGGAGAAGAAATAAAGTGTTCTGATAATGGCGTGTATCTCACTGCATATAATCTTGTAGCCATTGGCTAATTTTGGGATTCATAAAACCCATTGTATCTTTCAGGACTGTAAAGATAAGTTATATATCTGCCCTTTATCGTTTTCATAATTGAATTAATTTTATTGCAGAAGTAAAATTCTACATTGTTTGGTAGCTGAGTAAACTATATCCATCTTTTCATTGTTAAGTCACTGTGAATAATTCACCCTTTATGTATGTAATTTGTAGAGTAATTTGTTTGTATTTTTTATGACATTTGTTTTATATATATATATATATATATATATATATATATATATATATATATATATATATATATATATATATATATATATATATATATATATATATATCACACTATAGTGCCATTTCTCAAATAGGGATTTTAATAATAATAATAATATCAACAATAATTACCAGACTTCCCTTGACGTGGTGTACCACATTGTGCACAAAACTTCTCACCATCCTTTGTAAATGCATTGCCACAGTTTATACAAACTTCTTTTTTCTTCCCAAAGAGAGACTGGTCCACTACAGTTCCACATTCTTTGCAGAACTTGAAGCTTTCCTGAAGCTCTGCACCACAAGGATTTTCTGGCGTCCCTGGACAAAGCACAATGGATGGGGCTTTCAAAACTTTTCCCCCGCAGTGTGGGCAAAACTTACAACCTTCATCAATTACTTTTTGACATGAATTGCACTTCATATTCTGTTATCCAGGTCACTTCATCATCCTTTATTCTACAATATAAAAAATTGTAAATGTGCAAAATCATTTTTACAAAAAGATCCATGTACCATTATTATAACTCTCATGCCATCTTTGTAATCTTTTCGATTTGGAGTACTACTTATGGTTAAAACTGAAATGAGTGTGTATATATATATATATATATATATATATATATATATATATATATATATATATATATATATACACACACACATACACAGCATGAAAACACATTGGTTTAAAAAAAAACAACAATTAAATACCTGAAGGCATTAACATTATATGTTGTGGAGAACTGACAACACAGAACTTACATTATATTTAACCTGATACTGTAACTGTGGGTTCTCTCCAACATTGCTTCATTCTGAGTTCTTTGTAATTTTAAATAATTTACCTTGCAGGGTTTATTACCGTCCACTGTTTTCACAAGCAGACCTGGATTTCCACAAATTGAATGGCTCAACCAAAAGCTGATTAGTAATCCAAGTGACAATTGTTAGATAAATCCTTTTTTAAGGCTTTAATTGAAATTATATTGCCTCTTAATCATCTATACATTAATTGGTCATCTTTTCTATAGGATGAAGCTAGCTATTACAGCAACTAACTCTGACCCAAGTTGTACAATGTACATGGTATTTTCATCGCAATACATCACATGAAATAATAAAAGCATTGTCATTCTCAGCCGCTGACTAAACTTAAAACTATATGCTGCTTGATTAGCCATGTAAAAACATATGAACTATTAAGACATGCCAATATTAAGTCTAATCCAAATTCAAGCATAATAATTATGATGCTATTATAATCTCAAGACCCAGTATAATCGTACAACAATTTCTCAGTGATAAAGAAAAATTTCAATTCATTTTTATAATCATTTATTAAAATAAATAGGAAAAGCCGCATTATCATAAAATTTCTTCGATATCACTTTTTTTAATCATTTATAAATGATAGTAAACTATAGGTAATGCTTTATGTACAATTTCTCAATGTTGAGTAAAGTTAAACCTCAGTTTTCATGCATATCATTTATAAGTATGATAGCAAAAATGATTTCAACTTACTGTATATACTTTCATACAGGCCAAATAATTTAGTAAAATATAAAAGCCTGGAAGAATAGAGGCTGGCTTATCCATAGGACTATGCCTAAACTTTAAAAAAATCAGTCTTCTTGTAGACTATTAGTATAGATTGAAACCCTAGGGTAAGCTGTACTTAAACCCAAAGATAATATTACTTTCCATTTGACTGATCAAATCAAGAAGATTATGGCTGTACTTAAGAATTATGCATGAGTCATGAACATTTTAATGTCTTACCTATTCCATTTGGGAGGGTTTGGTCAAACACAAATGGGCATATACACAAGTATAAATGACAAGTCTTTGAAGAAACCAATTATTTTGATGCCTAACATTGAGGTACAAGTCTTCATTTTTGGTTGTTCTGATGATTCTTTGCTAATAAGTGACTAAAGTTCAAGAAAACAGAACATTTTTATGAAGAACACAACTTTTTCATGAAAAGTTTGTATCAATGAGAAAAGGCACAATTTAAGCAAAGTTTTTCATTAAAACTGATTTTTTTTTTCTTCTTTCTTTTCCCACAAAAGTAACATAGCTGACTTTCACAATCATGGAATTTAGTCAATTTAGCTTGGATTTCAAATTATTGGCATGGAGATAATTTCGGCATCCGTCCGTCTTCGAGAGACGATGGTGTAGCTTCCGATTTGGGTGTCCTATCTGCACCTTCGCGAGTGGCTGAAGAGTCCGACCCTTGAGTGGCAGTCTCTGTTGCACTTGCTGCAGGTGTATGCTGATGCTTGCTGAGGATGTTTTTGGTTCACCTTCCTTCTGGCTCTCTTTGCAGCGAGGTTTGTGTTTCTCATCTCCTCGGCTTTCTGAGTGCCCTGTCTGACAGCAAGACGCCATGCGGAGTGGTCGTCAGCACAGCTCTCCCAATTGTTTATGTTGATGTTGGCTGTCTTCATGTCTTTTTTGCAGACATCTTTGTAGCGCAGACGTGGCCTTCCAGTCATTCGTGCACCTTCTACTAGCTCGCCGTATAGCAGGTCCTTAGGTATGTGGCCTGGGTCCATTCTCCTAACATGGCCTAGCCAGCGAAGGCACCTTTCGCTGAGAATGGAGAACATGCTGTTCATGCCGGTGCATTTCAGAACCTCTGTGTTGGGAACTTTGTCCTGCCACTGGATACGCAGAATGCGCCGCAAGCATCTCAGGTGGAAGCTGTTGAGTTTCCTCTCGTGACTCGCGTAGGTGGTCCATGCCTCGCTACTGTAGAGGAGTGTGCTGAGCACACATGCCTGGTAGACGCGCAGTTTGGTCTTCTCGGTGAGGTTGTGATTGTCCCAGACCAGACTCTGGTTCAGTCTCGCCATAACTGCTGATGCCTTGGAAATCCATCCATTTACATCAGTATCAACGGAGAGCGAGTTGGAGATGGTGGACCCAAGGTATGTGTAGTCCTCAACAACTTCCAGGTTGTACCCATCAATGGCGATGGTGGGAGAGGAGTCTGCGTCCTGCACCATTACATTCGTCTTCTTCAGACTGATGGTCAGTCCGAACTCCTTGCAGGCGTGGGAGAGGCGGCATACTAGCTGCTGCAGTCCATCTTCCTTGTGTGATGTCAAGGCTGCATCGTCGGTGAAGAGCAATTCACAGATGAAAACCTTTGTAACTTTAGCCTTTGCACGGAGACGGGCGATGTTAAACAGCTTTCCGTCAGTCCTGGTGTGTATATACACACCCTCGCTGCAGTCCTTGAAGGCGTACTGGAGGAGAATGGAAAAGAAGATGGCAAAGAGAGTTGGCGCAAGGACACAGCCTTGCTTCACTCTGCTGCTGACTGGGAAGGCCTCTGATGTTGCGCCGTTGAAGCACACTGTGCTGTGCATGTTCTCGTGGAACGATGTTATGATAGCGAGCAGTCGTGGGGGGCAGCCTATCTTCTTAAGGATCCTGAAGAGTCTGCTCCGGCTGACCAGGTCAAATGCCTTGGTCAGGTCTATGAAGGCAATGTAGAGGGGCATCTGCTGCTCACGGCACTTCTCCTGCAGCTGTCATAGTGAGAAGATCATGTCTACAGCTGACCTGCCTGCTCGGAAGCCACACTGGGACTCGGGGTAGACTCGGGATGCTAGGGTCTGCAAGCGCGCCAGGACGACACGGGCGAACACCTTTCTAACAATACTGAGAAGAGAGATGCCCCGGTAGTTGTTGCAGTCACTGTGGTCTCCTCTGTTCTTCTATAGAGTGACAATGTTTGCATCTCGCATGTCCTGGGGGATGTGTCCTTGTCCCCAGCAGAGGCAGAGGAGTTCGTGCAGAGGCTGGATTAGTGCTGGTTTCCCTATCTTTAGGACTTCAGGCGGAATGCCATCACTCCCAGGGGCCTTCCCACAAGCGAGGCAGTTGATGGCCTTGCTAAGCTCTTCCAGGGTGGGTGGTGTGTCTAGTTCCTCCAAGACTGGAAGGTCTGGGATGGCGTCTAGGGCGGTGTCCATGACGACGTTTTGGGTTGCATACAGCTCAAGATAGTGCTCAACCCAACGCTGCAGCTGTTTGCCCTGGTCTTTGATGACTTCGCCAGTCTTGGACTTGAGTGGGGCGATCTTGGAGGTGGGTGGGAACTGTTGCCTTCTCGATACCCTCGTACATGCCCCTTGCATCCCCGGTTTCGGCACCTATCTCTATACTGGTGCAGAGGTTCAGCCAGTAGGTGTTAGCACAGTGACGGGCGGTCTGCTGGGCATTTTTCTTGGCAGTCCTGAGGGCCTGTAATGTACCAAGGCTAGGCGCAGCCTTGTAAGCCAGGAGGGCTTTCCTCTTCGCCTCAGTCACGGGTTCCATCTCCTCCCAGCTGGCCTCGTACCAGTCTGTGTTTTTGTGCTCTTTCTTCCCATAGGCAGTAATGGCTGAGTTGTACACAGCGTCTCGGAGGTGGGACCACTTGGAGTCGATGATGTCATCAGGTGTCTCTTTGGTGAGAGCCTCTTGAAGTTTGCAGATGAACTGCTGTGTCTTCTCTGGATTTCTAGCACAGCAGGTGTTGATGCGTGGGCAACCATTCTTCTTGGCATGGTGCAGTTTCTTGGGTATTATTCGCACCTTGCTGACCACAAGGGAGTGGTCCGTGTCGCAGTTGGCACTGTGGTAGCTGCGAGTGAGAATGACGCTGGCTAGTTCCACACGCCTGGTGATGACTAGATCTAGCTGGTGCCAGTGGCGGGAACGTGGGTGACTCCATGATACCTGGTGGATCTCCTTGCATTTGAAGAAGGTGTTGGTCACAGATAAGCTGCGAGTGCAGCACATCTCCAGCAGTCGCTGGCCATTCTCGTTGATTTTGCCCCTTCCGTGCGGGCTGAGACAGGTGGGCCATGCCTCGTAGTTAGCTCCCACTCGCGCATTGAAGTCTCCTAGTAGGTAGAGGCCCTCGGTACTGGGGATATTTGATATTGCTTGATCCAGAGCCTCGTAGAACTGGTCTTTTTCTTCTGGGTTTGAGCAGAGGGTTGGGGCATACACGCTGAAGATGTTGTCTGGGCCTGAGGATGTTGATAGCCGGAGGGCAAGGATCCTCTCAGTGCCTCATGATGGAGGCTCAATGAAAGCGACGAGGGTGTTCTTTACAGCGAAGCCGACACCATGCTGCCTGGGTTTGTCTGATGGTTTTCCTTGCCAGAAGAAGGTGTAGTTGGCTTCCCTGATGGTGCCGCTGTCGGCCAGACGGGTCTCTTGAAGACAGGCTATGTCGACACTCAGTCGGGAGAGTTCTCTGTCAATGACGGCAGTCTTCCGTGCGTCGTTGATCTTCTGCAAGTCAGTGGCGAGTCCAGGGCACAAGGTTCTGATGTTCCAGCTTGCGAAACGAAGAGCTGGAGTCTTCTTGTTTCCTCTTTGTATCTTGCTTGGCGCAGAGTTTTTTGGCCTGCTTGTCGAGATGGTTCTCTAAGCTCCACGCACCCAGTGAAGCAGGCAGGCCATGGAGGGAAGCACCTTATTGACTGGGGGCTGCCCAGCTTGAGGCGGGCGGTAGCTTCCAATGAGACATGGCGATCTCTCCCACCGTCGAAAGCAGCCCCTGGCGCCAAGTTCTACGCCAATCAAGCTATGGCTTATAACTGGTAGACTGCTGCTTCCCGTGTTGTGCCGACGCCTTAAGACGACGCTGGAGTGTCCTCTCCAGTGGAGCTACAAAGCCTGGGCAATCTAGAATGGAGAATCAGCTGTTGCCCATGCAGCAGATCCCCCCTCTCCACGCAGCTGGTGGACCCAAGGGAACGACAAATGTCGCTACAGCTTGGCACCAACGGCGTTGCAAGAGTTGCCGGAATGACGTTGAAGTCAACGTCAGACCGCCTTAGGGACTCCGTCTCCGGATTTTCTGTCGAGGGTTTACTCCCTTAGCCTTCCCGTGAGTGGGTATAGCCGCAAGGCAGCGGAGGTTTGGGATCAGAGTTTTCCTTCTAGATGAGCTACCATCCAAGGTTTACGAGCCCCATCTACCGGAAGCAACTGGTTTTAAGGCGCCAGTAGCCACCTTCACCCCTTCTCCTGTCAGTGAAAACATGGTCCACCGGACTTAGAAGCTAAGCCACTTGCGAAGGCCAGGAGCTGGATTTAAGTTGACAGAGGCGATCAGAGTCGCAAGCCCTATGGGGCATTTTTGGAGGAGTGGGGAGCTTGTCTCCCACTCCCACTCCCACCCCGGCAATGTCAACCTTGGACCACAAATTATTGGCATGGACAATGATGGGGAAATCATATTTTCCTGTCCATCTCAAATAGACAAAAGACAATAACTCTTGCCTATTACCTCACTCTGCCAACACTAGTTTTTAGCTGAGTGATACACTAACAAGGATGCTTGCATGGTGAGGTTGTTGGGATATTTTTAAGTACACTGTAATGTGACTGAGTAACATAACCGTAAGAGAAACAAAAAAAATCTGAGAAACATAACTACTGAAAAGTTTGCTTTTCCTTTCAAATATGTTTCCCAATGAGAGAATAAGTAATAGGAGGAGGAAATGCTGAGCATCTGACCTCTAGCTCTGGTATTTTTCTAGGAAATGATGTCTGGACTCCCCATGTGAATGATAACCTGATACACTAATTACAAAAGTAACACAGCCTGAGGTCACCTGATGTGTGACTCCTACATGTGGTTTTGTTTGTTTTGTTTTTATAGTTTAACATTTTTCAGCACAAGATAGGCTATACATGGCGGCCAGTATTAATGGTGAAGGAGGAACCCAGAAAACCCCAGAAAGAACCACCGACCCATGAAGCTACTGGCAAGCTTTCTCACATACCCACATTGGCCAAATCTGAATCTTGAATGCACACAGACAGAGGTAACCTACATATGGTTAAGAATAATATTATAGAAATCTTCTTACCTACAAAATTTCACTGGAGAATCCAGTAGAGCTGAGAGTATGACTTGTGCTGATTGTGTTAACTGGGTTTGGTGGCAATCTGTGCTGCTGACACTAGACCTACCAGATTGAAGCCAAATCTCTGAGATAAAAACTCAAAAAAGGTTGACTCAGAATGCAAACAAACTCCTTGAAATGTTATGTTCAAACACAAGGCTTGCACAGATTGTTATAATCTCATGAGCGGTAATCTCCACGAGGTAACTCTAATCGTGTGAGATCTCCAAGTATGCCAAGTGTATAACCCAATTCGGCCATGATGCAAGGGCTTGATGTGTGATGTCCTGTTTCCTGGCTTTCACAGGAAAAAAGACGTGTTTGTGTGTGCCACAACTTGTCTCTGTTAGTTTCAAGTAGAAAATGCACCCCCCACACACAAATAAGAGGGGTAGTTAATTTGATTTAGCTATGTTATCTAGGGAATGACCTCCCCCAATATTATGACCTAGTGTGAGTGAAAGATACAAATATCAACTGAGAACTGGGCAATTTCAATAGAAATAAATAATGCAACACAAGCTCCATTTGACAAAAAAAACCAACAAAATTAATCAAACAAATTAATAGTGGTAATTTCAATTCAACTTAAATAATATCAACAGGATTTAATAGCAGTGTCTAATTTTGGTTTTATTACATCATCATAACAAGTAGTGAAAAGATCGCAATGTCCATAACTGATTGCATCACATTCCCTCTTGACTGTGTTCCAATGTTCCTATTTCTTTAAGTCTTCCCTTTCCAACTGCCCCGTTCATGGAATTCCTAGATTTTACTCTCTACTCTTCACTTTCCCCTTTCAGACCTCAACACTTATCTCTTTTCTTTATTTTTTTTCATGCTCTATCTCTGGAATGTCGAGTCCCCTCTCCCTTGGAAAACTGATTCCTTAATGTGGTTAACTTTAGAACTTGTGCATCTGGCACTAAACCATGCCTTTCTCATAAGACAAATGCCTGGTCCCTCCCCTGTTTAACGAGGAAAGCACTATTCTTTCTTAGGCTTCTTCCGCAGCCAAACTTCTCTGTCTCAGGAAATTTCTGACTAAAGAATTTCAACCAAGGTTGTCACCTTAAAATAGTTCCAAGATGTAAACCTTAGTTTCACTCAGCCAATCATAGGAAGTAGTTTCTAAAAAGTAGTCCTACAAAAATTTTTGAACTACATTATATAACTTTTCCCTTAAAGAATTACTATTTGACATGGATTGGAAGTTCAGCAGTCTCTTTCTCAAACCCGTTTTAGAATATCCCATCAATTTTTTTTATTGGAACACTGGCTCCTTTGAAGTTTTAACAATGACATGAAAGAGAATTTGTTTGTTTGTTTTTTATGGTTTAACGCCATTTTTCATCACAATATAGGCTATACATGGCGGCCAGTATTAATGGTGGAGGAAGAAACCGGACAAACCCCGGAAAGAACCACCGACCCACGAGAAGCTACTGGCAAGCTTTCTCACATAACTACATTTGCGAATCTTAGGCTCGAACACACGCAGACAGAGGTGAGATGGCAGTGGTCCGTAACGGACAGCGCTTTAGACCACTCGGGGCTCCTATGAAAGAAAATAAGAATAATGGTCAAAATGACCCTTCCCAAATACTCTCTTGGTCAAAATGTGATCAAATCTTTAAGCTCGGCACATTCAACTTTAAGATACACTGCTTACTTTAAATTCAACACTACACAGGATCTTGCATGGCTTCTGCTTTCGACTGAGTGTGCGAATGATGACTCTTTCATTACAGACAGTAACCTATTTTTGGCTACAAAGCCTGGCTCTGTCAAGAAGACAACCAAACCATCCAATCTGAACTGAAGGTAGTTTCAATCAATGGAAAGGACATATACATGCAGCTTGCTTACCCTGCATGCTAAAGCTAAAGCTATCAGGAAAATGTTTTGCATGATAATAACTTTCGTAAAGTGTGGACTCTGGGTTCAAATTTATTCAAATTGAGCCATGTTAAAACCCCAAAGAGATTCCATTTTTAAACAAGGTGAGGGATTTTGGTAGACTAATATCAAAATTGGCCTCAAAGAACATATATGTCTTTATCATACCCAATATCACATCTGCCATTATGCCGGAATGTGTCTTAGGTCATAGAGGAGTAGCCTTCGATAGTAATTGGGGCCAACTGTTTCTCCTTGAAGAGCCAGAAAAAAAAGTTGGCCAGATGAGAGATTGAGACAATCAGAGAAATAATGTTGCTGAGATGGCACCAGTCCCTGAAAACACACTACCTCTACTTGTAAGCCGTCAGAGTGGAGAGATTTCTTGCTCAAGATTCTCTCCACAATGAAAGGCTGAAATGGTTTGTCTTGCAATGAAATCCAGATAAGAGCCAAGCATGCAGAGGAAGATGGTCCAGGCAGGGATGGAACACTCTTGACCTTGATTGAAAAGATTTGGCATGTGCAGAATCCTCCTGAGCAGATCTATCACAGATTGGTGACCTAGGACTTGTCCTATCAGAGAGAAGCTATGAGGACAATCTTTCATTTCTGATCCCTTAATTCCTGGCTTACTTTTGGTATTAGTTGGGAGGTAGGCAACTGCCCACAACCTTCCCAAATGATTGACAGTGCATCAATGGCCCAAGCTTCTCAGTATGGGTCTAAAGAGACTAAAGATTCCACCTTGTCACAAAAAGATTGATCATCAATTGCCCCAAAGGGTGCATATCCAAGTAAAGACTGATTCATGTAGACCATTCTGTGTGAAGGACTTTACCTTCACATGATAAGGTGTCAGCCAAGACAAAGAGTTTGCTGAGAATGTATCTGTTTCGTATGTAGATATGGATATTGTCACAGCAACATAGAAACTGACAAATTGGAGAACACAGGTCAGGTGATTTGGAGCCTCTGTTTGCGGAGGTAGCTTTACCACCAAAGAGTTGTTTGACATAATCAAGACCATTTTGTTGGAGAGTCTACCCTTCCAGAAGAAGGCCATGATGACTGTGATTATTTCTAAAATGCTGATCTAAACAGACCAATGCCATTTTCCATGTGCCACTGTCAGTAGTGAAGTCGAGAAACAAGTAGGCACCACAACCATATATACTGGAATCGATACAATTACTTCCACTTGGGGCTTCTTCAGCAGGATCCCTATGGTCAGCAAACCTGACCCAGGAATGACTATTTTGGGCATGATCAAAACTGACTGACCAAGGGGTGCTGAAAAGGTGCAACATTGTGCTTGTAATGTCCTTTGTAAGGAGCCAATATAATGACAGCTAAGCAGGATTAAGTCCACTGCTGAATTTGAATAATTCAAGGAGTTACAAGAAGTCTCTTGCTAAAATCCAAGTCGTGTTGGAAACGGACTTGATAAGTCAACAATCTGGATTACATGAACATGAACTAGATTCAGGCCTGTGATTAATTCCATACCAAGATGGCCAGAATTCTGGGATGAACATAAGTCACACTTTTACCAGTTGACTAGAGAATCTTGATGATCAAAGAGTGAGGGGAGATCATTCCAGTCTTTGGGTAGAATAGAACTGACCATATGTTTCTGAAGAATGTCATCCACATATGCTGCCATCACTGTAGAAGTCAAGCAGAATAAGCTGACAATGCATTCCATGACCTCTGTAAAAAAAACAAGGGCTGATGCTGAGGTCAAAGAGAAAAAATTTGAACTGATAAACCATGATGCGGTAACAAAATGGAGCAAATGCATAAAGCAGGGTGGATATAAGGGGTGAGAGAGTAATTAAGTGTCAGTCAGATAGAGACTGGTGGCATACTTGTCCCATCAGATGGAGAGATAAATTGATCTCACCATCTCCATTGTGAATTTTGATGGTGCAATGAACTGGGTGAGGCAATATAAGTCAATAAGGGGCCCAATTTGCCATTCGTTTTCCGAATAAGAAACAGCCTAGAATAAAATCCTAGAGATTGTGATCTTTAAACAATTACTACTGCCAGTTTTTCTATGAGTGACCATATCTTCTGTTGTAGAAAGGCCTCCTTTTCAAAGTCTGATGGTATGTCCATTACGAGAAGAGTGGAGGCAATGGAATGGGTTGAATAAATGAAAACTAAAGTTCTTCTGACATGTAATCTTGAGTAACAGTAGAGGGCATTCTAAAGTTGCCCACACCCTATATCCTGAACTGCAGTCTTATATCTAAATTCAGTCTGTTCCATAGTCAAATCTGAGTATGATTAATTTGAAGGTTCATCACACACACTCTAGAGTCCCAATCTAGGTCTGCCTGCAGCCCTGGATAAGTCATACCAGGTGGCACTGATGACTCAAGTCCATCCTCTTTGAAAATGTCACTATAGCTCTCTCTTATGGATAAGCAGTGAACAATCGAAGTCCAGCACTGCCGGAACTGCCAGATGGTTTGCCCAGCAAATGGTCAGCCTGAATGCTAGCTGTGCAGAATATGGTCCAGCTACTGCTGGTACCAACCACTCACAGAAATCTCTGGCATAGCAAGAGTATGTCACCAATGATGCAGTTTGATGGATGGATCTGTCACTAAGATCCCCATCAATCCTAGTTGGCTGTGCCGTTTCAATGCAAATATCCCCATGCAATATCAGCTGGATGGCTGGAAACAGTATGATGGTATAATGACTTCAATGCAATGGATCCAGTATAAACCCCATGCATCTTACCTTACACGCCCTAAGTCATGCTGAAACATGCTGAAGGAAAAACACCCACTGAGATTCCTAAAATTAGGGGGACACTCCCCTAATGGGTTGGAATTGCAAGTAATAAACTTTAGGTTGTTGTCTTGGATGTACATGTATACTGCTGTAACATTGTCTTCTTTGACTTAGCTTATCTTTTCCTTTCATGCCTTATGGACTATTTATTGCTCTGAACCTTGCATTTCATTTAGAAGACATTTCTCCTTACACAAAAACAAAGCATAAATTAGCAATTCAGTATGTTATTAACTAGCTAATACTCCCGCCCAGACTTCCTTTGTCATGTATTACAGGCATGGCATGTCACAGACAATATACACTCAGTCTATACAAAACAAGAGTATGGTTGACTTCCTTGCTCTGACTTTGTGTTTCATGCATTTAGCTGATATTTCTGGTGAAACAAATGGCAAAAACAGCATAAATGTTACAAACTTGTTAATAAATATATTCCCCATTACTAATGGAGTAACTGAAAATAGTGTTGCATATGATGCTTTATAGACTGCTTTGAACTTGTGCATTTCGTGCATTAGTGGACATTTCTAAAGAAATGACACAAGAAAAACTAAGTATAAATTAACATTGCAGCATGTTAATAACGTGCTAAAACCAACTCTGTTACTAAAATAGTGTCACACAAACTTGTTCATGACAACATGAGGTAAATGTCACCTCTAATAGATGAAGTCCATAAAAGTGATAAAAGTCACTTAAAGGCATTCAACCTAAGTAAAAACGAATGAAATTATATATTTATTTTTTCAGTTCACGATTATTTAATTAGATTAATAATTATGATTCAGGCTGTTTCTGAGGCCGAAATCAGGCTAATATCGGAAATTTTGTGATAAAAAACGCAATTCTGAATTATTGTCTGCAGACAAAAATTCACTGTTTGCCACGCCTATATTCATGTAACCTCTGTGTTGACCTCTCCCGAAGATTAAGAATTTTAGCCATGAGCAAACACGTGTTTACAAAAATAATCGCGTGTTCACAACTAGATCGAAAACCAAAACTTAGATTCTGAAAGGAGGGGGGGGGGGAAAAAAAGCTCTTTGGGCAAATTATGGCAGCACATGCATATGTATTGGTGACCAGCATGAACGATGGAATAAAAAGAAGTCCACTTTGAGCCTGGAAACTAATCCAGAGGTCGACAAATTCTTGCTGGATACTGGTGAGTCTCAATTTTGCAATGAACAGTCAAGTTTTTATACCGCTATTTTATATCTGTATTGTTAACTCTTTATCAAAACTCTTAAAATAGCATATTTTATATAAACTGGCATTATTCCATTTAGCTTGAAACAAAATGTCACAGCCCTGCAACAATATCGCTGAAAACCGCATGTACGTACACCACTGCTGCTACTTTTGAGGCTATCAAAGAGGCATTAATGATCATCATTTTCGCTCGCAACCATAAGACTTTATTTAGAGGCAAGCAGTCACTTCTGCTTTTTTGTTTGTTTTTAAATTTAAAAAATTATATATAATGTAAATGGTGATGGCTGTAAATGAAAGTAATGCAATACAGTTAAGTATATATTATGCATACTATTATTTGTAAAGTATATAATATTATTGTGTCTAATAAAACATTTATTTTCCCTTGCTATATTAGGCAATGAATTGAATGGCAGTGCAAGGAAAACATCAGAAAAATGTCACAGAAGACATGGCCACAACTTCTACACCTGGGCCAACAATTCATAGGATACAAATTCCTGCTGTGTCTGATATAACCACATCATAATCAAATATGGCATCTGTGTAAGTATTACTACATTTTTTTTTTAAAATTATGTATATTTACTTGTTTACAAATATTTTGGTAGATGCACATCTAAGGATTTACCTGGAAATGTATTATTCTATATTAGTTTAATATTTTGCAGTTGGTAAAGATTGTACATTTTGTTAAAATCTGGTTTGTTTTATTTAGAATAATATTTTTGTTGTAAATTGTTTGTTGGCATATGTCTATTTATTGTTATTGATATGTTCCTCATCATGCTGTATGTATTTTAGTTAAAGGGCCTCAAGGGAGAATAGTCTTTGACTAAATTAGTCACCCCTTTAAATAAGTTATTATTATTATTTCTTGAAGCATTATCATTCAGGTCATAATAACCAAGATAAATGATAATTTCTTTTGATACAAAACTAAAGATTCCCAAGTTCAACATTAGTATTTACACATTTCAAAATTTTATTTTAAGGGATTCAGCCTTGTCTGAAGTTGATGGAAAAGTCTAAAAGTTTTATCAACCCATTTGAGAAAGTTGTTACGTGCTTAGGCTCGAATAAGCAGCAACACAGAAAGAGTGAAAACTAACAAGCTTGTATAAATTGAACAATGAATTTATTAAGTACAATTATTTTCATAAAATAAATAAACTTACAGTTTTAGAGAATCAAATCCAACATTAATCCAATATAGAATTCACAAAAATAATCCACTAATGGTATTGCAAGAGTCCTGATAAATAAATGTTCTAATAGTTCCAGGTTCGAATCTTGATGATGAAATCCAAAATGGCTGACAATGTCACGTGATGCAGTTCTTGTTTAATTATCATCCAAATGAATTATGAGCACATGTTTTCTCCTCCAAATAGATAATAAATCCTCTTTCTTCAATGAATTGACACAAAGTCCAGAACAAAATAATTAAAATTAAACTCAAACAGAAAATACACAACTAATATCTTTAAGCCCAAAATTCTACTGAATTGTTCTATCCCAAACAAGTCTATATAACTGCTTTTCTTAAGTAAACAAGTGATCACGTGATTTTCTAGAAATTCATGGAAGGTCACTACCTTCAGCAAGTCACGTATTCTAGACATTTCCTACACCCCAAGAACTAAAAATAAAAGTTATCATTGAAATTAACCAATAGTTTTAAAGACCTGTTTATCAATCTGAAGCAAGGTCAGATAAAGAGGTAACCAAGCCAAGGTCAAAAACTTGTTTACAGTTAGAGTGCAAGTCAGCCTGAACTTTCCAGAATAATTTCCCAATTAATGAATATTAAACCCTAAATGACAAAATTGGATTTAACAATTAAAAAAAATAAACAATTTAAATCCAATAGCCGTAACAAAGTATACTAAAAAATAAAATTGTGATACATACATAAAAGGGAATATTTGAGTTAAGTATCCAAAAAAACAACCATTATGATACATGCACGATATATGTAACTAAACTAAAAGTAATGTATAGTATTGTATTGGTATTTGTGGAAGGTATTTGTGTATGAAACAGAAAGTTGCTCCCACAAAAGCTTTCTTTTCTGTGTATTATCAAATAAGTAAAAATTGTGTATTTACAATTTATCTTAAATATAGTGTCAATGCATAATTGAAATAATGAAGATATACTGGTTATCACAGAAAGAAAATGAATACATTGTATTATAAATACAAACCACACTGAGGCCATAGTTATGATTTGTCCATTTAATACACATGGAGAGGGCAAGGGGGATTTACCCAAATGCATATGCTTGTGTATGGGGGTGGGTGGTCTACTGATAATATACGTACACATATACCTCGATAGTAATTTGTCTAATATGTAACCTGCTTGACTGGGTTCAGTTGGTGTTTGAGTTTTAGTGGACAATAGACAAACTTTTTAAAGTTATGCTGCTTATTTCTTTGATGTAGCCAGACATTCAACATTGGTGGACTGTCTGTTACATTAAATACATATTATTGTTAATCCTTGATCTTTTCTGTGTGGATTAAATATTGGCTGTTCTACAGAATGGGGAGGGCAATCGCATGTATGCAGATGGTGTGTGTGTAAATAAAAAGTATGCATGTGTACAGGGAGGGAGGAGTCAAGCTTTGCCTGATTTTTGCACACATATCCATAGTTGGAATCAGATTTTGTTTCTGGAATTTTTACTTTTTTGCTTGCAATCTAATTCACACCGGTCTGAGCTATACACATACAGGTGAACAATTGCAAAAGTAGGATAAATTGGGGGTGGAAGTAAAAAGTGGCCAGGAGGAAAATGATGGGTCAGAAGAAGAAAAACTCCCACTTTTACCCTTATGCCGAATGATGTTTCTAGCACACCTAGGTGTATATCTAATCAAATCTTTTGGAAACAGATGTATTTCAATGTATTCAAAATTAGCCCACAAATGCGCTCCCTACCCCCCAAATGACAAGGGAAAAAAAAATAGTATGGGTGGAATGAGTTGATTATTCTCTGCCTGTATAATGCTACTGTACATTGGCATTTTCATCGAAACAGATTAATGGGGATTTATAAATGTTAAATAGTTCTCTGCATCTGAATCAATTTTTTTTATAGTCATTTTGCTTTGTTTCAGAAGTAAAGCAGAAATTTCCACAAGTTTGATTTTATTGTATGCCTACAAAAGACATTCATATAAGCCATCAGCTTTCAGAGCTAGGAATCTGTTGGCAGCTCTTGATTATGACAATCATATTGACAGAGATGTGATTGTAAACACAGATGGAACAATAAGGTAATAAACTTTATTCTTGTTAACGTAATAATTCATCTTTGTTAAAATATTAATGCTTTACCTGAAAGTTGATAAACTATCTGTTTGTGGTACAATTTTATCTTTTACAGAAGACATTTTTTAAAATAAATTTCAAAAACCAATTTTGGTTAGAATTAGTCTAATGTAATTAGAAAATTCTGTAAAGAATCTAAACATTTTTATGATATATGGGTAAGGTACAGATTTGCTATTTTGACATTTTCATCTGTATCAAAATGATTTGTTACATGTAATGGTATGCAGTTTTTATTTGGACTTTTGAAAATTAAAAAAATATAAAATGACATTGTCAGTGAAATGTTTGCATTTTCTTGTCAGATACCAAAGGTCATTCAACAAAAAAGTAAGAGATGGTCTGCATACCCAAAGAAAGCTGATCAACAGTACCTGTATATTCCAGAAATAAATATGAAAATATTGAAATGAGGTTAGATGATAGAGTTGGCATGAACCATCCAGTTGTTTTGGACATAAATGATCCTAGGTGAATATCTGATGTACTTGCTCCAATACCACCACCACCTACAGAAGAGATTGTTACAAAGCAGAAATCTCATTTTAAGTTAAAATGATTTAGGCCTTTTAGTCAGGTAACACCTGTTGATATCAAATTGTTATGGAGAGACTATTCTAGTGATTGTATGGTAAGAAATGATCCCTATCATGGACCTATATAGACTTTGACTGTCTTTCTTGAAGTGCCTACCATGAGCTTAAGTCCAGCATCTGTTTGATTTCCAAGTAGCAGTATATCTTCAGACCACTGTTGATTATGTTCTTCAAGCTTTTAAAAAAACATGCATTTGAACAACAAGATGTAAGACCTTTTCTAACTTTTCATACCCATTGCATTTATACTTGTCTTATATGTATGTTTAGATTGAGGTAAATGCAGTGTATTTTGGCCATATGATGTATAAAAAAGCACAGCAGAGGCTATACATTGTAAATCTTTTAATCTTATAGAAGTAACAAGTTTAAAATCATGTAATTACAAGTCTGTATTTTTGCATAATAAAGTACTTTTTAATAATTTTATTTTCTAAATGTTTTGTGTAAAATTGCAGTCAGAAAGATTTCTAGTATACTTTGAAAAAGAAAAAAATGTACATTGGAGCAAATGACTTCAATCCATACTCTTCATCTTGATTTAATTGCTCCCGCTAAACATGCCATTAAAGGTTCACATACAGTTTTAAACTGATTTTATAAAGAAAATAATGCTGTTAACTTCTGTCTTTTTTTAATTAAAAATATAAATAAATTAGAAATGATATTCACCGACTATATTTGTTAACAAATTACTATTTACATACTGGTGTTGACCGTTCCAGTGGCCTAGTGTTAAGAGCATCCACCTCATATGCAAGAGGTTTGGGTCTTTGATCCCTGGCCAAGTCATACCAAACACATAAAAATGGTATTAACAGCTGCCTCATTTGGTGCTCAGCATTAATAGGTTAGTGTATGGACTGGTCGTCCTACTGTCAGGATAATGTAACTGGGTGGGATGTCATGCTACATGTCTGCGGCATGATGCCTCAGTGCTAGACATCACTATAAACTGCCACACTTCAAACATCATAGCAATATGACTCAAAAATTGTTCAAGGTATGTTAAAAATCCAAATCACACACACTGTTACAATTTTCAAACAGAATTTGGCATATTTTCATCACTGTATAGTAGGCCCAATTTCATGAACTTGAGCAGTGATATATTGTTGCAAACAGGGTTAATGGTCAATTAGCAATTAAAACACCCCTGTGAATGTGTAAGAGTTTGTTTGTCTGTGTATAGGCTAATTAGTATCAACACTGGTAGTATGACCCCTGCATTCCTGAATTTGATATGTATATCTGAGCCAGTTTTGCATTGTACTTCGTACATTATATATATTAATCAGTACATGTGTGTGTGTGTGTGTGTGCCTAGCTACCCTAATTTTAAAAGAAATGCAATAGGAAACATACATGGGGGTGAGGGCATGGGCTTAATTTCAATATTTGTTTCTCTGCAGTAGTTTGTTTAGGTGATGTACTAAAGTTTGGCATTGAGTAAATGGTAATCACTTTTGTCAAAGTATAAAAAACAAGCACAAGATACTAAAACATCAATGTAATTTCTATAGAACTGTCTAGTATTTTGGAATGGGATGTCTGTAATCAATCTGTTATAGTAATGGTACTCTAGTTTCTCATATAAAATGTCTCTGAGAGACAAAGAGAAAGGAAGAACGGAGGCAGACATTAGACGGACTGGAGGCAATTGGACTACCAGTCCAGAGAAAGATCATACAGATGAGTAGGAACACAGGAGAGGAGGAAAATCAATTACAGTCAGATGATAAAATAGGCCATAACTTGGTTGAGTTAAAGACGAGTGATAGGGTTTTAATTTGAGTTTCATTTGAGAGATGACTGTTATTTAATGATATTAAATTGTTGTTTATTTGACTTTCACATTTTGTGTATTCATTAATTTAACTGTTGGCACCACTGACTGGGAACCCTGAGCATTGCATCTCTCTATCACTACTTCAATTCCTCATAAAAACAAGCAGGGAGGTCTTTTGTAATAATTTAAATAATATTGGGAGCACCCCACCCAACCTAAATAACACGGAATATCTCTATATATTATATGCCATAATTATTCTTAGATGATATCCTTCATTTTTATGCCTGACTGTACTCTTGAATTAAAGTTATGTCTGTACATGCACATTTGTACATATATAAGTTTAGTACATTTCATAATATATAACAGTTTTACAGTGTATGCAGTTGTGTAAATTCATCTGGGTATTTATGTAAAGGGTATAATTATTTCTATGGTAAATGAACACATTTAAAAAACTGAAAATGTGATGCATTTAATTGGTGTCAAGTATATTTGATTTAGTTGTAATAAGACGGCTGATGATGCACATATTATGTGATATAAGCATTCAATGTTGCTTTTGATGAACTAGTATTTACGTCTTAAAAACCTAATTCTGTTTCCAGAGCCAATTTTTTTCACATGTAATTGAAATTAATGAACAGTATCTGGATAGAATAGTATCCTAGTGTTTGTAGTTCTGTTGATATTTACAAGCCAATCTTTATTCATGAAACACTGCAACAAGTTTTGCTTTCTCAACTCATGACTATGCGTTATTTATCATTTAACTTAATGTGTTACTGTATATGCACAATTAAAATCATGTTCACCAGTGTACTTTTGTTGTTTACATCCTTTGCATCCCAAGACAATGCTAGTCAACTTCAATTCATGTTTTTAATAAGAAGTCTCCTCACAGTTGCTTTCAAAACATAGCCATACATATAATCATTCTTTAGTGGGTAGGTAGCTAAAACAATGTTTAACAAAACTTGTTCATGCAAAATAAAAATTGCATACTAAAAAAGAAATGCTTTATACAACTTAAAATAAACATAAATTTCATTATTCACACATCATATCATTGGATAGATCACCCAAGTCTTCCTTGATTAAATCCAAAATGGTACTGGCCAAAATTATTTATCCATTATACGCCATACACAACAGCTTGGAATGACATGTCTGTTGCCAGTACTTAGGTATCATAAATTGCCTATTAGCAGTTTGCCATTTCCCCCGGTGGTATTATCTTCTTCTGCTGCCTTTTAATAGTGGTTCTGATTACAATGATACAAATTATCACATTTTTAGTTGGTTTATCTTACAACGTAACACAATCTCACAAACACGACAAGTAAACACTTTCAAGAATTGCCCCTTAAAGGAACCTCTTATTGTCAGGATTTTCCATCGTATTGACTTTTTTGCCTACTTCTTGTAATTTATCATATATAATGAGAAATCTATAAGCAATACATATATTGTGGGTGACTATAAAGAACTAAGGAGAAGGACATACGAAGAATAGGGCAATAATTACTCAAAAGCGAAACATATGCTTACATCGACTTCACGTGACACTGCGACTATGGAGAATATCGGTAAATTCCATTTCTGCATAATTAATCCGCAATCTGTACAGAAAATTGTTATATTTTCATTGATTAAACTTACAGATGTACATTTTTGAAACTGAATGACCTGTAATTACTCATTTTTTCTACTATATTTTTCATAATATCATGCATTTGCAAGAACAAAAAAGTCGAAAATCTTAGGTTGTATGCCTTTAAATTTGGCATTTTTTATAAAAATAATGCATATAATCTGCAACAGAATGATTGTCCCACACAGTTATTTCAAAATGAAAGTTGATTGGTCCAATATGAACACTAAAAGGGCGTGTATTGATGGAAGTAAATGCAAAATGTTATCAGTACAGCAAAGCTAACAACTAGTTACACCTGGTGGTGACTAAAGGGATGTGCTGTGCAAGAGTTATTGCCCTTTGTATATTTCAGATTGGAAAAGATGATTTTCATCTTTTAGTAGGGCTGGATTCATGAGGTAGCTGGCTAATATTCCTAATGTGATGTGACTGGAGAATGTATGTGAAGACAAAATGTAAATCTGAAAAATGTATTATTAATGAAAGTGCCAGTTATGAAATGAAAGGTGTAATGTACTGTAGGAGATTAAGTGCCAGTTATGAAATGAAAGGTGCAATGTACTGTAGGAGATAAATTTGTATTAAATTTCTTAGTTATCTGACGATTACCTAGTATAATTTATTAACTCTAATTCATTCACTCATTCAAATTACATGATATTTCAACATTCAATATGAACCTCTGTAAAACATAATGAACCCAGCTGACTTCATTCAATAAAAATCAAGCACAGTATACCAACCTGTAATTTTCTGTAAATTTTTCCATGGTTTTTTTGGTTGAATAAAAGATTATTGTTTATTTTTATCAATAAGACTGAATTACATACATCAAAAATACCATTTGATTCTGGCCATATTTTTGTGGTCTGCCTGCTTGCCATTTACATTCTGATTTATTATGCAGTATATACATATTGTGTTGCCACCTGGTCATTTACCAGTTCCATACAAAGCAATTGTTCAAATTTATTAAAAGTCTGCAGACTGCTGGGGTAGATCCACAAATATTTAGTATCATAGGGGATGTTGATATAACAAATACAGTACATTTCAAGCAATTTTATTTCTCATGTTGCACTCCTGGAAATTAATCACCTCTGTGCTTGCTCCACAATGAACCTGTTGTGGTGGATATCGAGGACTAAATAACTACAAATTACCACTACCCCTCGACAGCCATATCTTGTGCTTCATGACCATTGAAGAGGCTTGTCCAAATCACTGACTGATATTTTATAAAACTCTGCATTAAGACTATGGAAGGATATTTCATTTGCATTAATGTTCTATTTTCTATTAGCATACAGCTGACATTGAATAATGGATATACGTGTATTAATTCAGTGGCTAAAACTACTTAAGTTTCTTAACCACAGGATTTTTTAAAAAATCTATGATTATTTATGGGTTAGCCATATGTATAATTGTCACAGAATTGTATACGACTATGTTCAATATGTATATGTGGTCAAAAAATCTAGTCTTGATTTCGTTACTGCGTACAGCCTTACCGAGGGTAGTTTATTATTTTTTGGGCTTTTTAGTTATTTCGGCATAATGAGCGAACACTCAGCACATGCTGTATTTGCGAAATTGCCTGCAGTTTAAAGTACCTAGCTGCGCATATCTGTCACAGCTAGGGGTATATAAGGACGAAATTATAAGACAGAAAACACATTACAATGTAGTCTTGTCGGAAACGCTTCCATCCTAAACTGAGCAATCTATCAGCTAAAAGAGGTAACAATAGATTTAACTTTGTTCTCATTACTATTTGTATTATGATATAATTCATTGTTATACATATTAGATGTTTAGTATTTATTATAAAATCTATAGAATAAATACATAGGTTAGGCAGCGCCATTTTATCAGAAGTACTATATTTTGTTTCATTAGTTCTTTTGTATCTGAACATAATTGAGTTCAATTATACGCTGCATGCTTAACGTTAAATGTACATGGATAATTATTTCATGTGCGCGCATGCGCTACATATATGTGTGAGAATACTTGACTGTGTCATATGTATTACACGGTTCGGTTGTTTTAATTTTAGCTGAAGTGGTGTGGTGACGTGTTGTGCTGAAGTGTTGTGCTGGTGTGTGGTGACGTGTAGTGCTGAAGTGGTGCAGTATTGTGGTAACTGCGTGTGTGGTGCCATGTTGTGGTGACTACGTGTGTGGGCTTGTCTATGCTGACCGTGTAATGCCCGTGTGTGGCGCCTGTGTATGGTGCTTACGTATGCTGCATATATCTCGTCATATGGACGACGTATTATTTAGTTAATATCTTCTTTGCAGTCTCGTTATATGAACGACACCTGCATAATTTCATTCTACACAAATCTCGTTCCATGAACGAGAACTTTAGAATTTAGGGTTCACAATTGCATATATCTCGTCATATGGACGACGTATTTTTTATTTAATATCTTCTTTGCAGTCTCGTTATATGAACGACACCTGCATAATTTCATTCTACACAAATCTCGCCCCATGAACGAGAACTTCAGAATTTAGGGTTCACGATTGCGTATGTCTCGTCATATGGACGACGTATTAATTATTTAATATCTTCATTCTAGTCTCGTCATATTGACGACGCATTATCTTTTCATATTTGCATCTATCTCGTTATACGAGCCTTTTATATATATTCATATTTGTAAATTCATTCATATACTTCTTTTTTGTCATTACGTTACTGAAATTCATTGTTCCATGTTAGGAACATTTATTTAAATAGATTTTTCTTATATTTTGTAAAATATTGGTGTCCGAGTTGATTTTTAAAATTGCGTTTATAAAATAAACATCTTATTAACGCAGTTGTGTTCCGTGTCTTCACTAATCCAGTCCCGACTCGGTCTATCTTGTGACAATAATAAGGGGTCAAAGAATTCTTCAATATACTGATATTTTTGGCCATACCAACACAAATATCGACATAAGAAGTGGAGAATCAATACAAAAAGAATACCCTGAACAAGTCACTTTATTAGTCATTTTTCTTATTATTTCAATTGAGAATTCAATAAGACAGATGTCACAGCTGGGACATGAAATGTAACATCCCACCACCACCTAGCCAATTCTATGCCAAGTACCTAATCCCAACTGTTTGCATCTTCAATATTAAGGAGACAGAATCCAAATGTTTCCCATGTATAATGAAATATTTTGCTTATCACTTCATAACCACTTTTACATCAAGTTAGTATGCAAACTCAAGCAACTACATTCAACAATGAACAAGAACAAGAATTTGAGTGTTCATACACATACATGAACACATAAGTTAATATGTTATGCACCAGAAGAATGTATCTGAATAATAACAATCAAGAAGAACAAGAATTGAACGTATATATTGTGAACTAGAAACATCTTATTGACCATAATCAACAAGAACAAGTACATGTATTCATATAATGCAATGACACAGAACATAGAACACATTTTGTCAACCAGAACAATCTGTAAAATGACAATCAACAAGAACAAGAAACTGAGTATTCAGATGTATACACAGAATATATGCTGTTAACCAGAAGAATGAACTTGAACACTGACAATAGAAATCAACAGACTTAGATCTAGACATTTTCAAAATGTATTGAAAAAATTTCAGGATTATGGGCAAATACTCTACTTCTTATGGATACATGGAATAGATCTAGAAAGATGCCAAGTCTTTAACATTTTACACTCAAGAGAAGAACGGCTACTAATCACTTAAAACACTATATAAATTCAACAGAAAACTCCACAAATGATAGATTTGTTTGTTTGATTAGTATTTTTAACGTAGCTTTAACATTTTCAGTCATATTCCTGTACAATGTCTGCAGTGAGGAAGTTTATAGTGATGTCTAATACTGGGGCATCATGCCGCATATATCCCACCCAGTCACATTATCCTGACACCAGGCCAACCAGTCCTAACACTAACCTCTTAATGCTGAGCACCAAGCGAAGCAGCTGTTAGAAACATTTTTGTAAGTCTTAGATATGAATCGACCAGGGATCGAACCCACCACTTCCTGCTTCTGTGGCAGATGCTCTAGCCACTAGGCCACCAAAGCGGTTCACAAATGATAGAAGCCACCAAGATAAAAAGAGAATAGTAATGAAAAACAATATGACATCTACATAACTGGAATCCCAATAGAAATCCCACTGAATGCAAAACAGATGTCAAAGTTTCCAAAATGGCAACATATACTGGATATCCAACACAATAAACTGGATCCAGAAGCACAATAGAAAATGCCAGGCCAAAAATTTAAAACATTCTTCAATATCCATGAGTTTATAAAGTCATGGTAATCCAAGGTTGCAAATTTCATCAAAAAAGCCATAAATGGGGATGAACTGCAGGAATACTCTGTAGCCAAACAAGAGAAACCATAATAAATTACATAGAGAAGAATAAGGAACCAATGGTAGTGTCTACAGAAACAACCAGAAAGTAATCTGATTGAAATAATTAAGCAAGAAATCAACATGATAAAGAAAAAATGATGAACAAATAAATAAACAGCAATGTAAACAACAGGAAAGTACATTACAGAGGCAGATAGGAAGGAGAAAACAGGTGCCAAGAAGAAACATAAAAAGGGAAGACACTGATTTTAAATCGAATCAGAAAATAATTGCTGAAGACAGAGCAATGAATTATAAAACAATAAACAGTCACCAACTGTGCACTAATACAAAGAATAAATGCCAGTGGAGGGTGCTCCAGTCAGTGAAGGAAATGGCAGAGTTAAATGAAAACTTCCCTGTATTAGTGGAGAGTTGTATTATAAGCTTCCATGGCATGAACTGCTGGCAGTACCAAAACCTGATGAAAAGAAACAATGCAGATGTGTGGTTTATAGATATTTGGTAGGATGGAGATCTGTGGTCTGGCACTGAGTTGAGTAAAATGTATGTACAGAAGTGACACATGCTTTCTAATGTACAAGTGAATTTGCATGGAAGTCTTTGAAAATTTGGGGTAATCTTATGACTTTTAGCAGGAATAGTGCCAGGGTTTGACAAGCAAAGACCCTGGCTTGTAACAGTATATATAAGATAGTGCGAGAGAAAATAAAGGGAGACTCATGGGACTCATTAGAAGTTGATAGAGATAGAGGCAACATAGAGGCTCAGAGTATATTAGTTATAGATATATATTATGGAGAAATAGATATTAGAGTGGACAACCATACCTGGAAATTATAATTAAACTAATGTAGAATGGGAGAATAATCCAGGTACCTCGGTTTTCACCTGGAACTGAGGGGAAAAAATGGCTTTAGGGGAAGAAAAAAAAAAGAGACCTATATTCAACAGCATTGGGATGTGGCACTATGCTCAGCTTTCTAGGGAAATGAAATTCTGGTATACATAACAATACTAAAGAATATATGTCTGTACTATAGCTTAATTAATAATACATTTGTGGAGAAAACTGAAAACTAAGGTAGAAGTACATGTGACCAAAGAGATTGTAGTGTAGGAAAAAGTTAAACTGTATAAAACTGAATGGACAGGAACTAACAGTCATTGGTTACCAGTATCAGGTTTCTATAGGCAAGAATTTTAGTGAGAATTTGGAAAACATATAAAAAAAGCAATAAGTTAATGACAAGTCTGGGTAACTGGGTCATATTCTTTGATATTAGCATTACTAAAAATTGGCGTAACTGGGTCATATTCTTTTTATGCTGTTTCAGCACTATTTAGTTATGAGATGTTCTGTGGGGCTTGTACTTCATTCATTTAGCCAATCATATTCTGTATTTAAGAATATATATAATGTGAGAGAGAATTTCGGGATATACCTTAATACAGAGGACTCATTATAAGATGATAGAGATATTGAGAGACAATAGTTAAACATATATTGTAAATGTGTTGGGTAGATAGCAGCTACATTGGGGAATTAGCTGATAAAGCAAATAAACAAATATGAGGTTATATATTTCTTTAATGGTTTTTTTCCACTTTACTAAATAACATATGCATATCTGAATTACTACACAGGTCAACAAAATGACTCAACATTCTACATGTAGAATTCTGCTTTAAACCACAGTGTCATTACTGAAAATAGATATTATCCCAAATAAGCAATTGTTTTGTTTTTCAATCCCTTTAAAACCAACTGATTTATAAGACACAAAAAGACATTGTGTTTCTGGTCGGCCAACCATCCCTGTTGTTTTGCTGCTGACCCTAACACCTCTCTCTCTCTCTCTCTCTCTCTCTCTCTCTCTCTCTCTCTCTCTCTCTCTCTCTCTCTCTCCGCCCGCATAGAAAACATGAAACAAAAAAACATTCCCAAAATTTATTTGTACATCTAGCACAGGGGCATCATGCCGAACACATGTAGCATGATGTAGCATTGAGTCACATTATCCTGACACCAGACCTACCAGTCCTACCACTAACCTCAAAACTGAGTGTCTAGTGAGGCAGCTGTTAGTATCATTTTGGTATGACTCTGCCTGGGATGGAACTCATGACCTCAGGCATCTGAGGCTGACACACTAACAACTAGGCCACTGTATAAAATGTAAGCTCTTCATTACACAAGTCACACAGAAAAATATCAATATCTGATTCCAATACTTCATATTTTCAACAGCTAACTTGATGGTATTTTGGATTGGGGAGTTTGGCAGACTTCAATATATGAATCTGTTTCCTTTAATCCTATTTAAGGATACTATAAGCAACAGACACCACCACTTGATGGTGCTGGTGATGAAAATTAACATTTTCTCAAAATGTCAACCTCACTACACCTAGTACTGACATTTATTAAATCTGAATGTATTCATAGTCAAAAGATCAACTGTCCATATTTGGTATATATGGCATCAGGGATTTTGCACAACACATTCAGCAAAATCAAAAAACTGAATTTTTTAAAATACAGGAATAATGATATGTTGTTCATCCATGGAGTTAAAAAATGACCATAATAAACCTGATCTGTTTGCTTTCTCTGAGTGAATGGCTAATCAAATCAATTTATATACTCTCTGAACTGTCTGTGGCACACTTGACAGGAGATGGCATTTATCATTGTTATTTTTGTTGTAGGCTTTAACACCATTTTCCCACACAAGATAGGCTATACATGGCAGTCATTATAACTGGTGGAGGAAGAACCCTGGAAAACCCACTGACCCATGAGAAGCTACTGGCAAGATTTCTCACATACTCATATTACCCAGCCTGAAACTCAAACACATACATTGAGATGACAGTGATCCGGAACAGTGAGCACTTTAGACCATGTAGCCACTCAGATGGCACTTGTGTTTGCTTGATTACTGGAGGATGTGCTATTTTTTATGAGATTTACACTGCTCGTGCTTCTTTACTGCCTCTGCAGTTTTCTCCATTCATAATCGTAGTTCTAGTATGGATCAGACTCCGCTTGATGGAGTCATCCTGTGGGAGATCTTCCCAAGACTCAAGGTCAATACTGAAGTGTTTCAAAGATGACTTGAAGGAAATTTTTAAGCATTTCTTCTCAGCACCCTGAGACTGCTTTACCTCCTTCAGTTTCCCACAGATTTTCTTTGGTGGACATTATTCTGATATTCTGGTGTTGTAGCTGGCACATCTCAACCACAATTTCATCAGAAAAGTATAAGCTTGGAAATGCCTACTTGTGTGAGAACCTCACTGTCTAAAAGGATGTCCTACCATCTTATCTTCATCAGTTCCTCAGGCAGTCCATATTAAACTGGTTCAGCTTCTTGACATGGCATCTGTACATCATCCAGGTTTCACATGTATACAGCAGAGTCAGCAACATAATGGCTTTATTTACCTTAATTTTTGTTTGTAAACTGATGCCTCTATGCTCCTACACATTTGCACATAGTCTATCAAAGAACATACATGCTGTAGCAATTCTAACATTGGTTTCATCATCAATGTGGACTGCCATGACAGTGTGCTGCCATGATAGATTAACTTCTCCACTTCCTTGTGGGTTTGGGCATTTATTGTCATGGTAGGCTAGAGATAGGCTTTCCTGGTAAATTGGTGCAGCACCTTTGCCTTCTTGGTACTTAATTGTGAAACCCGAACTGTCACAAGCTGAAGAGAAACGGTGCATAATGTGTTGCATGTTAGAACAGTTTTGTATTCTGGTGACTTCATCTTTGCTTGTAGTCTTCTGAGATTGAACAGCTTTCTGTCAGTCCGGTATCTGATATTGATCCCAGTGTTACAGTCACAGAAGTCATCAGTAAGCAAGGCAGAAAACATAAGGGAGGGACCAATACACAGCCTTCCTTGATTTCATGGCATTGCCAACCATTGCAATGAATTTCTGAGCCACCAAATTACACCATAGTCTTCCAAAGGCCTCTACAGCTGACTCTGTCAATATTGCTTTTGTCAGGTCAATGAATGTTGTATACAGGATGGAGTTGAGTTCCTGGCATTTGTCCTTGAGTTGAAGAGCTGCAATCACCAAGTCTGTGGTCCCCCATCCTTTCCTGAAGCTACCATGACTCTAGCAGGAGCTCTTGATCGATGTGATGCACAAGGATGATTAACACAATTCTGTTAAGGACTTGGCCAGCTAATGACAGCAAGATGAACAATTGTTGTCACATGATTGTCTGTTGCATTTCCACATGTATAAGTGAACAATGGAGGAATCCTTGTACTTCTGGAGTATAGTTCCCTAAGTCAACATTGTTTGGAAGAGTTCAATCAATTTCTGTGCCATGTGCAAGCCTCCAGCTTTGCAGACTTCTGCTACATATGCCTGATTTTACTTCACAAAGTGTGTAACAATTGCTAATATTGAGTCATTCATTTTGGGCAGGTGAATGCTTTTTTTTAAAGATATGAAGATTGACCAAAACTATCAGAAAATTACAGATATATACATGCTAAAATGGCTATCTACTAAATTGCAATGAATATACACTTGCGGTTTTAAGAGTAACAGCTATAATTTCAAATGTGTATAACTACAAAATAATCTATTTCATGCCAAAATGTTAGGGAAGGAGGCCCTGTGGGGGGGAGGAGGGGAGGCACTGAAAGGCCTCCACATTACATGGAACATATAAAAAGTCAGTCGCAGCCTTATGAGCAAAGATCATTCATTAAACTTAGCATGGATTCAAAATCTTTTTGGGGAAACATGTTAACCATCAAATTCGTTCTGATAAAATAATCAGTTCCTGCAATAACGGATCCACTGTTTAATTTACTGATTGAAAATAATTTCCAAACCCAGATTTTTTAATATAAATTCTATCACTTCTAATGTTAATTTTAAAATACTAAAACTTTACCAAAATGAAGCAGAAACAAAATATAATCATCGACATATTAGAATAGCATTAGTAGTCATATCCATAGTACCTTTGAAGTCAATACTGTGCTTAAATCCCACAGACTTTATCAAGCACCAACTGTAAGCGTAGCTTGTCTAGTAATACAATGTTCTACGGTGCACAGCAGACGATATCTCCTATGTCGACGAGCGAGTCACGTAAATAAACCGGTGATAGTACCTCGATTGAGCTTGATTGATAATATACCAAAGACTGTTGAAGTGCATGTGAGCGGACTCCCGCTCGAGATAGACACGTGCAAATTAGTGAGCAAAGTCCAGCAAAAGTTGAGAGCCAATGTAAGTTATCATAAGATGGCCACCATTTGGGGTTTTGCCCAACGCAGACTGGAGGCAGAATGCTAACAATGACCAGAGAAGAGGCCTAGAAAATCCCCATGTATTTTTACGTATTGTGTTTTAAAACAAAAAAAGTTGATAAGGGGGTGCGAGGAGGATCGAAAGTACTCAACCCCAGATGAGGGCAAACCGGTTTTTTTAAAAAAAAAAAAAAAAAAGAGTGGTTAAATGGGAAAGAATAGAGGAGGGACATTTTTTTAAAGGGGAGATTAATACATATTGTAATGGGTGGGATAAATTGTATCAATGTATACATTCCAAACAATAGGTACAAGAAACAGGAATTTATTGATTAACACATTAACCCCTGGAGGTTTTTGCTGTTTTCGCATGAAATGCGAGTAGGAAACACATTTTGGGGACTATTTCTGAATACATCGTAATACATCGATTTCCAAACAATAATCCGTTAGACAAATGGTTACTAACGCTACAGAAAATGTTTTTCATTGGTTAGTTTGCTGGCGCATGAGCAGAAGGGTAAAAATCGGACTTTTTTTATATTATTTTTTAATTTTTTTTTTTTTGCTTAACGGACCCATAATTATCGTATGTAGAAGACTCTTTATTCAAAATGTCCACCTTATCCTACTTTTTGCACAGGTTCACCTGTGTGCGTCTCAAACCGGTCTGCCGTAGATCTAAGGTCATGAAGTCTAAAATCTGGACACAAATTCGGAATCCGACCATGGGCGATTTTTGGGTGAAAAAAAAAAAAAGATTCCAAAAACTTCGGTTTTTCCCTCTGTATTTTGTAATGCAATTAAAATGTCCAGATTACTTGCTATCATTGTAGAGCTACATCTGTCTACTTTTCAATGATACCACCCACTTTAGCGTATCATGTATGACCTTGACGCTACAGACCATGGAAGTAGGCTACTACCTCATACCCAGTAAAGTCGTCGCTAGGGGTTAATGTGTTAACTGGCCAAATATTTAGAGAAATACACTATGGGAAATTTTATATTAGGAGGTGATTTAAAATGGGTAAGTGATAACATAGACAAAACAGGACAACTAACAACAGAGGACATAAGGTTTAAAGACAAAATGGAACACATAATGACGATACAGAAACTGATTGACATATATGGAGACTAAATATGCCCAGGGTGGAATACACGTTTGATTACAAAGATAACAAGGAAGTAGGATAGATACATTTTGGGTGACACTTTCTGGAACACATAAATATATAAAAGCAGGAATTATAAATTACGAACTTTCGGACCATAAATTATATAAGTAGAAATAGGGAAAATGAGTAAGATTAAATGGGACAAGGGACAATGGAAAATAAACAGGAAGATCTTATATAACACAGAATTTAGGCGGGAAATTATGAAAGAAATATAAAATTTAAAAAAGAAAGGGAGTTTGGACATAATCAAAAAATGGGACACTTTAAAAGGGAGATTCAAAAATATAGCAACATACTATTCAAAATTAAGGATAGTGGAAATAAAATTAGAGAAACAAGCGATAAAATTTTTAATAAAGACATGTAAAATACAGAATATAATAAAACACTAGAGGAAAAGCTTAATAAAATTAAAAGGGAAGAACATAAAGGCAGGGAGAGTAAAGCAGGAAAATTCACAAAACTATATAAAAATGCTGATGGTCTATATAAAAGGAAGAATTCAGAAGAGGTGGGGGCGACTCTAGAATCGCTCAATATTAAGGGGGAGGAAGTAATAAAAGACAAAAATACAATACTAAAACACATACAAGACTATAACGGAGAACTCTACACATCACAAAACATAAGTGACAAACAAATCGACGAATATTTACAAGAGACAGAATTCGAGACGATATCCACAGAACATAAATACCTATGTGAGGATTTCGTCATGCAAGATGAAATTATAGGAACAATAGAAAATTTAGAAGAAGAAAATACAAAACAAATCACCTTGTAGAGATGGGCTTTTAGCAGAATTCTATAATAAAAAAGATTATGTGGAGAGCTGTTGCCAGTATCAGAATGGTTGTATAATGATATTGCACTAGGGAATATAAATATGACACAAAGCATGAGGGAAGGGATCATAACATTAATATACAAAGGGAAAAGAGATAGGGAGGATTTAAAGAACTGGAGACCCATCTCCCTCCTCAACATTATAAAGTTAATTAGTAAAATATTGGCAGAAAGGGTTTTAAAAAAGAAGAATTAGAAAAGGATTAGATAGTATCATAAACATAAATCACACATGTGGGGCAAAAGGGAAGGATATAAAAAAAAAATATCTTAAGCATTAAGACGATAATAGAGAATATAAACATCACTGGTCAAAGGAGTAGTATGGTACTATCTAATCAGGAAAAAGCCTTTGACAGATTAGAACAAAACTACCTATATAAAACACTGGAAAAATTTGGCTTTGGAAAAGTTTTCCAAAACTGGACTAAAATCCTGTACAGGGATATAAACTAGTATGTACAGGTAAATGGGGCGAAAACTTGATATAAAGAGATCAGTGAGATAGGGATGTTCACTATCTATGCTATTATACGTAATAGCGAAAGAAATTCTAAGTATTAAAATAAGACTTTATAAGGAAATAAAAAGGTATAATATTCAAAATATCAGAGAAGAGGTTAAAATGCTACAACATGCAGATGATTGCACCAACTTTGTACAAGACCATAATTCCTATGAAAATCCTTTACAGGAATTTGAATCATTTGGTAAAGTATCAGGGTCAAAAATAAATCCTGAGAAAACGGAAATTTTACTAATAGAAAACTGGACAGGTAAACAACATGGATTACCAATCTCGTTAATTAAAGACCAAGTAAAGGCCCAAAGTTCTCTTTTGGAAAGGACGATGAAAAACAAAACCTCAAAGAGATCAGGGAAAAATAAATGAAAATGTCAAAACCTGGGTATGTGCACTTAAACTATATTTTAAAATTAATAGACATAAAAAATGAAGATCTAAAAATTATAGATAACGAAATTATTAAATATTTATGGGGGTTTAAAACGCACAACATAAACAAGGAAACATTAAATAAGGGCGGAAAAGGGGGGGGGGGGCCTCCCAAACTCCATCCTTATTAAATACACCAACATTCTAAACAAATTTAAGGAAATTAAAGAAGAGCCAAAATAAACCTTGGCATGAGAATATATATATATATATATATATATATATATATATATATATATATATTCAATTATGTATCAAAACTATTACAAGTGCCACGAAAATTAAGATCAATAAAAACAACTATTAAATAAATTTAGGAGTAATAGAGAACTATGGGAAATAGACAAAAACAACATACAAATGGCTTACAGATAACACAATAAATAGGATAAAAAATAAAGTCGAACATGAACACAAAAACATCAATTGGGATAGGGCCTGAGGAAACTGGGTCAAGTTCGGGTCACTAAAAATACAAAGCCTCTGCTTCAAATACATGCATGATGCGTGGTTGACGGGAGAGGTTGCAGTGAGACAGCATTTAATCAAGAGTATCGCCCAAATGTAGCAACAGAGAGGACTTACAGACTTTTTTTGCTGAATCGTTATTTGCCTAAAACATAACCTTACAACGAAATATAAAATTAAAAAAAACAACAAACCCCCCTAATTTACCAAATAATTTACCTAAATTGTATGCAACTGGTTGATCCCGCTGATGACCAAACTGAAGTCACGCCCTCTCTGCTGCTACAAATTAGCCAAATATTTGATCGATACATGTAATTAAATCATTAATATATATGAATAAAAATATGTTAAATATCGGAGAAGCATATACTACTAGATTAGCTCGAGAACGCCAGGAAGCAATAAAAAAAAATATATTCCTTTGAGAGATTCGCTTCGAAGAAAACTTCAATAACGCCAGGAGTCACAAATTGATTATGTAGGAGGTACAGAAAGATTATTTAAACCTATTACTGCAACAATTGAGAAAGTTGTGTGGGGAACTAACATCACTGATCCAGACAAAAAGAAACTTCTTCTTGGGACAATACAAGAAACCGCTAGAGCAACGCAATAGATTTTACAAGATCTTCCAGCTAGAATAGCTGCCGCACAACCTCCTCAAGATATTGATAAAATTTACACTGAAACAGCTGATGTAAAAGAAAAACCTGCATCTCAACCTAAAGCAAAAACAGATGTTGAATTGATTAGTCAATTTAAGGAAAGTGTTATTGAAGATATAAAAAATGTTAAGGTAGAAGATTTTCCTCGTTTTGTATATAATAGTCTTTCTCGAAAATCTGAAATTTTAAAACTTAAATACGCTAAAAAAAATGACGATAACTTTTATGACGATTATTTCGTGTGTTTTATAATTAACCCAGCGCTAATATTTCCAACCCATTATACAATGATTGTATGGATAACATAAAATATCGTCGTGAAGATCAACAACCTCCCCAGTATCAGTTACCTACACCTCTGCAACAAATAGAACAACAATGGATGGCGTTGGAAGCTAAAAAAGTTAGAAGTGATAAAATAAATAAAAGGTGAAACAAAAAAGGAAGAGGTGGAACAAAAATGGGAAAAACTGAAACAAAAAGAAACGAAACGGAGGGAGAAATTACGCTCTTCACTAGGTACGGAAAAAGATCCTGGTGGTGCTTCTTTTGGCGCTACTACAGGAAGAGGTCTAGGAAATAATATTATCACTTGCCCTGACAACGTCATCGCTGACGTGGATAAACTAGAAATTCTCATAGGAGGAAAACGCGCTGCAAATACTTATCATGAAATTATCAACGAAATCTCTGATATCTGTCGCCGATTATTTACTGGTGTTATCATGGACATCGATACCTATCGGGAATTTATCGATGAAATTACAGATGACTAAATCCCTTGACACATAATAAGATTATGGTGAATGATTAAATAGAATGATCGTACACAATACTTATCGTAGACCAAAAATGGTCAGAGCAGTAAATTCACGATTACCAGGTTATAAAATAACCTACGGAGATGGACTCGGTGATGTTGTTCGGGGTTTATTTACCAAGATAGCGCCAAAAGCAATGCCAATTGCAGAACATTTATCAATGAAAGCTATCGATGTTATCTCGCGACAAAGCTCCTAGCGCAATCAGTGATCTTGCCGGTAAAACGTTTTAGGCGGTCAAGGACAGAATTTTACGGTTATTACGACGAAAAAAACAACTGAAATTACCGTCTACTGAAGTTATGCCTGCAAATGAAAGTAAAATAATAAATCAGACCGCAATCCAAAGATTAATGGATCTGGCTGATGCATCATTAAAAGAAAAAGAAGATAACAAAACCGCTAGTCTGATCGGAGGAAGTGGTCTTCATAGATAATTACAATTTAAATCATAGTAATTACAATAAAATGTTTAAGCGTGACATTGATACAGTGTTGGATATGGGTGAACCAGTTTGTAAAAATGATTCCTTGCGCGATTATCAATATTATTCTTACGATGCAGTACAACCAGATCAGCGTGGAAGAATCGAATTACGAGTTCAAGATACAAGTCGGTATTTCTTACCCGCTGAGGCATTTATCGAAGTCGAAGGTAGACTTATAAAATCAGATAATACAGAATATGGAATCGGTGACAGAGTCGGTTTCGTTAATAATGGCATCATGGTGTTATTCAGCAGTGCTACTTATATGATTGATGGAAAACACATCGAATCATGCCTGGAAAATGTTGATATTGCTACGACGATACTTAGTCTAGCAATATACTCCGATGACTATTCAAGATCAGCCAGTCCATCAATGATGTTTACAAAGGATACAAATGATCATCCAGAAAACAGAAATGTAACGTTGAATGCAGCTGGAACTGAAGTTGCGTCAATGAATGAAAATTTCAATCTTGGATTCGCAGCATTTAGATCAATGTTAAAGCAAACGAGATGTTTTCATGTGCGATTCCATTATCTCATATTTTTGGATTTTGCAGAGATGTTAGGAAGATTATGTTCGGTGCTAAACACACTGTGGTGCTTAACAAAAAAGAATCCGACAATGATGAAATCTGGCGAGCCGGAGGTGATGCTGGTAAAGTAGTAATAACAAAATTATCATTGTGGATGCCAGTAATGGTTCCATCTGTCGAAGAAGAAAATAAATTGCTTTCTTTCATCAATCAAGGTGGTAAATCACTGCTATCATGGAAAACAATGACTACAGATAGTAATCAGGTAATGCTGCTGGTTTATTTACATGGCATATAACAGCACAACAAGGGGTTTCAGCACCATGAGATATTTTATCGCATTTCAAGCAAACGTACGTGTAAATAATCAGGAATTTGACACACTTAATGTTACCGAGGTTAGTTTGAGAAAAAATGGACATCAAGAACCTGCCGAGGAAGTTACTTTGAATTTTGAACATAATAAAGTTGCACGTGCATCGTTTTATGGGGTGTGATCTAAATGTAGATACCGGTTTTCAAATATCACAAAAAGATTTCACAACATTATATCCGATTTGTTACTTTTCACTGGAACATTTAGATTTATTCAGACATTCTGTTGTTGATATATATTTTCGAGCTCACGTAGGTTATTTTCCTCCTGGTGCTGTAGGTCCACCTGTTGTTCCTGCTGGATTCACGAGCGATCGCTGTTATAGTTAGCGACAGAGCGATATTACTCGAAGGTGTTGGTGGACGAATGCGAGTCATTGATGCAGCCGTAGAGATCATGTAATTAAAATCAATCAAGTAAATATAAAAATGTCGTATAGTCATGTTAACGCAACTCTGACTCAAGGTCAGATAAAAAAAATTACAATAAAAAAACGCAAATCAATGTGGGGCAAAAATAACGTTAAAGAAAAAAACAAATGAGTGGTGTTCCAAATAAATTATTGTTAACCGGTAATCAGCTTAAACGTTTCAATAAAGCTCTGGTATCAAAAACTGGAGTTCAACTTGAATTTTCTCCAAGTGCCATCAAAGATATGATTAAATCAGGAGGTATATTTCCACTTCTTGCAGCAATACCAGCATTAATTGCTGAGGCCGCACCTGCAGTTGCAAAAGTAACTGCGTTAGGTGCTGATGGAAACGCCGCTGGAATCGCATTAAAGAAAGCAACATAGAAAAGGGTATACATTAAGGGGCAAAGTCTCAGACTTCCATAAACTTATCTAGGAAAAAGACTGAGACTTCCACGAATATAACACCGATGTAAAATTTCGATCTGATAAATGCTGCTAAAAAAATTAAAAATAAAACATTTTAGAGCACTTTTCATGCGTGATCAATTACCGAAACAACCACATCACGTTGAAACCGGTATCATCAATCTCGATTCCAATTCTGGTCCAGGAACTCACTGGGTTGCATATGCGATTGATCCACGCGGAATTGTTTATTTTGATTCGTTCGGACTATCACCACCAGTTGAGTTTTTAAATTATATTAATCAATTACCTGCCAGAACTTGGTATTCAACGTTACCGACACAGACAATAACAGACCCACCGATATGTGGTCGTGAATCAATAGCTGTACTTGATGCGATATCAAAATCAACTAAACCACCTCATAACGTTGTACACGAATATACAAGTAATCGTTGGATTTACGGAAGATCTTTGATCAGAAAAACCGACAAAGGAACCGATCAAGATTTCTACGCATCAAAATATGCAACTAAAGTTGACCTTGCTGATATTATGAATCTAGCTGGGGTTGACCGAGATGTTGTTATTTTTCAGGACAAACACGGTGTTTTGAAAACAAGTAATATTAAGTGGAATCATATAGTTCGTAGGGTTCTTGGCGCTGCTATGGATAATATTCCGGTATTTTCCGACAGCGGAAAAATACGAGATTCAGGTATATCGATATAAAATATGAGGAGTGAAAGTATCAAAATTATTCAAAACCGATTATCAACGTCAGGTGGTGTATTAACAGGAGAAATGAAATAACCGTCCTGAGAGTTCCAACATCAGATGAAGATGCTGAAACAATAAGATACGTTGATACTCTTGATGATAAATTATTTACGTTAAAAACCGAACATGATACCGTTAGTGGTAAATTATCCAGGGTAAAAACCGAATACGAACTTCACTTAAACGATCAAAATACCGTAGACGGAAAATTATCTACGATGAGAGCCGAGTATGACGTTCACGTAGGTGCGATTACAAGTCTCCGTAGAAACGTCAGAAAGATCTATGAAATTACAAATGAATTCTTTGGAAAAGCATTAATCGTTGATACGAAACATTCTGATATTAAAACATCAATCGATACGATTAAGAAAACACAGGGAGATATTGTTAGTGATGTGCATAATATTATTAATAAAATTGATCTCCTTCAAAAATATCAGGGTAAAATTCTAAACAAACAGATTAACAACGTCTTATACACAATATCATCAGGATCAACAACATGGTCTCAACAAAATAATACTATTAAACATAGTGCTGAAGTTACTGGCGTGTAAAGATTGTTTGTGCTTAGTAGTATAAAATTCTATATATTTACCACGTATCCATCGCGTCACTCAACATACAAATTTTCTGAAACCGTATCAGTTATATTAAACCGTGGAGACGAAGAAACATTTATCCTGGTTGCATCCGACAAAAAATTAACTGCAGAGACATTTGGTGGTGGTGTTTGGAATTTGTTGCCGAAATACCTCAATTGATTACAGCGTAAATAATATGGACTACAGATACAATCAAGCGCGGCAGTGGCAAGATAAATTAAAATCTATCGGTGATAATTACACGATAAAAGTATCTAAAAAAAATATCACAGACGTGTAATCGTCATTGACATAATTGTATACTCGGTCTCCGCGGTTGTTGCTGGAGCCGGTCTATTTTTTATCCGTGGTAACAATGACATCACCTGCGGTCATAACGATCTGTGTTTCAGCATCAACTGCGATCACTGCAGTTTTTAATATAATCGCAAAAAAATATCGACATGCACGAATGAAAAATTATCCGATTATGCGGTGAAGTTACACGCAACAACGGCGGCGTATTCTAAACTATCTCAGTTAATATCTGAAAGCCTCAACTATGCTTCAACATCGGATTCTGAGTTGTCATTAATGACTACAATGTTCTTCGAACCAATGAATGTGATAGAATGAATCTACACCCATTAAAGTTACAGATAAATATATAAATGTCAGCACAAGAACTATCGCAATAGATTGTCACGAATACAACACCGTTGAAAACAACTATGATATCAGTAAACACAACTTATCCTGAATTCAGTATTAATTTTCCTACTGCAATTTCAGCAAAAGAGATTGCACTTGCACAACTGCGAGTATATCATAGTTGGCCAAATATCAGATCTGAACAATTTGGTGGATTACTTTCAAATAATTCGCTTGCACTTGTACACAAAAAAAATAAACCAGATGGAACCCCAGATTTCTTTGTTATTTCTATCCCCTAAGGTAGTTATCAGATTGAATAAATCAACGTTGAATTCCAGCGCAGAATAAAATCAACAAAAAAAAGAATAAAAAATAGCTTTTACTGTTCGTTCACGAACCAACATTATCATCTGTGATTGAAGTAAAATATCCCGATTACGTCGTAGATATTTATCGATCATCGATAAAAACTGTTCTATGATGGCCTAATGAAACTACACTACATCCTGATGATGTTCTCAGATTTAACAAAAATCCAGATGCTGAAGGCAGGCATATTTCACGAAAGATTGTTTATATAACCTCAGTGATTGCAGTCAATCTTGTATGTGATGTAATCGATGGTAGTTATCAAACAGATCTTGGGATATCAAATGAAGCTGAACAAGAATACGTTCTTTACACATTTACTCCAGTAGTTCCTCCTGGATCGTGCAAGAACCAATCAATCTAGTTTATCTACTCACGCATAATCAATATTTGTCATGAATACATTTTAAACTTACCGACCAGAGTGGACACTTTATTGATTTACGTGGTGAGGTTTTACTGATAAATCTTAATGTGAAATTGTATACGATTTTTTTTTATCTTGATTCACGAATCAGATAAATAGTATATATGTACCAGCACGTTAATGTTTTTATACACGACAAGGAAGTACTTGAAAATGCAATCAAATTAATATTTACATAGTCTTCATTCAACATCGTTGATATAGTCATTGATGAGTACGGTGACGAATATTTTTTACTGACGCAAGAACAGTTTGATAGATTTCGGCGAGAACATATTTCTATGATCACGTGTGACCGAGATCAGATTATAAACCACGCGCATTCCTGCATCAAACTTGATGAAATTAAAAAAAATATTATATAGTTCTGAACAAAAGTCTGATTTCAGTGAAACAGATAATTTCTTTACAGATTTGATGAAATTTCATTTGTGTGTGTGTGTGTGTCTGTTTTAGTCAATTTTATCCTAGAAAATCTTTTCAGATTTCTGATTTTTGTTGGGTAAAAACCCAAGCGATTATCTGATTTATCGATAAATCGTTATTTTCATCTTTTTATGTCTGTTTTGTGTGTAACTTTCATAAAAATATATCCGATTTGGTTAATTTATGAGCAAAACATGGTAAACGTATCGATTATTCGTTAATTTCATCTTTTTCCGTCTGTTTTTGTATGTATATTTACGTAAAATATATTCGATTTAGTTAATTTATGGGGAAAAAAACATGATAAATTTATCGATAAATCGTGAATTTCGTCTTTTTTGTCGGGGGGGGGGGGGGTATATTTTCATAGAAATATTTCCGATTTAGTTAATTTATGAGTTAAACATGGTAAATTTATCGATAAATCGTTAATTTCATCTTTTTGTCTGCTTTTCTGTATATGTTCGTAGAAATATATCCGATTTTAGTTGATTTATGAGCAAAACATGGTAAATTTAGCGATTTATCGATCAATCATTTAGAATCACTCTGGGTTTCACCCTACAAATATTACAATTTTGATAGATTTTTCTATGATATTTCGACTGAATAGGTTAAAAAAGATGAAATTTAATTAAAAACATTACAAATCTGAATTTAAAAAATATTATAACAAAATAAAATATATATTATAACAGAATAAAACAAAAATTATAACAGAATAAAACAAAAGAAGGTGAAATTTCATCAAAATTTACAAATCTGAATTTAAAAAATATTATAACATAATAAAACAACAGAACTATAGAGGAATTAATCCAAGCTGCCATCGGTAACATCGTTTTCCTTTATAATCTTTTTGAGTTTTCTCACGCGTGTGTTGATAATTTTGTTCGTTTCATATTCATGAGACAGTTTTGATTTAATATGTTCTACTGCGATAGAAAGTGGTACGAACTTATCTACATCTTTATCTTTTACCATTGATAGGACTGGAACATTATAGTCTGTATGTTCTTTATCAGCCTATACTCCGTTGAAAGTGTATAACCACTTTCAAGATTTCGTTCTTTGATTGACTCAAAATCACAAATTATTTGGTGCACTCAACTCGGGACAATGGCAACAACCAAATCAGTCAAACCGATATATATTCCATCAACTACCTCTGATGTTCACTTAATTGACCGAGCGATGTCCAAAATTTGCTTTTATAATTCGTTTCAAAAGGGTATACTATGGATCTATTCCAACATCATTTCCTTTTGCGCAATATATGTGAAAGACAGTGCATTATGGTTGGGCACACCATTCTGTTTCAATCGTAGATGCCTAGTACACCGTTTTGCTATTTTCGTAAAACTTTCTAAATGAAGTTCAGGAATATAATCCAACATGGAAGCACAATTTTATTTTAGAAAGAAAAAAAAAATCCATCAATGTGAAGACACCCCCCACAACGTATGACTACGACCACCCACCCTGCTTTAACACTTAAAATTGTATGTGATCAACAAACTTCATTTAACGAAAATCCCTGTGATTAAATATCCTGCACACTACAGTTCGGTTATTCTACGCGATGTTTCCTATCATGTCATGTAAAAACGTAAACATTATTTTGAAACGATTTAAAATATATTTTAAAAAAAAATTAAAACGAGATATGCAAACAAAATATTTTAAAGATTATAGTTGTTCAGTTGAAGATAAGTCGTATTAATAAAATCTTATGTAATTAACCTGTGGACTTATTTACAGATTATCATAGAATCGACGTCATGTCGGTGAAAAACTAAACAGTTCATCTCAAATCCCAACTGTATGTACTCCTACTACAGAAAACCCGCCAGCAGAAATTGAAACAGTTATCTGGCTGAAAGTAATCTACAACACTACATGCATAAGAGTCATCCACTCCTCTCGTGATCCAAGTTTTATTTAGTTCGATAAATCAACCACTAAATATGTTCAGACTGTGCTGGTTTTTTTCCAGGTATGATATCATCGCTTCATAAAATCATGACACTGACGCAGACAGATCTGTCCGCAAAACAACATATCAGTGTACATCTGAGTCACTACCCGGTGTTTCTCGCGGCTCTTGAGTTTCGATCGGTTGAAAGGGCCTTTCGGCGATATGTATAATATATTTTCGGATCAAATTCTTTGTTTGACAGTTTGCAAATCTACGTGGAATATTTCAAACCTACATTATGTCACCGCTTCTAATTTCATGGCTACGCGTGTCGGTTTCATCAGATACAGCTACCAATGACATAGACGGGACAAATCTTTCTTTCTTTATCTACTGATAAAGCGCTAAATTAAATAAACGAGAAGTCCACTACGGCGGGTAATTTTAAACATTCTTATCTGTTATGTACAGACAGACGCTTTCTTCCCAAGCACACGTGACAGTCACATAATAAATCAGCTGATTCTCGATTTGAGTCACACCAGAGGCGTAGCGATGATATTTTGCGCCCGGGGACAAGCTATAAAATTGGCGCCCCAGCGATCTTGTGACAGATTTATTACCCTTGTTTTCTTATTATAATGTAACGTTGCAAGCCTCATTTTGGCGCCCCTGTACCTTGGCGCCCGGGGACATATGTACCCCCCCCCCCCCCCGCTACGCCTCTGCGTCACACGTCCGGCGACAAAACTCTAAAACGAGCGAATGAGCTAAAGCGATATCGGATAGGTTGCGTGATCTGGATGGGATATTGATTTATCAGACTGAGTCAAATCTAACTCATTATTTTTGGAAATGGAGTTGAAAGTACAAAATCCCATTCGATAAAAGTCACTTCATCAGATAGTCTAGTTTATCTTTAAGAGAACCCGGTAGCATGACCATTAAGAGCTCTCGTAGAGCTTAAATTGAATCATGTCTGATTGAAACTTTTTGAACTAGAAATATGACACTCATCTATCCATTGATAATCTCCCATATCGAATGATCTAGAAAGTCTGTAGAAGAATTGCAATACGCAAGCGAAATCAACGGTAAATTGAGGGGACGTTGCGGGGCTGTCATTTCAATTTTTCGAGAGGAGGTGGGGTGGGGCAAAACACGACGGGCTTGTTAATTTTCGTTTATATGCTACAACAAATTTACAGCACATGCAAATTCAGGGGTAGGGGGCTGGGTGCATACCCCTTCCCCCGTCTTCCCCCAGATAACGTCTCTAGTACGTTGCAGTTGACCATTAATTGTAATGAGGGGTTGGTAGATAATTTAGTCGACGGCCTTTTCATTGTGTTAGAGCAATCTGCTCTAAATCAACAAGGCAGTTGATATCAGACGTAAGCCCAACCCCTAATTGTATAAAATGATAAACCGGAAGTAACACCAAAGAGCATTGCTACGTCGGTAGAGACCGAAAAAAAACCCTCATTTGAAGCAGATATAACGTATGTTAAAACAGCAAATGCACCATATATTACCAGGTAAATTATTGATAATGTCTACGTGTACATTTCAAATCTCTCGTATTTAACTGTTGAAAACATTTAGCATCCACTAATCGAGTCATTGAAAACAAATGTTTTGTTTGAACTATATTAACACTTTATACATGTCTTAATCATTTTTGTAGACATTTACAACGATGCCATCCACAACATTGGTTTAACAACGTAAATATTAAGTACCGCACTGAACTTCACACAAGTAACACATTCATCTCTTTTTCCCATTACATTGTTTGTTTAAAAGTTATATTTCAAACGTTAAAATTGTTAATGTTTGTGTATTTGCAGTTTTTAAGATTAAACTCAAAAGCTTGATCATTCATTATGATTAATAATAATTGATGCATTTAGCAACTTATGTAAATTAGATTTTTCCATATTTAACGTTGAAATTTTCCAGTAACATTTAATGTGTTAAGGTGCCAAAAGTCTTCATGTATCACAATGATATAATCAAAAATTTCATTGAATGAATTCACAACAATCCTAAAGCAGTGATATAGTCCGAAAATAATATTGATAAGCACTTTGTAATTACATTGAATAATTTAAATATAACCTCTCAGATTAAAAAATGAAAACAACGATATGATTTTAAGATGTGAATGATTAATTCCAAAATGATCAACCTTAATATAAAAACTCGAGACACAAAATAAGGACCAGGATAAAGATTAAAAGTTCATTTCCAGAAAATTCAAAGTTATAAACAATCTAATATAGACTCCCCCCTACTCTGTCATTTTAACGGCAACATCCATCAAAGTATACGAACAATTTGTTTCAAGACAATAATAAGGTCACCTTCAAGGCTATATCCCAAAGTCAAACTTAGCAAACATGCTGAAACTACGTGGCAATAAATATGTTCACCCAAATCCTACCATCAGTGACACAAGACAAATTAAATATGTATGTAACATATAATCCTGAACAAAACCCAACACATAAAGCAAATTAAATTTACATAACAATTGGCCGATATAACCGCAAAGACGAGTCAGGAATGTCTGCCTCATTGATTGCAAAGAAAAGGCAATTAGCTCCCATTTATTAAACATGGTATAACCAAATAAGGTGTTAAAAGTGCCACTAAAGGAAACAACAAAAAAGCCTCATCTTTATTACAATTATAATCATTTACCTGGCATGACGCTCCATTTATAGGGTAGATATAAATACATATCCTTGACAAAATCTAACTTAAACCCGCACCATCTGTCATAATACTTACATGCAGGTGTATTGATAAAATGTATGTACATCCAAAAATATTTAAAAACTATCGGTATTTCAGCTTTCCACCAGTCTTGAAGAAAGCAAACATCTTTGTTACAGTAAATAATCATAAAATCATAAGTGAATTTCATATTCATAAGTGAAATTCAAGACCCTCTAATCAGACAAGCAGTTATTAATACCCAATGACTAATTGACCCCCTCCCCCCTCTCTCTCTCTCAGTAAAACAAAAGTGTTCTGTACTATTTAACACCTCTCAATTTTTTTTCAATTGCCTTAATTATTTTAATAGCGTTGATAACATTAAATGTGTATGTGCTTGAATAAACAGGGGCTTGTATTCTTGCTTTCAATCTAGCTACCAGTCATATATGTAATATAAAATAATACTATTAATAGTAGTAGTAGGATCATGTATATGTATGAAAGGTAACTTGTAAGCAACGATACGATACGAACCCGACGGATCGATATAGGTAATGTTTTGCACGGTGCACATTTGAATGTAGGTTTAGACCTGTTTCTTCATTATCAAAACTAAACTGGCCCGTATTACTGGAAACCAATACTACTTGAAAAATTACAGGTTTTGTCCTTAATGTGCGGTATTATCTCTCAAGTAATATATGATTACATACTTCGGTAATCAAGTAAACATTTGTATTGATTTTTGTAACTGACGCATTACGTTGTTGCATGGCAAGTATGTCAAAATTGGATTGGTACAATTACATGAATTGGGATACTAGTATTCGTTTCATTTTATTGTATTGATTAAAACTTAAACTCCTTGATATGTTCCATGGCTTGGTTCTCTGATATAATATAAAATAGAAAGCAGCAAAGGAGACTAGTACATGTATATTTATTCTCGAAACGTGTTAAGTAAGTAACCTGACATTGACCAACCAACCCATGTCACTTGACATACCTAGTTTACAAAATTTATACGGAACACACCAAATGTACACTCTGTACTAGACAAAAAAATAGAATGTTAGGATGATTAGGAAAAAATATAACTTGAAAGATTGACTCAATTGCACAGGTGGCTTACACAATATCGGTATAGGGTGTCCACTAGCAACAATTGGACTCGATTTGATAAAGCTAGGGCGTGCCAGTTCACAGATCCTTTTCCTCGGCCAGACATCAACACCAGCAAAAGACTAGACGTGAAAACCATTTTTCACTAGTCATCATTTGGTGTCATTGCACCTCTAGCACTGCAGCTTCCGATAGGTTGATAGGGTTGAGTGCGTGGCTGTTCTATTCCCACTCCCCTAGGTCTCACATTCATGTCGATAGCCCCTTCTAGGGGCGCGACATGACGACCAAATTAAATAGCATACTTTGTATACATAAATGCCTCTGAGGATGTGGCACCATTCCTTCCCCACGGGAAAATCTAAATCACTACCATACTAATTGGTAGTGTAAAATAGTGAACATATGACCCTTCGTGGCCGGTTTCACTTAAAACCTTTAATACTACTACTAAGTAAGAAACAAAAACAAAGTTCAAAATATCGAACTCACAATTTATTCATGGACGAAATCAACGTATTTGAAATTTAACGGGTAACAGAGCAATTCAGTTTTAAAGGAGTCTAAATGTTCTAATATCATTGTAGTTCAAAGTTTGAAACATCAAAGTTTCTTGATTTTAAGCTTAAGTTTTCCTAAAATGTTTCAAGTATACGGGGTCGGAAATGTAAGTATGCAATGCGTGCAATCATTTTTAAGCAAGGTGGTATATTAAATACTAGCCAAGAATCATATCTAATATTTCCAGGTCGAATAGAGAGAGAGAGAGAGAGAGAGAGAGAGAGAGAGAGAGAGAGAGAGAGAGAGTGATTCAGACATATACACGTACAGTCTATAACATAATAAATCATTATGACCATATTTCCCTACTTATTAAATATTACATCTGCAAAGAATGAATACACACTAATGGGTGCTTTTCGTCTTATGCGAGCACCTCTATCAGGGTAGGGCAGTTTTCCACTAGGAGATGACGATGTTTATTGAACGACGACACGTAACTTAAGAAATCAATAAATACGCAACCTGATGTTATCCACTTTTAACCTATACAGCTGTAGATAAGGTTTGGACAAGGAAGACAAAACAAATCCACGTGACTCAACCCAGTTTGTAAATTTGTCCATGGCCTAGATTTTACGGTTGACTGTGGGTGGGTGGGGGGGGGGGTAAGGAAATAATAAGATAACACGGAAGCTTCTAGAATATGGATGTGGATAACCGACAAAATGATATCCATGTAATTTTTTTTCTTTAATTCCTTATTGTAAATGGCAGTTTGCAAGTGCTACTTTCATTTTGCAGTATTGTGAATGACTGCTTGCAAGAGCTACATTAATAATTCTAATGAATTTTATATTTTTCATTGATGCAAACTGTAAATGACTGGGTGCAAGTGATTATATCTACTTTCTTCTATTTATAAACTCAATAACACACGCTATATAGTTCCAACTGTTTATTTTATTCTGCATTGCACGGATTTCGCCTTTGCAACACCGTAACTTAAAACTGTTCTCATAGTCCACTCTTCAGGACAGACTGCGCCTTCTAAAATCATGACTATAATGTAGCATCGATAATGCTGCAAGTTAGTATTACGGAAGTTAGTATAAAATAATGCCTCATTCTGACAACATACGACGCAGCGAAACGTCAATTTCTTACAATAAGACTACTCCTCTGACCCTAGCAAGAATAGGTTATACCACTTTATGGCATGTTTTGGGGGTCTTAATTTAAAATAGCATTCGAATTATATTGTTGCATTATAATACCTGATTTTCCAGAGTATTAACATTAGGAAGGGAGGTGGCTTCCAAATAAGCATAACACAAAGATTAAATATATAAAATTGTATATCATTAGAAATATACACAAAGTTTTATTTCCGCTGATCCCTCCCACCATATTATTATTTGAGCATTTTGATGGTGTAAATTACCGCTATCCCATGGTGGCAGAGTAGGATAGCCGTTTATAAGCAAGGTTTAAGGTGCTGCTTTGTTTGTATATTTTCAGTCACAACGTTATCAATTTAGAGCATGTTTATTATTGTATTGTAAAGCATTGCAAATTCTGCATTTGGTATCAGTAAAAAAAATTTTTTTGTAAGAGTTGAGCAAATTGCAGATAAATGCACCTCAAGGTCATACAAGGTCGCCAACAGCATAGGTCAAGAGAGTCAAATGACCCCCACCCCCACCCCCCGGAAAACATACTGCAAATAATAACAAGGGCGCCCATGAGGCCGTACTTTCTCTTTCTTGGCTTTGAGAGAGAGAGAGAGAGAGAGAGAGAGAGAGAGAGAGAGAGAGTACACGAATGAGATGACGATTCTGTTTATTCTCTAATCCCTATGAAATTCCTTTTCTATTGTTAGTCTACAGTTTACTTTGGCAGTTTAATAGGTTTAGTTAATTTGTGTAATAATTGAACAAACAACGGTCAATATATGTATATTATTTAAAATCGTATGTATCCATATATGAAGTGTGATATTTATGGTACATATAAGATTTCTGATTGTGTTGTTCTTGAAATTGATGTCAGAGATGTACACCTTCCATATTTACTCTACAGTATGTTGATAGTGAAATATCAATAGTCAGCTAGGAAGAAGAGCTAGCATCCTATAGCTGTAAACACATGGGTTTTAGGGCAAGTAGAATGTCTCAAAAACGGCTTGGATGACAACTATTTTCAACTGCATCAATCTGTTTAGTACACACTGTTTTGCAGAATTGTCATTTGGGGAAAAGGGTTTGTGTTTGCACTGTGAGCATCACCTGGTGTCACAAATGAACTTAGAAATGAAAATTACAGGTATAAATTTTGGGTTGGGGTGCATAAACTTCTTCTACTATGAAGTGTCATTGACTTCTCTGGTCAAGTGGATAATAGTATTATGCATTGTTTTAACAGAGGTATCCAAAAGTATGAACTTTTTATTTTTTTAACCTCACTTGGTTATTTGATATTATTATGATTTTTTTTATACTAGATCGCTGATCACGGCATTAAATTTGTATATAAAAAAACTGGCCCCTACCCCCTTAAGCTCTGCCCACTTGCGGTTGTACAAATTTGTACTTTGATACAAGTAAAACAAGATCCTGTTTTTGGCGTGACATGTCGTGTTATGGTAGCCTAGACTTACCAGTACTAATATAAGTAACCCCTTTTTCGTGGACCACGTCGAGGCTACAAGTTTCGAAGATAAATCAATTATGTACAGTGAAAACTTGGTCCCTCAAAATTGGTAGTATATCAGCAACGGCCTCTCGAGATTGGTTTTACGAGACTAAACTCTCTAAGTTCCTACTAATATAATTATTGTTTATTACGAGGTATTTAGAAAATGCTTGACTTTTGAACTAAAAAGATCGTGAAAGGAATGTTGGCGTGCAATTTTAACTTTTAAGCCATTGCTTCAGGTTAAAATTGTTGATGTTGTACATACCATATCCAGATCCAATGGCTTTATTGTAATTTTAATTCATAAAATCATGAAAAGGACATTGCCAACCAAAATAAGGCGCGTATCGTTGTTTTCAATTTACCTGCAAATCATGCGTGTCTGATTATGTGCATGATTTGTAGGTAAATTGTAATCAACGACAAGAGCACACGTGACTGTCAACCATCCTTCTCAACACCCCCACCCCACCCGTGACTGTCAACTATCTTTTCAACCATGTTCGTGTTTGCTCCATTTTGGGCAACAACCCCCGGAAAATCGTCGACCCCAACTTGAGGCATTGAACAATAATTAGCACCTTGCTATAATACTGAGAATTTTTAATCATCAAACTTCATTTAGAATCTGATGAAAGTATATTTGGTTAGATTGCGTACTCATTACAAACTGTGATTCTACGCTTCTTTTTTGTATAACATTAAAACAATACTTTTTTTTAAAAAAAGAGTTCAAGAAAATTAAAAACAAAATAGGAAGAAAAAAAATTAAACGAGTACAATTGTTAAGTGTAAGGTAGGGCAACAGATAGATGAACACAATCTTATGCTGAAAACCTTTCGACTTACCTACATATCATCCCAGATCTGATGCCATATTGATGAAAACAGCAGCTGTTTTCCTATCCAAATTGCATATGATCCTTTTACATCAAAATAACGATCAGAACGATCAAATATTGGACTGTCATCTGTCGGAAAATTCGAGAATAATCCACTTCTGCCTAATCATGCTATTCTTGGAAGTGGAAAATGAAAGTACACTATCTCTCAACATCGTACTGTACGGTAAAGGACAGAGGTGTGCAGTAATGGGGTTGAAGTTCAGTATTGTAAAAGAAATTAAAGTACTGTAGCAAGAACACTGCACATAATGTAAGAAAATGTTAATTATAGAATCTGTTCAAAACTAAATATATATACTCGTGGTATATGATGGAGCTGGTGAAGTACAGTAATGGAACACGATTTTATACAGCAAGAGTTATTACTGCATGATTACAAATAAATACATGTATTTATTTCTTTAAAATGGCCGCTATCGCTAAACAGGCTTAATGCAGCCACTCCGAATTTTTGTGCCTATTACGTGACATGACTGTGTTAACAGCATTCATTTTATTCGTGATTAGTCAGTCATTAACGTTTCTGTTGGAATGTGTTTATTTTTTTGCTTGCTTTAGAAAAGAGACCTATTAGAATTTTACTTAGTTGTTTTGCCCCTAAATACTACAATTGTTTATACCCCTTGGCACTCGCCACTAAATTGTGCAGTAGTCTTAACGATCTGGGACTATATGCTTAGATTCAATATTACCTTCACTAACCGATGTTATCATTACTTCTCGCTCATTCAAGAAATTCCCATCAGTTTACAAAATTGCAATTGTAAACCCTCTGATGGAGAAACTGATCATAACGATTTACAGAAAAGTAGTTCCATCTTAACTTCTGTCTCGTCTGATTTCAAAAAGTCATTTTAGCAATGTTAATACCGCCTTCGCCAATTTACTGAAACTGCTCTTCTGAGAGCATTTATAATGACATTTGCTGTTCTTCGGATAGTGGAACGATTACTGTCTTCACCCCCCCCCCCTTGATATGTCTGCGGCATTTTGACACAATATACCATTATATATTACTTCACCAACTCCAGCATCTATTTGTTATTCAGGAAGCAGCCTTACTGTGGTTCAAATCGTATTTAGTCAATAGGGCATAAATTGTGTCCGTAAATGAAATTTGAGCCCAGCTATGTGTTGATGTCCTACGAGGCTCTGTTCTGGGTACCGTTCTCTTCATTGTAAACGCTCACCCACTCTTAATTATCAAAGATCGACCTCCGGCGTCTCGCAAGTTGTACACTGATGACACTCAAATATACAAATCTAGCTGCCCAACTAAACTCGAGGCTACAACACAAGGTGTAGAGATGTGCTTTAAGGATGTGAAGTCATGGATGACATGCATCAAACTGCAGATAAATAATTATGCAGCTCAAGCCGTCCTAATCACACACATAGATTTTCTCATTCACATTCTTTACCTAAAACAATAAGCATCACTAATACCCACATTAAATTTATAGTCATTTTGAGACCTAGCTGTCACCTCAACAATACTCTCTTATTACACTAACATATAACAAGCATATGCAAGGACGCATATCTGTAATTGATACACATCAGCTACATTCGAAATTAGTGCTACTATAAGCACTTGCGTGTTCCCTTGTAAATTCAAGACTGGACTATTGTAATTCAGTTCCATCTGGTTCGGATGAGTATATTACAGAAACTTCAAAACGTTCACAACGCAGCTACTCTGATCCTCTTTAGAATAAAAGAACTGAGCAGACCCCATCCACTCTGTAATCGTCACTGGCCAACAGTTCGATCCAGAATCAGACACAAAATCTGTTCACTAAGCTACATTTAGTTGACTGACTCCAGTCCAATATACATATCTGATCTCACCCATCGTAAACCCATCTAAAAGCTTACGCTCCTTTTCCGACATTTGTATTCTTGTTGTTACCACTGTTAAAACGAAGTTGTACAGACAACGTTATTGTGCGTAACAGAACCCAGCTACATGGAACGAATCGCCCGTTATATTTAGATACAAGAAGACAGTGATCTTATTGAAAAGTTCTCTTAAAACTCACCAATTTCGACGGCAGGAACAGACTTAAAGACTTCATAATATTTTCTTCTTTAATGAGTATCAATACGGTTTGTTTTGCAATTTCATGGTGTTTCCTTTTGTGACCTTGTCGTTAAATGTTTGTATGTCTTATCTAGTATTGTAAATAGCTTAGAGCGTCCAAAGATTAGGAGCTTGGAGCGTCTAAAGATTAGGAGCTTAGAGCGTCTAAAGATTACGCATTGTACTAAGTCCATTTTGTTTATTTATTTATTTTTCCAGTAAGGTGGCATTGGTTTTAGTTAAGATTTAAATTTTTTTTTCTCAGTGATGTCAGGAAATACCTTAATGTGAAAAAGTTACAGTAATGTTAGAAATTTAGTGAATGGACTTAAATTTAAAAATCTACAACAAGAAATTGTGTTGTGATACTGTTTTATTATTGTCGTTGTTGTTTATTTGAATGGTGATATATTAGGCAACGAAAACATCTAATTTGGTAGAACCGACTTACCAACAGCTAACACCGTCCGTCATTTTCATTTCGGATCGTCTTATTTCGATCAGTTGTCATCCTTTTGCTCAATTGAGGTTTTTCCTTCCCAAAGGTAGGTGTCTTTGGTATAGTGCTTTTATCCAGTTATAAAAGTTACTGATTGCGTTTTTGTTTTGTTTGACTACCCCAAAACGAATGCGTTTTATTTTGTTTTTATAGCCCATTCTCCTCGCTTATTTGTTTTTTTTTTTTCTTCTCTTTTTTCACGCTAAACGTCAATTGAAGATCTTTGGTACGTGCAATTGGGCACCAGCTTAAAATTGTCTCCTCGAATGAACGATCTTTTGGCATCTTTGTATTCGAAACAGACGATTGTAGAATATCTGTAAGATTTGATATCTATTTTGTTTCCATTCGGTTCCAATATTTAGCATATTATAGGCTGACTCTGTTTTTTTTGTGTAGTGGAGCGTTCACATATTTTTACCATTGAAGGAAAATGAACACGAGCTTTCAGAATTGATATCATTTTGTAAAATAGGAACGGCAACCCAATGCTTTTTTGCGAACTAACACTTATTGCACTTTTTACTCTTTTTTTTCTAATATTGCCAAATTGTCATCCTGTGATATGCAAGGGTGGTCACTGCCATGTTATAATTCAATTTATGTTCAGCGGGTCACTGTTGTGGGTCTTTTAGGGACTCAAAGTACTAATGACACAATAGTATCAGGACCGGTTTAGAAATGGGTGAAGATAAATGAGTATATATACTTTAGCAGGTTCGGATTGGTTGATAATGAAAGAGATTTCAGTAAAAATAACCCTTTTGACAGTCTATTCTAGTTGTAACTAAAGAGAAATAAAGGCATTGTACTATTCGTAGAATTTGGGTCCGTTTCACAAATTTAAGTTAGGAAAACTCATTACTGACATTAAACACCTATTTCTTTTTAGCTAGTAACTAAATGCAGATGTTTCAAACACATGTATATCCCGAAAATACGATGCTCGCATGGTTTTCTCTGCACAGTAGCTGACTTCAAGGATGTGTCTGTATTGACAAATATCGATTTCATCATGATGATTAAGAAATTTAAAGTTATTTAATTTGTAACATCATGGTAGTTTCGTAAAATTACTTTTAAAACTGAATTAGTATCCTGTATACCAGTATTTCTTTCTTACATATATAACATTTTGCAGCTTGACTGTGTCTTATATGCGTTGCTATATGCATGAATGGATTTGGTCACATTTTAGACAGGATTCATCATAGACATGATGATAATATTTTACAATCCACCCTTGTATCCCACGAATTTGCATCAGATCACCTCTGTATTATATGCCATCTCGACGTATCAGTCCCTCACCCTCCATGTTTATTCAATACTAAGAGAAACCTCCGTATGATAAATAGAACCAAACTAATGCATAATATCCAAGAAAGACTAGCAACTTGCTTACCTCCTACAGCAGAACAACTTGATAACAGCCTGCGTTCATTACCTGAAAAACATGCCCCAGTCACCAAGTGCAGAGTATCAATGAAAAAGTGTACTCCATTGTATGGCATTGTTAAGTACCAGCTTCGCACTGCTAAAAGACGTCACCGTAAAGCAGAGAGTCTTTGGCTTTCATCCAGATTCACTATTGATAAACAAATCTATGAAGCAGCATAGAACAACGTCACAAACAACGTCCATAAAGCCAAATTATCCCACTACACTACTAAGATCACGGAGAGTTCCAGCTACAAAAAGCTCCTCGAGATAACTAACAAACTAATGTCAAGGAACAAATGTACACCACTTCCAACTACTTTCTCTCCAGTAGACCTTCCAGACCTATATGCGAATTTCTTCCGTGACAAAGTATCAACCATTTGAGATACGCTTGACAACACATTTTCAATTGACTCCTGGTCACCATACAGTTACGATACAAAATTTTAGTGAGAACCAATAGGAGCATTTGAACCTGTCTCTATGGATTTAGTACGAAACATCGTGAAGAAGAGTGCACCAAAGTCATGTGAACTTTATTCAATTCCAACATTAATGCTGCTTGAGTGCTCAGACCCTATATTGCCATCACTAACTGGTGTTATGAATATCTCTCTCTCTCATTCGTTGAATTCCCATCAATTTTCAAAACTGCCATCGTAAAGTCTCTGCTGAAGACACCAACACTCGACCATAAAGATTTAAAGAACTACCGCCCAGTTAATAATCTCCCGTTCATATAAAAAATCTTTTTAAAAAAGATGTTCTAAATCAGCTTGTATATCATTTGAATTCAAATAGTCTTTTCACCAATGTACATTCTGCATATCGCCCGTTGTTTAGTACTGAAACTACTCTTTTGAAAGTATTTAATGACATTCTCTCTGTTTTAGATAGTCGAAAGATTACAGTCCTCACCCTCCTTGATTTATATGCAGCATTTGTCATAGTACACTATGATATATTACTTCACCGTCTCTAGCATGTATTTGACAATCACAATACAGCCTTACAGTGGTTCAAGTCCTACTTAGTCAACAGGACACACATTGTATCTGCAAATGGAATAAACTCCAGCCCAGTTGATCTATGTTTTGCTGTTCCAAAGTGGTCTGTTCTTGGACATGTTACCTTCATTCTATACACTCGGCCGCTCTCAAGTGTCATAGATCATCACCCAGTGTCTCTCCATTTTTACGCTGATGACACCGAAATATACAAGTCTAGCCACTCAACGGAAGTTGATACTATACCATCCAAGGAGTAGAGAGGTGCATTTCTGATGTGAAATCATGGATGACATGTAGCAAGCTGCAGATGAATCATGATAAAACGGACACCATTCTGATCACAACATAAAGACTTTCTCATTCCTTTATCTCAAACAATAAATATCAACAATACCAACATTAAATTCACAGTCAGTACGAAACCTAGGTGTTACTCTAGACAGTACTCTCACATTGCACCAACATGTTACTAACATATGCAATGTTGCAGATCTAGAGTTGAGACGCATCAGCCCCATTCGCAAATATCTTTCAGCTGATGTCACTAAAACACTTGTGTGTTCATTAGTACTTTCAAGACTGGACTATTGTAATTCAATTCTGCCTGGTTCGTCTCAATATCTACTCCAGAAACTTCAAAATGTTCAAAACATAGCTGCAGGATCATCTTTAGAGTACCACCATTGGAACACACCTTCCCACTGCTCTGTGTCCTATACTGGCTATCCATTCGATCTAGAATCAAACCAAAATTTGTTCTCTGTTTTACATTTCCCTGACGGACTCCAGTCCATCATACCTATCCGGCCTCATCCATGTGTACACACCAACAAGGTTCTTACGCTGCTCTTCTGACAATCGTATACTCATTGTTCCCACCATGAAAACGAAGTCATATGAACAAAGTTAGTTTGCATACCAGGGCCCGGTGATGTGGAACGAATTGTCCAATGACATTAGACACAAAGACACAGTGATCCCTTTCAAGATTGCTCTTAAAATTCACCTTTCTCGACTGCATGAACAAACTTATAGACCTAATAATGTTTCGAACCTTAAATATTTTCAGGAATTTTTTTTTCCAGTTTAATGGGGGGTGGGTCTTGATCTTCTGTAGTCACATCATTATAGATGTTGTAAAGCGCTTAGAGCTTCTAAAGATTAGACGCTATACAAAGTCATCATTATTATTATTATTATTATTATTATCATTATCATTATTATTATTATTATTATTATCCACAAAATAAAATTTTCTTTGCACTGATGTTTTGTTTATCTTTAAAAATTAATATAAGTCTCAGATGAAAATTGGCAGGAAACTTCATCTTTTCAATCCTTATATTTACAAACTAAGCAAAGTATACTAGATTTCGCTTAATCAGTCTCGCTCAAGAACTCATCCCAAATCAAATGATTTTGGTTAATTTGGTCGTAAATTCTTAAAAACAAAGTTTTAAAAGATGTTTCAAAATTGGACATGGTAAAAACTGTGTCCATAAAAATGCATAGATTATGCTGTAGTTGGCATAATGTTAAATTGTCATTAAAAAGTCTTTTAGTTAATGTTTCCATAAATTTCATGTTGTTTATTTATTTTACTAGATGCTAGAATTTCCATTTGTTGCTGAATGCAATTCTATATATATCCCCGTGTCAAATACATTATTATTCTTCCTCATACTTTACCGTTAAAAGCATCTTTCAAGAAACTAAACATTAATTTCACTTCATTCTTCGGTGACCAGTTTTATTTACATCAAATTATTTTCAATTTCAAAGAGAAATATCAATGCATGCTAAAACTGCTAACTAAAACATCCAGATTAGGCGTCTGTTAAAATTAAAAATACCTCACCTATTTAGCAGGCATGACAGAAGCTAATTAAGAAATAATAATGCAATGCGATTATTTTAGCGAAGACACGAGAAGAAGCCATAAGTTGGAAACAATATTATTGGATGTAATGGCTGCAAGTTTATTGACTACATAATAATCACTGCAGTCTTTGCAAACAATAACGTCTCCTGTAAACACAGACTTTAATAAAGGGGGTAGGGACGTATTACTGATATAAATCTAACTTTATTAACATTCATAAAAATCGTATAAAATTCATATATCTAAAAACTCACAGTTCAATCTTTATAAAAATAATTGTTCAGTGACGGAATTTAAGCAAGATATGTATTATAAATATTAAAAGTTTGCTTTCATGTTTTTTTTAAAATTATATTAATTCAATATTTAATGATTCGATCTTCAAATTAGAACTGAAATTTTAAATTCACCATTGAGAAACATTCAGCAGTAACTATAACAATTATTAAACGTATCAGAAAACTTATATTCTGCGCCTAGATGAACACTCATTGGGTACCAATAAACACTCGGTGGTTTCCAAGCTGAATTTGCCGCTATTACAGAGTATACTTTATCTTAGAAAACCACCAAAGCTGCTAAAACATCATGGTTTTAAAGACATGTGGCTTCCAACGATGGATCCTAATATATAATCAATTATTTGTTTTACAGCGGGAATCGGTGTCTATGGAATAAAAGTCTTTTGTAGGAGTGGTCTTTCAAATTACATTTTTTTGTATTATACTATTATAGATATTTTCTTATTTTCAATTTTAATTAACTCCATGTAGTTATTATTTTGTTCAACAATTCATGGGAGAAGCACTTGATATAAGCTCAAAGATCGTGAAAATAATGCTGGCGTCCAATTTTCACTGTTTAAATAAATGTTTTACACTAAATTTATGCTTTTTCCATTCTTAAGTAATAAAGATGCTGAAAAAGTATCGATTATCTATATGCAAGCTTTCAGAGAGTTGATATTAGACCAGTCTTAAATGTTCTCTCTACAATTTTCTGCAAAATTACGTAAGAATCTCGTGACAGGTTGTAGATTGCTGATTCCATGCTAAATAAATTTGAAAAAAACTGGAAGTTGTAAAGTTCGCGGAGGAGAAAGATGGGAATATGGCTTCTCAGAGGAAATACGGTTGCAGCGAAAAATGTGTTCGGGACTGACTTAAAGCTAAGGTTGCTTCTTGCGCTACCAGAAAAGAAAAATAAAAGAAAGAAAGCAAATCGTGGCTGCAAAAAAAGATTGATTATTATTGAGGATAAATTAGAAGAATATGTCTTGACACAACGCGTCACGTGTCGTGCAATAAAAAGGAGAAAGAGGACAATGAAAACATTTCCAATGATCTAAGCCCTGATATAGCTGCCATTTTTCATCGCAAAACAAAAGATGAAGACTTCAAGAGATTTTTAGGTATTGGAGATGATTAAGATACTTCTTAATCATTATTTTCTTAATTATAATATGGAACAGTTCTACTCCCGGTAATAACATGTATTCAACATCGAAGTGCTTCAATTATAATTGACATGTTAAACAATATGTATTATAAAACTGTTCATTTGTGTAAATTTGATCCTGCATTTCACCGATATGTTAAAGCATAAAAAGTTATTTTATTTGTTTTTGGTTTGTAACTTTTTTTGTTTTCTATCCATTTATTTTCTTCACATTTTTTATTTCCTTATGGATAGCCTCATTTTCCTATTGTTGACCTCACAAAGTCTTTCTCATCTGCTGAATCTTGCACTCAAGACGGGTTTGAATTGGAATAATCAGGTTAAAACATTCGACATTTAGCTAACATGTACATGGCATGCACAGCCACGTGGCTCTTGTTGCAATTAATATCATAATGAAAAAAAAGCCTGGACTGTTTATTCAGCTGTGCACATTTGATAACAGAATATAGCAGTGCCTTGTACAGGAGTAAAATCACAAGCATGTTAGCATTGGCGATGCAATTTCACGATTACCGGTAATATGGAATATCATACATTGATACCATTAATATTCAACAAACCGGAAGTTACTATTGTAAAATACGAAGCCAACTTTTTGACCTGGTATTAAACGACTAAATCAGCAGGAATTGTCCATATATGTTAACATTTGACAACCACATCAACCAGTCACTACCATACATATCGGGGTCGACGTCTTACATTGTATGGCTATGACCACCCACCCTGCTTTAACACTTAAAATTGTATGTGATCAACACACTTCATTAAACGAAAATCTCTGTGATTAATGTAGAAAACTTGTGGACTTATTGACAGATTATCATAAAATCGACGTCATGTCGGTGAAAACATAAACAGTTCATCTCTAATCTAAACTGTATGAACTCCTACTACAGTAAACCCCCAGCAGAAATTGAAACAGTTATCTGGCTGAAAGTAATCTACAACACTACATGCATAAGAGTCATCCACTCCTCTCGTGATCCAAGTTTTATTTAGTGCGATAAATCAACCACTAAATATGTTCAGACTGTGCTGGTTTGTTTTCCATGTATGATACCACCGCTTCATAAAATCATGACACTGACGCAGACAGATCTGTCCGCAACACAACATATCAGTGTACATCTGAGTCACTACCTGGTATTTCTCGCGGCTCTTGAGTTTCGATCGGTTGAAGGGGCCTTTCGGCGATATGTATAATATATTTTCGGATCACTTGTTTCTTTATTTGATACATTTACTTTTATTTTGAATTTTGAATTTTCCGGCAATATCCGGTTTACTAAGTCTTATTTTATTTTTAAATTTACAATTTTTATTAAAAAAAACTTATTGCTTTTAATAGCTGTCTTTTTTATGTCGTTCTTTGTCTTTTTCCTAATTATTTCTATTGAAAACGACCGTGTTCGAAAAGGGGTCCGTACAGTTTTAAAATTTAAATTGTACATTTCCCACCTCTAGTCTGTATTTATTTATACTTAGGCTCTTAAAATTTGTTTCTAAAACGTTTATTTGGCCCTTTAAACAGAGCTTCCTGTGTAGTGCGGGAGTTACACAGTGAAAGAGAAAATGCAAGATTGCATAGTTTTGAAAAGTACTCACAAGCGATTTTGACCTTGTTTTATTTCGGGGCATGCGTTTTGGGAAACACTTCAAAATAACCTATACTAATCCCTGCTTATTGTATTAGTGTGCTGTTTGCATTATGTCCCTGTAAGTGGATTTATTACCCGACTCTTTTACGGGCCTGTCAAATTCGCGTAGCGCCATGTGATTGAGCTATGTGACTTCCTCATCTCGTACTTTCCACTTAAGGTTCCCTGTCCCCCTTTGTGTTCCTATTCTAGTTGTGTTTCCCAATAATTATGGTTTGCCCGCATGTCCTCTTATTTTTCATTATAAAATTTGTGATGTTGTGGACATATGGGCAATACTCTGATCATATGCCTTCTCACTGCAACCTCTCCCGTTAACCACCCATCATGCATGTATTTGAAGCAGAGGCTTTGTATTTTGAATGACCGTAACTTGTCCCAGTTTCCCCAGGCTCTACCCCAATTGATGTTTATGTGATCATGTTCGATTTTTAAAAAAAATCCTATTTAATGTGTTATCTGTGAGCCTTTTGTATGTTGGTTTTGTATCTATTTCCCATAGCTCCCCATTATCCCTATATTTATTTAATAGTTCTTTTATTGATCGTAATTTTCGTGGCACTTCTGGTAGTTTTGATAACCTATTGCTTTTATATATGTCATATTGTTGTTATATATGCTTCATATAGAATTAAAATTAATATATATTTTGGCTCTGCTTTAATTTTCTTAATTTTTCCCTCACCCCCCTTTTCCGTCCTTATATAATGTGTCCTTGTTTATGTAGTGCGTTTTAAAACCACATAAATATTTAATAATTTCGTTATCTATAGCTTTTAGATCTTCATTTTTATAAAATGTCTTTCGATTTTAAAATATAGTTTAAATGCACATTCATATTATTTTTTGTTACTTGGGCCCGTTCCATTAGGCACAATGGTTTTGCCGAGGTTTTGACATTTGGATTTAATTTTTCACTGATCTATTTTGAGGTCTTGTTTTTCATCGCCCTTCCCAAAATATACCCCTAGGGCTTTTACTTGGTCTTTAATTAATGGGATTGGTAAACCATGTTATTTGCCTCTCCAGTGTCCTATTAGTAAAATTTCTGTTTTCTCAGGATTTATTTTCGACCCTGATACTTTTCCAAATGATTCAAATTCCTGTAAAGGTTTTTCATAGGAATTATGGTTTTGTACAAAGTTGGTGCAGTCATCTACATGTTGTAGCATTTTTATGCGATGAACTGTCATAAACTCTTGATCGTGTTAATTTCCGAACAGCATTGTTGAAGAGAGAGAGAGAGAGAGAGAGAGAGAGAGAGAGAGAGAGAGAGAGAGAGAGAGAGAGAGAGAGAGAAGTTCCTTATTAAGAAAGGTGTCACTACGATGATGAGACACAACTACTTCTGAGGAATGAGGTATTGGATCTGTAATTAGGGAGACGAGTCTTTTCTGGCTTCAGAATGAAAGCACAGTATTTAAATAACTAATATACATATATTACTACATTCCAGAAATACATATATAAGCTTTATATTTAAAATACATGAAACATATATGAAATTACACTTTCCGTTAGAGCTTATCAACTTTATTCATTTGTATAATTTCTGCATTTTAGAATACAATACAAATAGTTAAATCTCAATTAATTTCATGAGAGCTAAAGAGTATAAAATGTAATAGCTGCGATTAATGGACAATCATTTCGAAGAAATGTATTTTACTCATTTAAAATATAATACTGATTTGGAGTATGTTACTAAATATTATTCTCTATTACTTAAAGAATACTTTACCTCAACATTAAATCTAAATGTGAATGGAAGTGGATTCGTCTTTTGCAATAAAATTTACCATAAATATGAACGAATATGAATTCTTTAAAACAATTAAACATTCCATTATAATATATTATAAAATAAAATAATTCAGTAAAAATATGTTGCAAACGTGAACTTTACCATTATGCGTTAGCTTAACGAGCATATTATTCGTGCCGACAATTACAAGAGTACTTTACAATCTTAGCCAATTGTGCCTTTCTGTAATCGTGCAACGTATTAAAATAGTTGTGATATGGAAATAAATGAAATTAATCTTACTGTATTTTAGTAGAAAATTACTTCAATATATATTAGTGAAAACTTTTCTTTAAGACAACTTAGAGACAATGTCTATCTTATTACTTTTACTAAAAATTCTGTCCTAATAGCATTTTAACCTGTTCTCTGATATTTGGAACTAACTTTGATCCCTTTTATTTCTTTACTGAGTCTTATTTTAATAGTTAAAATTTCAAACACTATTACGTATAATATCATAAATAGTGGATACCCGTCTCATTGATCTCTTGAAGTTTATATCAGTTTTTCATGTTTTCGCCCCATTTACCTGTACACATGAGTTTATGTCCCTGCACAGGATTTTAGTCAAGTTTTGGAAATTTTTCCAAATCCGAATTTTTCCAATGTTTTATAAAGATAGTTTTGTTCTAATCTGTCAAAGGCTTTTTCCTGGTTAAATAGTACCATACTACGCCTTTGACCAGTGATGTTTATATTTTCTATTATCGTCCTAATGCTAAATATGTTATTTTGTATATCCCTACCTCTTGCCCCACATGTCTGATTTATGTTTATGATCCTAAGACTTTTTTTTTACCCTTTCCGCTAATATGTTACTAATTATTTTATAATCTATTTTAAGGAGGGAGATTGGCCTCCATTTCTTTAAATCCTCCCTATCTCCTTCCCCTTTGTATATTAGTGTAATAATCCCTTCCCTCCTGCATTGTGTCATGTTTTTATTCCCTAGTGCAATATTATTATACAGCCATGCTAATACTGGCGGCAGCTCTCCACATAATTTTATTTTATAGAATTCTGCTGAGAGTTCATCTCTACCTGGTGATTTATTATTTTCTAAATTTCATATTGATCTTGTATTATCTTCATACGCGACGAAATCCTCACATAGGTTTTTGTTCTCTGGATATCGTCTCGCATTTTGTCTCTTGTAAATATTCGTCAATTTGTTTATCACTTACGTATTGTGATGTATAGAGTTCTCTGTAATAGTCTTTGTATGTATTTTAGTATTTTGTTTTTGTCTTTTGTTACTCTCTCCCCTTTAATATTGAGCGATTCTAAAGTTTTTTCATTCCCTCTTCTTAATTCTTCCCTTTTATATACCCCATTCTGCATTTTTGCATAGTTTTGTAAATTTTCCTGCTTTTATATCCGTCTATCCCACTCCCCTTGTTATCTTTATAATCGAATATGCATTCCACCGATGGCATATTTAGTCTTCTGTATATGTCAATCAGTTTCTGTGCCGTCATTATGTGCTCCATTTTGTCTTTAAACCTTATGTTCTCCGTTGTTAGTTGTCCTGTTCTGTTTACGTTATCACCTACCCTATATCAAAGTGAAAGAATTCCAAATTGTAAGTCCATCTTCGCCTAAGATTATTTGCCTGATTTCACATGAAAAAATTCCAAATAAGACTAATCGTATTATAACATCATGTAGTGTACAAATTAGAAAATTTAAGAGGTAGTAACATAGAGAGCATTTTTAACAAATTTACAGCACATGCAAATTCAGGGGGGTGGGGTGCCCCTTTCCGCACTCACGTCTTCCCCCAAATGACGCCTCTGGTACGTTGCAGTTGACCATTTAATTTGCATGAGGGGTTGGTAGATAATTCAGTCGACGGCCTTTTCATTGTCGTAAGGCAATATGCACTATATCAACAAGGCAGTTGATGTCAGACATTCAGACATATGCCCAACTTCTAATTGTATAAAATAATAAACCGGAAGTAGCTCGAACGAGCATTACTACGTCGAAAGAGACCGAAAAAATATCATTTTAAGCAGATATATTGTATGTTTAAACAACAACTACACCATATATTACCAGGTAAATAGCTGATGTATACGGGTACATTTCAAATCTCTCGCATTTAATGATTGAAAACATTTAGCATCCACTAATTGAGTCTTTGAAAACAAATGTTTTGTTTCAACTATATTAACATGTGATACATGTGTTCATTATTGTAACATCTGCCATCAAGATGACAAAAGATGCACTTCTTTGTTTTTAGTCTACCTTAAGATGCATACAATTTGTCAATAAAATATCCAATCAATTTAAAAGCTAATCTAATGATAATTTTTTAAAATCTATTGATTTTGATGTCCTGATTCTGTTAATGTATAAAAGTAATACAAAGGTTCCATTCCACTGGTATATGCCATATTTACCAATAAAATTTGCCTTTTGTACTGGAACAATTAGGTGAGGCTGTTAGTATTCATGTACAGACAAACTTTAAAGTGTGTTTTAAATCTTGAAAGCTAACTGTCCCAACATCAAAGCCTGTTTTAGTTCCATATCCTTCAGCAACAGCACAGCACTAGAAGTCAAGTTGGCTTATCTCTTTGATGTGTTGCAAGGGTTTTATATTTGATTCAAGATGAAACAATACAAATTAACGCATTCCTCTTTCTGTTTCATAGCTGTAAATCCAAACTGTCACATTCTGCTTCCTTCCATTTGTGTTTTAGAATCTTGAATATTGATATATTTATTTGTTATTAAGTTTATTTCTTTTGTAATCCATTGGTGCTTTTATTTACTCTTGTTCAAAACAATAACCTAGTTTTTGTTTGCTCTGGGACCAGCTTGGTTTGGAATTTGACTGATTCTATTTAATGATGACTGTCATGTAATCTAACCATGCTGAAGTTTAAGGCTTTCACTCACATAAAGCCATTAAAACAAAAAATGTTATGCAGTACATGAAAACACTAACTATTTACTTTGTGAATTCTGAACCAAAGTTGTTAATTGTGTGTGGATTATGTTGGTGATTGAGTGTGATGTTATAAGAATGGGATTACACTATAGTTTATTCCACACAGCATCACAAATGTTATCATATCTGTAACTCAGTAAATTATTCGGTCAGCATCATTAAATTTAATTAAAAGTACCTAATCCCAATTGATCTTACATAGTTTGTATGAAACAAATTAGGTACTTTTAGCTACATTTAATAATACTGCAATGAGAATTTAATCTCACTTCGGTATAATAAATGTCACTATCAGTCATCAACATAATCCACACAATTAACAACTTTGGATAAAAGTTCACAAGATGCATTTACTAGCTTTGAGATGGTGTCCTGTAAAGATGCATGCTTAGCATCAAGTTATTTTTTGTCTTCCTCAACCTCAGTCGTTTTAGCTACTGGTACCTTATGTTTTTGTTGCATATTCAAATTCTTTGAATTCTGTTTTGGTCTTCTTCCTGTCTCTTTTTTTGATTTTAAATTTCCCACCTCTGGCTCCATGCTTTCTTTAACCTGTTCCTTGACTAAAGTATTACTCTGAGTTTCCAAAGCAGAAGCACCAATTCTTTCAGTTCTTTTCCCTGAAAGCACCTGCCCATTACCTGTGTTTTCACTTTTGTCCATGACAGAGTTTATTCCATTTCTAGTCTCTTGAATAGGTGCTATCTCTTTGCCCTGATTTTCTGTTCTTTCATCATCAACCGCATGACCATTTTCTGTGTTTTCACTTTCGTCCTTGTCAGAGTTTATTTCATTTCCAGTTTCTTGAATAGTTACTTTCTCTTTAACTGCATGTACGTGATCAATGGATCCTTTTTCCAAAGTGTCAGCTGGCTGGCTATTATCTGCAGTCTTTTCATCGATCTTCTCTACCAATTTTTGTGGTGATTCTTGTATATCCTTTAAAGACTCAAGACAACAAGGGTTTGATATATCCAGGTTCTTTTTCTTCACTTGCTTTCTTTTAAATTTCATCTCTCTTTTCATATCCTGAGACTCACCATCAAGACTGTTTTTTTTAACATTTTCTGATATGGATCTACTCTGAGGCAAAGAATGAATTGGAAAAAGAGATGGTTTAACAATTTCTTCATTTGGCCTCGGAGAAGAGGAAACTGGAAATCTGAATGCAGAGTCTTGCTGCATATTTATGTTGTCTGGACCATTTTCTGCATCAGACTTGGCACATAAGCTAAGCACTGCAAAAGTGAGAAATACCTGTATTTAGATTAACTTGAGCAGTAAACAATAAATTTAATACTAAGAAATATTATTATATGAAAACAAACAGATGCTGAAAGACATAGTAAATAATGAGCAGTCGCTTGGCCATAATCATACATGTTAAGCAGAACAATTGACTGGGAAGTCATTAATACATGTGATATTTGTGCAACAACCTTCAGGGGGATTCTTTCCTAAATACATATTAAGAACAAATAACTCAGGAAGGCTCTCCAGAGTTCCTAAAAGGTATTGATGCTCAAATTGGGTTTAAAAGAATTTCAAGGAATCCACAATAAGTACACTGCTTCTTTTTAACTTCTGAGTGTTGACACCATATCTAATAATCTCAAGTGATAAATATACTGGATGTAATATTAGTACCATTATCATTTTATGAGCAATGAGATATCATAAAGAGTTTTTTGGTGAAAACACCATATCAATATGATTGCCCATTAAACAGATTTTCATGATGTACATGTGGCAGCTATTATTGGATATAAGATTAACACAATTTTCATTTCAGATCAACTAGATATCATAAGAAGTGGTGAAAAACCCCAAGATAATATGGCCATCAAATTAGAAGCATAGAAAAGATTTTCAAGATGGTCACCATCTTGATCATATTGTCAGATCATTATTGTTTTCATTTGAGACCAACTATACCTTAATATATAAGTAGTCTTTTGGTGAACACACATGTCAAAATGATGTTTCATTTAGGAGCAGTATCAATAAATAGCTTCTTAAGGATGCTATATTGAATGCCAGACAGGCACCATTTTCTTTAAAGACCAACTAAATATATTAAAGTATTTTACTGACAACCCCAAGCTAATATGACCATCCACCTGGGAGCAGTATCAAAAGCAAGTTTTCAAGATGACTGTTGTGGTATCCATATTGAATGTTTGATCAGCGCTATTTTTAATTAGGACCAACTAGATATTTTGATAAAATCCGATGTGGGTATGACCATCCATCTTGAAGTAGCAATAACAAGATTTTTAAGATGGCCAGAATGGTGACCAAAATAGGAAGCCTGATTGGAACCATTTTCATATAGGACTAACCTGTCATTAGAGTAAGTATAATATTGAAATCCTCATGCCAATAGGTCTTCCTGTCCAGCTGATGCAGTGGCCATACAAACATAGAACAAACTAGAGACCATGATAAGTCTTTGTGCAAAAGACCCATGTTGATATGACCATCCATTTTGAAGCGTACTGTATTGTGAACTAAGCATAAAACTATAGTGTTTTCCAATTGAATTCTAGTACTGAATGTGCTGATGTACCAATAGCCTTGAATGAGCATCAACAGTCTTGATGCATCAAAATAATATAATCCAGAATGTCTTGGAATAAATTCATGATGAAGATATCATCTTCCTGGCTTGGTAAGTTTGTTGACTCTCATCAATATCTAATATCTGATGTGACCAAAGGCTACAAAATGAACAACTGTCTCATATCTTACAGTGTGTACTGGATAAACAAGTGGGGGGGGGTGTCTAAGGAGATTTCCTTGTGGCCCCACTTACCCACACCTTGCTTAAACATTGCTCCTGAAATAAAGATGCTACAAGAAGAACAATACACAAAAAAATGGAAAAAAGCACCAGGTAAAGTCTGAAATAAGTTGATGTGAATATAACTTATTCAGCAAAAGGACACCTAATGCATTTCACCTATACAGAAAAGCAATGATATGGTTAAACAGGCTTTCTCTATTTTTAAAAAGAATGGGACTTTGAAGGAATTAGCAAAATTCCAGAATACAATTGCTACTACACCTCTCCCTCAATGACTTGCACACATCAGGGTTCAAAAACATAGACCACACTTTAAATGAGAGCACGAGTTACTGATGGGACTATAGAAACATCAAGAGAACCGTGGGAGCGGGGTGGGTGTAACTGAGCTGTTTAATGACTGAATCATCATTTTATTATCAGGTTGAGAATAATTGTCAATAAAGTGCTTTTTCTGATGAAGTTGTTCATTATTCGGTATAAATTACATTTATTTTCAAAATGTCAAACTGTCAAACATCTGAAAGATCAATAACACAATTCCAACTAGTTTCACGGTACACAAAAACATTTGTGTATTATGCCATGGTATTTTGTTTTGATGATTAGTCTGATTTCCAGTATGATAATAATTTTATCATTTAATTCCTGATAAACACTGCTATGATGGCCTAGTGCTGAAAGGACCAACCATGGAAGTGGGAGGTCGTGGGTTTGATTACCCATCTGAGTCATACCAAAGAGTAATGGTAATAACAGCTGCCTCGCTTGGTGTTCAGCATTAAGATTGGTTGGCCTAGTGTCAGGATAATGTGACTGGGTGGGACATCATGCTACATGTCTGCGGCAGGATGCCACAGTGCTAGATATCACTATAAACTGCCTCACTACAGATATTGTAGCAATATGACTGATTTTTTTTTAAAGCTACGTTAAAAATCCTAATTACAATAACACTTCATAAAAAAACAGCTTTGCTTAGGTAGTAGATTTTAAAAAGACCCATCTTTTTGTCTTTGACAATGTGTAGTTTTATTTGTTCCACTGCTAGATATAGAATCACTTGGTAACCTCAATATATTTGAGGCTACGATATTGTAGCTATCTGATATTGAGCTGAAACAAAATTGACAAATGATGGACAGAAAAACAGATAAACTACATCATAACATAATTCACTCTGCTTTATGCCCAAAATATAAAAACACAGTGTATCCCTGGGGTGTAAAATTGATGGTAACAAAAATTTCCTTGGTGTCAGAACTGGTAGTCAAATAAAAAATGTGGGTGTAAAAAATGTACGGAAACAATTTTAACTGACCCATACTTTTTCAGCTTGAAATAGGATATTTCAACTTGCACAACATACTCTCTCTCTCTAAAAATACAAACAAACCTACATGCACAATCAACAAACAAATGCATTGTCCATTCAAAGAATAATTTTATTAAAAGTTCATTTTTCTTTTAGTTTAACGTCATACTTTTAACAGTCTCCTTATAATGTATTTGTAGCAATATTACAGACCAACACATTAGATATAAGCCAATACAAAAAGCCAAATATATCTTTTTAACCAAATGGCAGTTAATTTACTGCCTGTCATAAAATGTGTACTATCATTGGTTTCATTGGACTTCATCTTAGAACACATTTATCCAAAAATTAAAGAGGCTATTTATTCATCTTATCATTAATAAGTTACATTTGAACTTTGATTTTTCTTTTATTGCAGCAAAGTTAAAAGCCAACAAAATCTGCAATGACCCCCTGACTTTACAATCCAAATAACATGTTTGTTTCTGCAAGTTTACTGGTTTCTCTTTCTTGGGTGATAATGTGTTCTCCAGATATCTTGTGGCCAACAAGGGCAGCTTTATTAATATTCTTAAACCTTGTCATGAAAGGCTGTTGTTGTTGTAGGGTTTAATGTCATTTTTCAGCACAAGATAGGCTATACATGGCAGCCAATATAAATGGTGGAGGAAGAACCTGGGAAAACCCCAGAAAGAACCACCAAAATACGAGAAGATACTGGCAAACTTTCTCATATGACCACATTAGCCGAATCTGAGACTCAAACCCATGCAGAAAGAGACGAGATGGCAGTGATACATAACAGTGAGCACTTTAGACCACGTGGCCACTCAGGGTCCCCCTGTCATGAAAGGATTATTCACTTATTCACTTTTGCAGTCTTCACAATCAAGTGATCAGAAGTCAAACCAGTAATCCTAATGGATGTGCTGTATTCCTGTCAAGATAATTATTTTCTCCATTTTTCATTAAAGTTAGATCCCCAGTTCAGGGCTGAGCAAATTTTTGTTTAACCACTAGTCCATGATAAGTGGTTTCAGAAAATTCACTAGTCCCACCTTTCTCTTCACTAGTCCCAAAATGGTAATCACTTGCTGAGATTTGATGAGACAAATGTACTAAATCCATAGAGAAAAAAACCCAAATGAAATAATATACAACATAATTATTTCTTAAAAGAATTTAATTTTTTAGAAACATTGGTTGTTATACATTTGGCTTCTTCAGGTTCATGTTTTTGCTGATGGATTTGAAAATATGTCCATGTATATGTCTGCCACCTGCACCAGCACTAAGCCAGCAGTTGATAGCTGTGTCTGGGTTAAAGTCCACAAGCTCTGGTCCATTTGCAGAAATGTTAGCATTTGTAAACAAGTTTGGTTTAAGGAATTCCTTCAAGAAGTCTTGATAAAGTTCACTGAACTAAATCCTCGTTCACCCTCAGCAGTGGATGGGCTTATTACAAACATGATTTCTAATAGTTAACATAATTGACCGAGGCTAGGTGGAGTATTTACTAAGAGCGTTCCAAGAATTTCAACAGGTGGTTCTGGTGACTGCTTGTATGACCACAGCTTTGATTTGAACTCCAGATACTGCTCCTGAATGGTATGGTGGTCTTCCTGTTTGAAAATTACTTCAAGATGATTAAGAAGAACCTGCAAGTCTTCCCATATTCCATCAGAGCTGCACTCTCATGAGGAAAGTGCCTGTAGTCAAATACTCTAAAGCATCTCAAAGGTTCTTCATTAAAGTATCCAAAACTGAAGAAGAAAAAAACATGAAATAATAGAGAATTCCATTAAAGCAGTACTCATGTTTAATTACTAGGAATAAAGTTCACGAATGAACAATATATTTGCCTTTTTTAAAGAAAGCTTTTAATTTTTTTTTATACTCACCGCTTCTTAATGTTGCTTATCATGTCATCAATGATGTCAGTCACACATGCTGGATTGGGCATTTAATTCCCCTTTTAAATCCATGGTCTTGTATGTCTTACTGGTGGATTCAAAACTTGAGATGAATTCCTACAAAATAATAGAACTTAATATTTTATTATATGTTACAGAAAATAAAACATAAAAAACATTCAAAATATTTTGAAAACTGTCAGTGAATAAGTTTTAATTGGTTCAGTAATCTAAACTTCTTAGGAAGACAATGGAAAATACAAGTAGTAAGCTAACATATTCAATACCTTCATCATTGGTCCATGTTCATGCTTTAGGGCTTCTAGTCTAAGAATGTGAGCTTCTACTTCATAGTAGAACCTCTGTCACCAGCAGGTTGTCCTTCTGAAACACCCTGGACAAAGATGATGTAATCACACATAACATGTAGCACCAACACAAACTTCACTGATGAAATCTCCTAGATCTAGCCCTTTGCTCTGGCAGATTCGTCACAGGACCCTTTTGAAGCAACGTGTTCCAGATGGCTTCGAATGACAGTCAGGCTGGTCTTAAGGGCATTTAATGCTCGTCTTGCTTGCTAACCATCTCACCTATTATCTGAAAGCAAATAAAGATCTAATAAAAACAACAAAACTGAAAAATAATTACAATGTTTCTTTTGTCCTTTGTCAATTAACACATCATTAATCTTTTATTAAGTTTTTCCACATCAAATATTTATTTATCAAGAATTATTAGATCACAGATAAATCTATAAGAATAAAATAATACACGCATTAAATTTCAAGCTCATTCAAGACAAAGTATGTCATATAATAACACAAATTATCCATAATTTTCAAACAAGATTTAAATTTTAATTGTATAAATAAGTGCATAAAGGTACAAACCTGCTTGATACCACTCAAGCGAGTCAAGGGGCTGTAGTGATAAAACAGGAAAATCCTCTTTACAGTCTCTCGAACTTTTTCTGATATCAACTAGCTTCGACGGCATCAAGAGCTGCAAGTTCTTAGTTGTGAGCAACACAATGCATAGGAAATATCCATGGTGCAGTCTAATAAATATTTCATAGTTCTGCTTTTTAATCCCTGCATCACATTGGCACCATCAAAATTGGCACATACAATGGTTGGTATCCTGCCAGTAACATCACTAAGATTGGCCAAAGACCCACTTTCTCCAAACCCATTTCAATGCCTTCCTTTACTCACAAGGCATCAGTTGATTTCAACTCCTCAAAACAGACAAATGAGGTTTTTAGTTTTCCAATGTCCAGGTATGCTACATGCACAATTTCTTGCTCTGACATGGTAGCATCATTACTTCCATTAGCAAGAATAAAAATAAATTTACTGGAATTCAGTATTTCCCTAACTTCTTCTCGCAAGACTTGACTGATTGAAAGAATAAAGTCTCTTGCCCTGAATCTGTTCTTATAATTCACACCAAGTTCAACACCATTCTTCTCTTGGAGTGCACACATCATTTCCGTATCAGAAAATGGTTTTCCATAATGGATTAGGGTGTAAGCTGTGTTAAAGAGAGCTCTCATTTTTTCATTTCAGTCTCAGTTACTTTCCTAGTGGAGTATCGGCAACTCTGACTCACTGATTTTCTGCACATGCTGGCTAGTGTCATGCATATATTGTGCTACACAAGCCTTGTGGTGTCCAGACATGTCATGAGACTTGATTTGTTCAATCCTGAAATTGTCACTTCCACTAACAAATACACTGATTGAATTTCATACCTGTGCCAGTTTTGGATATTGTTTGCAGTAACTGCAAAACATTTTTCCTTCTGAGTCAATGTATTCAAGCCAGGGATATTAATCAACCCAATGCGGCTGAAAATTTCTGTCTCTTAGTAGTGTCATATTTAACATTTTTAGCTATCATGGATTGTTGTTTATATCTCTTTGGAGAAGTAGCTACCGCACACTCAGTATCTGTCTTGTGTTTTATCCCAGGCCTGCATTTTCAAGCAAATTTACGTTCTCCGAATTGCCGTTACCTTCCTTGCAAAAATAATTTCGTAAACTCATTTTATCCACAAAGCAACTATCAGCTTGCTTGACAACTACTTCTAAAGTGATCATAACATCAATTTTCTCTTTTAAATATGAACTGTAACAGCTCATTAATTAGCATAATTGTTTTGCTTCAAACACAATATTGCACGTGGAAGTTAATCATCTGTTTAATCAATTATAAATTAAAGAATCAATATCGTCCTTTAATCAGTTCATAAAGAAAACCAACACTGAAGTTGGTAAAGTACCTTTCATTAATTTAATTACACTGACTAGCTGGATTAAAATCACAGTGAGCCACTTGTTATGATCTATATTGAGTAAACTCATTGCAACAAAACTGCTTACAACACTGCTAATTGATCATACTGGCTTTCTTTTTTTGGCATGTTTTAATTTGCCGATAATTTGGTCGCTTAGCCCAATTTGCAGTCATGCAGTAACAGGATGTAAATGTATACCTGAAGAGGGGTAGAATCAAGTATTCAGTACACCCAGAGGGCATGATTGGCCAAAAAAAGGTAGATATAGTGATTAAAGCATTAAAATAAAGACTAGACGAACTTTTTTTAAAGCACTTGTCCCAGAGTAGCAACTTGGAAAATTTTACTTGCCTGACTTCAAAAATAACTAGTATGGGACATTGGGCTATGGGATATGCTCAGCCCTGCAGTTACTCTTTTGTGTTCTGCTTCTTTAGCTCTCTTCACTAATGATTCTTAGAGCATGCCTTTTTAATCTGGAGATCAATTTCTAGTACAACTGTTACAATATGCCTGCTCATAACCGCGAGCCAACTCTTTGGCTCTAACTAAATTACAATGGCACCTGCCCTGACAGCTGAATTTGTTTAGAACTTCCCTCTATATTGGCTGTGCCCTTCAATGTCTCTACCCAATATATAGACAGTAGTGCGCAATAATACATTAACTCGCACGTGCTGCACGAGCAATAAAAGCATCACGCGATACGACAAAAAATTACATTTATAGAAATATTACGGCGCGTGAAGCAAGACACCCTGATTATATGAAAAGTATGGAAAACTAAATGAGCCATATCGGGCATTTTGTAACAACAACAAGCATTTAGGTTAAACATCTGAATGACATCATGCTGAGCTTGATGGAAATCATGTGAAACCTCGTGAGATATGGGGAAGCCACTACATCATAACACTGCCTATGCTAGTCTGGTTCCCTGCTTCATATTCTCAGTGTTGCACTCGACTATATGAATAGTGAAGTGCAATGCAGGGAGCATACAAAGCAGAGAACCAGACTATGCCTATGCTCAAAGTATACAAGATTCCATCCCTCATCCAAAGCATTGGATATTAAATAAATCCTGATCACATTATGCAAATCCTTTGCGTGAAAAAACATATGGCAACAAAACATGTGCATCAATTTTCTCCAGCGTGCATCCCTGACACCCAAATGTGGATAAAGGGAAAACACTAAATAAGTATGATAAGTACTTGGAAATACTATGCTGAACATAAGTTTCAAGTACTTTTTTAAAGATAAAATCAAGATATCACAACAAAGAATCTTCTATCAATGGTTTGATCAATGTCACTACATTTCTACTTTTCAGATGCACTTTTTATGCCATCATCAAGAAAGTGTTCATGAATTTTAGAGTCAGGAAATCAGTTATTTGCATATACATCAAAGCAACAAACTGGTGTAAAAAAAAAAAAAAAAGGAGACAAGGCACTAAAAGATAACAACACTAACTATCCCTACAGACTTTCAAGTACTCTTTTATGAAAAATATGGAATCAAGAAGAGTTATTGTATTTTATAAAATAGTGAAAAGTTACAAGAGAACAAGGAAAATCAAACAGAAAAGTTGGGTAGAATCATACAATTGACTTACTTTTTGTCCCTCAAATAACCAAATCTCTTCTCACATCTCTACTTACATATCTGCTAGTCTAATCCTGGAAACATCTTTTTCCTGGGAAAAAACTAGCTTGAAATTGCACCAATCAACCTTGAACTTAAACAACAGCCCAGGCAAGGCTGACATAGTCTCTACCATTTGTGAAGCACAACAAACCAATGGAATAGAATGCCTAGACAAATTCTTAACATCTTAGAACAAATGTTTCTTAAAACTGCATTGATTACTGAAAATAAAGCATTGAGAGACAAAGAACCATATCATGACGGTAAATGCACTTAAACTGATGAAAAATGTCTCCAAAATGTTAAAACCTACAATAATAGGGCTGATTTGAAGAAAAGAAGGTAAAAGTAGGCAGCAAAACACCACTCTTGCTGAGTGTAATTTAACACCAGTATCAGTAATCTGATCTTTAATAAGTTTTAAAAGAAAACCTGTCCAGATTGGCCCCTTTATAGGGGTCTAAAAATTTCCAGCAGACCCCCTTATGATTTTCTGAAACAAGTGCACCCTCATAACCCAAGAAAATATACAAAACAAAACAAAAAAAAACCTTCTGATGGCTTTGCCCCTGGCGCTGTTCCACAATTCAAACAAAATTCAGCTTCTTCCTTTAATAGATTGCTGCATGTAGAACCATCCTTCATTACTCCCTTACACAGTGTCTGCTTTCCCTGGTTCACTGGACTACCACACTTCATACAAAACTTGTGGCCCTCCTGCAATCTGGAACCACATGGTGTTCCATCCTTTTTCTTCCCTGAACACAGAATGATAGGTTCAGAGACAGCTGTTCCACAATTAAAGCAAAACACTGCATCATCACTCAGGTGTTCATTGCATTGCTGGCACTTCATGCTGAAGGTTTTCTACAATCATGTACCAACATGGAAGAGAGAGAAAAATACTTTATCAGTCATTTACACTTGAAAGTGGAACAAAATACAATGAAAGTAATTCATAAAGAATGGTTGTTACTACTATTGACAGTTTTGGTCATTGTGCATTGTGTTAAATACTGCTACTCAAAATTGATAGATTTATCAAGGAGGAAGTTAACTTCCTCCAAATTGACATAAAAGTTTAGTTAGGCAATGAGCTGAAGCTTAGAAACATATTCTGTGCAATTTTGGAATATTTTCACATTATCATACATTTCAACAATAACTTAATGTGTGATTAATTACAAACATTTCTCAAACTTCCAATGACGATAAAACAATGGAACTGTTAAACACAAAGCACTCAGTCTGCTTCATGTCATTATGAAGCACAACTTTCCAAACCTAAAAATGATGTCACCTTTCATGCTAATATTCTATAATTGTTCACAATGGTCACTGCCTTCATTTCTGAAATACTTCCCTCAGTCTTTATTAAGAAGACAGCATTTCATTTTCTAAAGGTGGGGGGAGTTTATGCACAAAAACAATTGTCTTGCTCTGGTTTGCCAGTCCTTATATTACTTAAATCGACATTGTGATGGATGAAAGAACAAAATATATCCTAATTGGAAAGAACAATCTATTAAGCCCACAAACAAAATGGCCAGTCTCTTACAGTACACATACAGTTGTTGTTGTTGTTGTTGTTGTAGGGTTTAACACCAGCCAGTATTAATGGTGGAGGAAGAACCTGGGAAAACCCCAGAAAGAACCACCAACCCACAAGAAGCTTAAATGGCAAGCTTTCTCATATACACACATTGGCCAAACCTGAGATGTGAACCAACGCAGAGTTATGATGGCAGTAATCAGAGAGTGCTTTATACACCACTTGGGGCCCCTACACATGCAGTCAAAATTGAACTAGTTCATAGCTGTGTACATGAATATGCCTCATGATGGGGCATTTATTGCTTAAGGACTAAAGCATATCTAAGTGTAAATTCAGTGTTTTCTGTTTGTTTGCCTTTAAAAGTGGATGTTAAATGGAATTTAATTGTCCATACCTCAGAGGATTAATTTTCATGTTTAAAAAGTAGAAAAAATGTATACAGTTCAAGAGAAGCTCACAAAGACATGCTTTTTAATCAAATTAGTTTGTTCAGATTTCTTTGAGTAAAGTAGAAGCATAAACTAGTTGCAAAAGAAGTTAATATAATATATGTGTACATAATAAATTATTGTTTAATTGTCCAAATATATAATCCAATTAAAAACCACTGATTACTGAAATGGTAAAGTATCTGATTGTAAATCATGCTTGATGTCTCAGTCTTCCCATGGGAGGTCTTCATTCATTAGCTGTTCAAATGTCAATCTGCAATTTGGACTATTGTGGCACTACAGTGATTTATTGCTATTTATCCCTATATCATGGAGCATTTTAGCAGAGCAAAAGTGGAGGGGATTAATTCAAGTAATAATGAAAAATCACTTGAGCTGAATCAAGAATAATATTGGATAATGATAAAATTCAAATTCGATATATTACAAATGAATTTTTTCATGATCATGGGTTCGACTTAGATCACGTTTTAAAACCACATTCCATTTAATCTTACATCAACACACAACAATATCTGTATAAAAAATACAAAAATTATCAAGAGAAGGATTATGTGATTTTAAAAAGTTATACTATTATTTTCTCACTATTATCTTTATTTTATTTTTGCTTTGATACAAGAAGACCAGATTTAATAAACTTATTCACAGTGCTAAGGAAAAAAGCATAATTAGACAAAAATTGGTTAGAGTGTACATTTTACATCAAGTTGATTTAGCGATAATGTTGGTAACCGTTTATTTAAACTAGACAGTATTTAAAATTTCTGGAATATCTCAGTAATGTTTTGTGCAGTATAGTACATTTATTTATGTTTGATGATGGTGATGATGCTATTTATCTATGGACCCAACTTTTAATGCAAGTGGTATATAAACATGTCATTTGGAAAATACATAGAGTATTTGAACAAGCTACGATGACTCCTGACATTCTAGACACCATGAAAACCCATGATTGAGTCAAATCTGTTAGTCAAAGCACATTACAAAACGCTGGAGAAAAAAAGTAACTGAAAATGATCAATGGGGCAAAGAAGAATTACTATCAGTCAGCTTTGGAAAATAACTGCAGTAAGAACTCTACGTAGAATGTTTTTAACAAGCTAGGTGCAGGTAAATATTCCTCAAGGCCATCAAAAATCCAACAATTTAGCCAAACGCAAAGTTGTTAATGAGTATGCTGAAATAGCAATACACACAAAACATTATTATCAGTATAGCTTACAAAATTACCATATGAAACTCACTGTAAACTTTAAACAATGAACTAAGAAATATCTCCTCAGAAAAAATTCAAACCAACACAAAAGTTTGCACTGCTGTAATACCAAATTGAAAATATTAAAACTATTTTGCAAAAATTGCAACAACAAAATCAACATGCCCAGATAATATTGGACCATGACACCTGATGGCTGCTGCAGATATATTATCTGACAGTATAGCTTAAATGTATAATTTAAGCATATCCACCTCCATGTCTCCCCAGACATGGAACAAGTCTAGCAGCCAAGATGTCAATAGCTACAAGACCCACAATTATCTAGAATACTTGAAAATGCTATTTTTTGATGTATCAACCTATGAATTCACCAAAACCAATAAGTGTTCAGAGAAAACCACTCCAGATCTCCTGATGTAACAGGCCTTTGTCTCCAAGACCAAGATATGGATGTCTGCCTTTTATCAATGAAAATTAATTAGATCAATACTAGCTGATCTTTGAAAAGCATTTGACCTTGGTGATCATGATATTCTTATGAAGATATTGAACATTTATCAATGTGACAATTCAATCACTCATTTGCTTACTGTGTCCATAAAGGTTCAAGTCTGAGGCTCAGCCAATATTAGGTGAGAAAGCTTGACAGTAGCATCCTGTGGGTCACTGATTCTTACCATGGTTTTCATGGGCTCTTCCTTTGCCTTGCTTGCATATCAAGGACTCAGCTCTTCAAATTTAAACAGTCCAAAAGTATATATACTTTTACTCAAATATTTGGTGTCCTAGAGAACCTGAATATAAAATGTTCACACCCACTGAAAAATTTTCAAAAAAGAATTAAACATTTTATTGGTAGTGTTTTTAGTTTGACCATGAGTAGTGCATGTATGTAGGAATTATGGCTTGGAAGACAACAATAAGTTTGTTGTTTAACATCTTATCTTTAAACTAAGGGGGAAAAATAAAATGTACATTATGATTTAAACAATTTATCTATTTTTTTCTTAAGAGCACTTTGAATACAATAATTGTTATATCATGGTGAGGCAATGGGAGCTTTCATAAGGACACATAACAAAAACTAAACCAGGGGTGGCCTCAGTGGGAGTTGAATCCACAACCCATTGATTATGAATCAATTGTTCTACCAAATGTGTTAAAAACTGTTTACATTTGTTATAATAAAATATAATTTTGGTTACAAAAACAATTGAAACAAAAATAGTGGCCTACTAAAATGCAAGATATGCTGCTTCCTTGACACTTCACAATGATAACTTCTGAACATGCATATAATATTGTCAGGTGTAGATCACATTGTTTTTTTGACAAGAAAATACATGTAACTCCAAAACTGACCCCTATTTGTTGAATGTGAAAAAAATTGCAATCGAAATTGGTAGATGTAACCTTGTTATATCATTTGTTTTATCATCAAAAACAGTGGCTAATACTTAGAAATTTGAATCATCAAGAAATTCTCAACTTTCAATAAAAAGTCATATATCTTGTTATGTTTTCTGTCCATGCAACAGTTTCATTACAATGCAAATTAATAATATTCAAGTTTTGATCAATAAAAAGGTCAATAATTTCAACAAAGAGTCAGTGCAATCATTATCACATTGTAAGGATTAACCAGGTTTCAACATGTATATGTTAGACCCTGAGTCTAATAATTTCATGCCATCAATATGTATGAAGGTCAATTCGGCGAACAAAGGTATCAAGCCAGTTAATTGACATGGCCATACAATACGTAACTAGCCATATTTTGGGCAAGCCAGTTACTTAATAATCACAATCACAGGTTTCACAGGTAAGTGGTGGAATTTTTTGTTCGGATCAAAAGAACACCAAGTGGGGTGGGGTGTGTTACGTGCTTAGGCTCGAATAAACAGTAACATAGAAAGAGTGAAAATAACAAGCTTGTAAAAATTTAACAAACAATTTATTGAGTACAAATATTTTCATAAAAGAAAAAAATAAACTTACGGTTTTAGAGAATCAAGTCCAAAATTTAATCCAAAAAGAATTCACAATATAATCCACTAATGGAATTGCAAAAGTCCTGATAATAAAATGTCCAAATAGTTACCCGTACAGAAAAATCTCACCAATTCACATGAGCTTCTCATAAGCTGCACATGAGAACCATGTTAGAAACGTATGCAAATTGGGTAGTTTTTGCAAGCTCATGTGTGCAGTTTGTTAGATCTTGTGAGCCATGGAAAAACTAACCAAATTCTCACATGTGCGGAGTTTGCTCACGTGAGAATTTGAATCTTCACATGAGAAAGTTTAACTTAGAAAACATTCTTTTCCATTACATCTGACCATGTTTCAAAATAAGGCAGAGTTCTAATTTCTCATGTGAGTTATCACGTGAGAAATTTGGACTTTGATTCTGATCAAAGTATCGTCAAATAGACATCGTTTCTGTTTTGCAAATCTTGTTACTTTGTTGTTTTCATATATAAAAAATCTGTCAATTTATTTAATGACAGTGCGTTTGACTCTTTACCTTGACCCAAGAATCATCTCTTTTGGACTGCAAAAGTATGTACACGTTGAAGCATGAAGATGTGGTCTTAAAAATAAAAAATAAACTCGTAACGGTTAACCGAAAAGTAAAATTCTGATGCATGCCAGATACCGGAAAACATATTTTTGTGACAGCTTTGTCTCGCACATGCATAGTTTTACTCAAATTAAGCAATAACCAGATATCTTATAATTTTCTGACATTGTTTATACAAGTATCAAGGAATTTGTTTGAATATTGTTTATACAAGTATCAAGGAATTTGTTTGAACATATTAATGTACGTATCACTATTCATAAAACAAAAGACTCTTCAAAACAAACTTGGCATTGAAGTCTCGTATAACCGATTACGGGATAACTCGGCCCATAGCAGAGTCGGCACACTAATGTTCTCGGCCCATAACGAACTCGGCCCACCCAAATCGGCCCATAACGTACTCGGCACATTTACGTACTCGGCCCCATTACATACTCGGTCCACGATTTATATAATAGTAATGTTGATGTAATGTTTTATTTTTCAACAGTCATTTCATTTGTCTTTTAATCTTTGTACGTTTCTTTATGCTTAGTGCATCTGTGTATGATTTGTAAACTTTAATTAACTTCACCTTTAAACTGTACTGTACTGGTAGTAACTTTTTCTCTGTTCAAGACGTTGTCCCATTGTTGACAAAACATACGATTGTCTTCTGACAACAATAGCAACCCATAGTATGTAAAGACGAAACTCAGTAGAATAAATATAAAAAGCTTCATTTTGCTAACCATTGATGCCGGATAATATTGTTGATGCTGGTGTGAAACTTAATCTCCCACTGTCAACCTATCTGATTACATGATGAAAGGATGGGCTTTTTGGAACCAATTAGAGTGTCCTGTGGGGCATGGATCATCCCATTCTACTGTATGTACATCAAAAATGAACTACAGCAATATTAACTAACTTACGAAAGACACAAATTCTATTATATAGGCCAGTTGTTAAGAAATATCTGATAACGAAAATACAATTTATTTGATTTATAAAATTAAGTCATACTTGAGTGAATATGTATACAAAGCCACATAAAACAAAATGTTTACGAACAGTCCGCCCTCTTTGGCGCCTCAAACGAACTCAACGGATGCTGCTCGCTGGCCTGTAGTGTACATGTAGAAGAGTACATTTGAACCAAGAGACTGAATTTCGCGCGCGGGCAACGTTTAGCAAGGACCACGCTGCTTAGAAAGAAAGTCACTTATTGTTCTCCTGCAACATGTTCGCTGTTATATATTTCTATGACGACAAGAGTGTGGACATTGTTAACAAAAATAAAATAAAATCAACCTCTAGTGATTTCCACGTCGGTACTGATGTTAAAGTCCAGTACGAAACAGAAGACATCGATGAAAGTGGGAGGGATATTAGAAGATTTCAGGATTATGAAGGACTGGTTCTTTGCCTTGAAAAAGGTAAGTGACGTTTACTCATTTCGTTCTACTATTTTCACATATGTTATGCTCAGTGTGTGGAAAAGGGATACAATTAAATCAGAATAATTCATGCTCTCAGACCCTCTATTTTACAGACGTACATACTTTTTAAATTTAAAGCTATTCGCCATCAAAAAAGCTAATAGAAAACAAACCAAAAACTTCTTTGAAATTTGATACATGTATATTATGGTCATCATCTAAAGCTGCACAGATTGACACATCTTTGTGTTCTCATGGATTTTGTAGGAGTGTACCTTTGGAACTTGCATGGTAATAATGGATACATAACTTAATGCATGATGGCTAGAATTTCGTGAATGCAGCTAACTCTCGCCGTTATATACCTTGCTGTGAAACTTGGCACGTCATACTGACAAATGTTTATACTCGCACAGCCCTCAAAACATTACGCACTCTTGTTTTCTTTACTATAGATTAATCATATCTCCGTCATTGGGTAGGGGTAGGATACGCGGAAAAGGGGTGGGTATATTTAGGAAGTGTGTATTCCCTCGGTCACCGTGTATCAACTTTTGGAAAGACTATTCGCACGGCCGCCGCGTGCCCGCAATAGAAAAGACTATACGCACGGCGACCGATCAATGCATTAGGGACGAGTCCAAAATATTCCGAATGATGTAGACTCTGCTAAACATAACATATATACCCATCAATACCATTACAAGTTTGGCGGCTGATTTATCGGACTACAAAATACCACGACCATAAAAAAAAAAGGTTCCTTGGTATCTATTTTGTATGGCGGCCATGTACTATATTTTACAATGACTTTTCTCATGTTTGACGTTCGCTAGTTCGCTAACAATATTCGCACTGCGACCAGCATCTGTCTCAGTTTGGATTACAATAATTATGATATGGTGTGCAATTAACAATTAAAGGCTAGTCCGCGAATTAGCGGTTTTCCCATGAGAAAAAATGTTGATAATTCGATTTTACTGTAACAATTCAGAATTTTGATTTAAATAGACAGCCAAAATATAAGTGTAGAAATATCACCACCAACATATCAGTCACTGCAGATGAAACATGATGCAGATATATCATGCAAAAGATTCAAGATCGAATACCACTCAAATTGTTTTTAATTTTTTTCATTTTTAGTAAATATGTACAAAGGCATCTTGAATTGAGAAAGAATTATGTTACTCTGATTTACTTTGTGAATGTACATTTTCAGGCCAAAAAAAAAGTAAATACATGTTTCCAGTTGGCCGACGTTCCCTGTTTCTCGTTGCTGACCCTAGCACTTTTCCCCACCCCCACCCCCAATTTTTTTTTTAGTTAAAAAAAATCACATTGCCGAAATTGATTTGTGCATCTAATTAGCCGGTTCTGCCCAGTACTTTCAAGTGCTTGAATTATTATTTGATTTATATATAACGTTTACAAAAAAAATAAAAAATATTTTAAATCTAATTTTAAAACCAGTGCAATGAGGAAACACATTTTTTTTTTTTGGGGGGGGCCTCAGTGTATGCTTTTGTTATCTTGAAGTAAGAAAGAATTGTTACTTAGATTTACTTTGCAAATGTACACAAAACACTGCAGAACATAAATGGTAGACAACTGACATTACCGAAGAAATCTGCTAGTTGCAAACTCTTAATAAACTTTAGACAACTGACATTACCGAAGAAATCTGCTAGTTGCAAACTCTTAATACACTTTAGCTAGCAAACTCGTTTAAGCATAAAATAAAAAGAAAACATGTTTGTTCTGAATGAATGACGGAAAAGTTGATCGATTGGGTACCCTAGCACTTTTTCCCTGCTCACCCCACCCACCCACCCCAAACCAAACTTGCACTAAGTTTTTCATTTCAATTTCAGATTTTATTTTTCAACAGTTCAAGACAGACCCAGCTAACCTAAATTCAGTGGTAAACAGGAAGTGCCTCGATTCAAGGAGAAAAATTTCCAAATGAATACTTTTGCAGACTGGCATGTGACTGTGTGTACATGATGAAAGACTCGGAAGCAGTATTGTTAATTACACGCTTCGTTTGCGTTAAATTTTCTGGAACATTGAAGAATGGTCTTCATGTGAAGCCATGAATTTCATACAGATTTGGAACTTTAACTTGTATAGTGTGCTTGCTAAAATATGTTTATTTGCAGTATGTTTAATGATGACCTTTAAGAACTTTGATTATTTAATGCATGTGATACGATAATTACAATAATTGAAAATTTTATATGCATATATATATATATATATATATATATATATATATATATATATATATATATATATATATATATACACACACACACACACACACACACGTTTTCTTTTTGCTCATGCGAGAAACCTGGCTAAAACATCCATAACTGAACTCAAAGATGCTCATCCTTGTTAGATTTAAATATGACCTTGAAAGTCTCTAATGCTATTAAATTGCAAGTTTTATGATAGTAAACTTTGTTCTTTTTTAACTTTTGTCAAAAATGTACGTATTAAATACTAGTTGTTTTGGAGTTTTTTTTGCTTATGTGAGCAAACTCTTGCTCACGTGAGCAACATCTTGCTCACGTGAGCAACATCTTGCTCACGTGAGCAACATATTAACAATTCCTGCTCATGTTATTTTCAGATTTTGTTAGATTCAATTTCTCACGTGAGTTCTACCTAATTTGCATGTTAAAATGCACATGAGACTAACCTGTGTTAGATCTCACGTGAGAATCTCATGTGCAGAAGGGTAGGCAATTTTGGTGTGGGTCCCGGTTTGAATCTTGACAAAGCAATCAAAGATGGCAGACGATGTCATGTGATTAAGTCAGTTCTGATTTCATGTAAGTAAAATAAGCACAAGTTTTTCCAGATAAATCATACAATAAATTCCTCTTGATCCAAACGAATTGAAATAATTTCCAATATAAAGTAATAACACAATAAATTCCTCTTGATTCAAATGAATTGAAATAATTTCCCGTACAAGGAAACTCAAGATAACTCAAGATAAACACAACTATTTCTAACAGCCCAGAGCTTCAACTTCTACTGACTATTCTCTCCCAGAACAATAATTTATATCTGTTTTTACGTAAACAGGAAAGGGGTCACATGTCATTCTAGAAAACCATAGAAGAAACCCATATTCAAAAAAACATGTATACAGTGTATGACCCATATGAGAACCAATCATTATTATAGTAAAGCTCTAATGTCCTAATGTCCTTGGAATCAACCAATCATTTTAGAAGCTTGTTTATAACTCTGAAACCAGGTCAGAAATAAGGTCAACATCTGTTGTTTACCTGTAAAGTATAGGTCAATCTAATTTTCCAGAAAACATTTAATGAATTTTAAACCCAAAATGACAAATTTGAATCTGACAATTAAAACAAAATAAATGATTTAAATCAAATATATGTAACAGGTCTACCCTTGACAGACTGTTGGGAGGGGGCAGTGTCTGATAATTATATGAATAAACATCCACTCAGAATTGGGTAAGGCAAGGCCAGCACTAGAATCCAAAGTTTAAATCTATTATCTTGAAAACTAAACATAGTTAGTCACTAAGACCATCTTGCATGAACTAAGGGAAGATAAGCCACTCCGACATCATTTGAAATTGGCGGGAATTTTTTTTTAATGGGAATTACAAGGAGCTTCAGAACAGATCAGTGACTATTTGCTCGATTGTTGTAATATATTACTGCAAAGTGTACGTTAATTATTGCAGTTACTTTAGTACATAGAATTACCATTTGTAAGGTGATTCATTCATAGTGTTTGATAATGATGGGAATCGGTCAGAAATTCATAATCGATAATCGGTTCCCCTTAACCAACTGATCATCGATTATAATCGGTTACTAAGAGCAAATTTTAATTTTTGTTACAGAGTTTATCTTTGATCAAGAATTCAATATGTTTATAAATATACAGGAGTAATCTATTTTAATGACATGTATACTTTAACCTGACAATAATATTACAAAAATACATTTTGTTACTTTTGTTCTACAACTTTGTTAAATGAATGCAACTTATTATGGCTGATCAGTCAGTCATATGTAACTGAAATACTGGTACAATCCCCCAAAATTCTCTCGTTCATGTGTCTATAATTTAAAGTATAGAAAGACATGATTTTCTTGTTTGTAATTGTTTATAAATACTACAAAAGATGTTGCAATTGAACTTAAACAAATCGATAAAATGTGTTTAAATTTTATTAACTCAACAATTTAACAACTTGAACATGTAATAATGACTATATGTTCCTAATAATGAATCATAAGACTTTTTATTTGTAGTTGTGAAGCGATTAATAAATTTCAGGTCAACTTTAGTGGCTGGGAGTTTTACTAACCTTTGTGCTTTGAATGCACCTAAAAAGTTGTCTCCCTTTACACACAATCGATTATGGAGTTTCACAATCGATTATCTTATCGGTTTGCCCAACCAACTGATGATCGATTATAATCGATAATCGGAACAACACTAGTGTTTGATATATATACATATTTTGTGATATGAGCAATGTTTATGTAAAGAAATAATATTGTAATTCACTACTGGGTTAATTCATTGCAACCTCATGCATTTATTCCTTTGATATTTTAGATTTGCAATGTTGAATCAAGTTATAACTTTGAATAATGGTTGCAGTCAGTTTAGTGTTACCATCTTTAGGCACATCATCACTATGTGATTTGCCTGAGGATTTCTTTGTTCACTGTCACTGTGCCTATCGACAGAAATGTTTGCAATCTGAATGCTATTAGAAATATTCCTGCTAAAATAATTTTAAAAGTGTTCAAGTTTTAACTGCTCTTGACATATGAAGCATAATCCTGCCTTAGGTAGCCTCAGCAAACATGCTCTCATTAATCTTCTGAGTAACCAATAAGTAAATTGAGCATGTGACATTCAGGAAATATTTTACATAATCACAATTACACAAGGTATTGTTGTTGTTTTATGGTTTAACTCCATTTTTCAGCACACGATTGGCTATACATGGTGGTCAATATTATTGGTGGAGGAAGGACCCAGGAAAACCCCCAGAAAGAACCACCGACACACGAGAAGCTACTGGCAAGCTTTCTCACATAACTACATTAGCTGAATCTTAGACTCGAACTCATGCAGACTGAGGTGAGATGGCAGTGATCATAACAGCAAGCGCTTTAGACGACTTGGCCACTCGGGGCCCCACACAAGGTATAATATCCACTCAGCAAGATTTAAAAACAGGAAAGAAAATAGCACATTCTTACCCCCCAAAAATGTACACAGTTCTTTTTGTTGCATGATTTTGCTTCATCCCACCCCCAATACAAAATGGTGTGGGCAGTCTTAAATTTGGGGAAAATTTTTATGATTGCACATCCTAGATGCAACTGCAACCCTGTCTCATGGGGAGACTAAACCATAAAGAGTGCCAGCACAATGATGTTGTGACAGCATACAATATACTGATAGCATCACCAGATGGTAAGAGTAACATGATAAAACCGTCTAGTGAGGCATATATCACTGGGAACTGACTAATGCTTGGGTGGGAGCTGTGTAGTTACAGCAGAAATTTAAGAGAGAGAGAGAGAGAGAGAGAGAGAGAGAGAGAGAAATTGTTAAAGACCACAAACTGTGTTTAGATGTGAAAATATGCTGCACAATAATACCATGAATTTCTTATTAATACTTGAAGTAGTATTTTCAATCATATTTAATAAAATGTACAATGGTATAAATGGAAAGTTGACACACATACATATCTACATGTTAATGCTTTACATTATTTATAAGAAAAACATGATTATTATGATGAATATTAATAATAACATACATACATACATACATACATACATACATACATACATACATACATACATACATACATTGTTGGAGACAGGGATAGAATGGAAACTGTGGTGTCTCGAATCCTGACGGAAAATATTCCAAGCCTCCAGCCACTGGCAGACCTTGTTTGTCATCATATTGAACACAAGCATTGGACCAAATCAAGGACGAAAATTGAAGTAGTATGTACTTGCTTAATATTTATATTAAATGCCATTCTCCTGTCATGATAATAACAATAATCAACGTACTCCTGTTCATTTGTATTGATATATGTTCAACATCATTATGCTAATGCCTACAACTTGTCCATGTTTTGAATTCTAAAATTTACATTAAGCAGTTTAAACAAATGTACATTTCAAATTCAATGAGATAGATGTGAGCTCAGTTTTACAATTTTGCAATTCTTTTCTTCTTCTTACTTTGATAGGTAGAAAGTAAGATAGGGTGAATATTTATTTTGTAGCAAAACAAATACAACAATAATAGGTGGAGAAAATTATTGTTGTGTTTTAAACGCTTTAACTGCATTACTCTGTTGGAAAGGCATGGTATAAGTACAGTAATAAAACTGTGTTCCATTTTTACAGTTTAATATTGGTGTGATCCCAGAAAATCCTTCAACAACCGCAGGAATTATTAGGATACTGGGACATCTGCATGATTATGTTCCAAGAAGAGACGATAACCATATGTACCCATAGTGTGCTGGGGGGGGGGGAGATGGCATATATTGTGTGAAAGACACATAGATGCTCAAAATACAAGATCCAATACTGGGAATCCTGTTGAAAGATTGGAAGACTTGGTGCCATCACCTGGAGAATTTCACAAAAGAATGCTATTGCTTCAATTTAAATAATATACATATATAGCTTGTTTTTTACAGCTTAATGATGGAGATTGTATTGTATCCAAATTATCAGTATTCTTATTTTTTGCACAATTTATAAATGTCAGTACTAATGTGCTACACTTCGAAAAATCAGTATCAATGTGCATCATCGTTAAACTAATAACAGCTTTTGATCTTATCGAATGCAAAGTGGATCATTAGTAGAGGGATTATACTTACCATCTGGGTACAAAGGTTAGTCTAACTAAATTTATTAATTAATAGCGTGCAGTCCGATCATTCGCAGCTACACAGTGCTAGCAATCCAGCATTGTCAATGCATAATACGGTTGGTCTCTGCCGCACAGTCAAAATAAAAATAAGGCAGAGAACAATTTGTTGGTCTATGGAGGATAATGATGTGTTTGAAGATGACCAGTGGAAGAGAAGATGTTATAGCCATGAAGGATAAGATGATATAGCCATCAGAGATTAATGCAGCATATCGGGGATTATTTAACCTGCCTGTGCATATCCTTTCTCAAATGTGCTTTTTTGTCTACTGATTATCATGTGGTCACCCATGTTAAATTTATGCCTAAAACAATACAGCGTCCATCACTTCCTGTTTTTGGTCTCCTTCTGAAGCTTCAGTGGGTGTCATTTTGATACTTCTCTGCCTCGTGTGGATTGTACTAGTTTAGGATACCTGGGAAAAAATCTAAATAGTGGTTGCTATTATCACTGGTAAATCTCTTTCATATGCAGTTTGTCAGAGTTCTATTAAAGCACTCCACAACTGTAGTATTTACCTGATTTTGATGCCATGCAAGTCAAGATTATTTTTTGAAGCCAATCTGAGATGGTTTTATTGTAAAATCTGCTGCTGTGATCAACCTACAATTTTTTGGGTCTGTATGCACCCACAATGCTGTCCAATGCCTCAATGTATGAGTTTATTTTTCTGTTGTTCATAACTGGCAGCAAATACTTGAAATTTTTGTTGTGTAAGCTGTAATATCTCTTGATCTGCTGACTAGATGGCATCCACTATCACAGTAATGACCTTACAATGTGGAATACATGCACAAGTTTGTGCAGGTCTGCCAACAGCAACTCCAATATCCAGTGTCTTTGACACTAGCCATTTTGTTGCTAACAACTCTTTTGCTCTCATATGAACACCAAGACCCAATTTATGCTTAGTCCCTTTAATACCATGTAGGAAAGCATGATCTACTCATTTCCCAACATTTCTCAGTTTGAGCTCTTTTAAATCCATCAACATGACCTCACTGCATCCAGTTTTGTTGCCGGGTTGATCCCTGAAACAAATATCATGCTCAGTGCAATAGCATCCACACCATTAAAAGGCTCCTGTCTGGCAGTGACTGATCGTTTTCATCTAGCTGTTTTTCCAGGGGTTTCACTTGTATCCTGGAAATGTCCAGAGACCACAAGGCAAGGTCTAGGGAGTTTTCTGACGAGTTTATGGATGTTGACAATGCCCCCGAGGATATGACATTATCTGCATTGCACACATTCTCTCACACAAAGATTTATCTCTGTCCAAAGATCTTCACAGCTCATATCTAGATCGCAATGTCTGCAGTAACACAGATGCATTTGTTTTCTTCAGAAAAATTAAACTAAATCACAGGCAGTTCCATTGGGAACAACTCTATTGCCACCTACAGTAATGTTGACTATGAATATTCTGTCTTGGATGGTGGCACTGCCGGAGACATTTTCACATGACCATAAGGCAACCATTTCTTTTGTCATCATCTCTACTTGGTTTTGGTTGCACATTCTAGCTCTCCTCTTGAGACACAAGTTCATGATTGTGCTATATCTAATACATCCACTAAGAAAAAGTTATTTTTGCAATGATAAATTTGTGTCTGCAGACAATGTTCTGTTGTCTCTCTGCTTTAGCTCCACCTGCTTTGTACATGTACTGTGCAGGACAATCTTTTTCTAGGATCAGTGTGTCTTGACACCGCAGAACACAATGCATATGTCCAGAAATACTCCAAAAATATTGCTTAGAGGAAGCATCATGCAAATTTTGTGACCAGAATTGGTAACAGTGCAATGTATTGTAAATCCAAGATTGTTCACATCAGCAAATGCAAAATTGACTCTTAAATTGAGAGCACTGGCTTTACCAACACAGGCCACAGGAAGCATCATGGCAACAAATTCTGTACTCATTGCTGCACCCGTGTTAATATCTCTGAACCACCACATATTAGTGGCACATAATCTGATGTAATCAATGCTGAACATATTAAATTTAGGATTGTGCTAGTCTGTGGTAAATAGTAATTAATTTCTTCCACAGACTGATTGTTCAGCTGGTACTATACTGACTTGAACAATGACCATCTCTTGTTCTGCAGAGTGATCCTTGCATTGGCTTCATAATTTAAACCTCTGTCAGGCTGGACGTTTCCTCAGACTTCCAGGAAAGCTTTGTGGAGAAGCAAGTACACGTTTTTTTAAGTGTACTTGCATTGAGGTTGGTGATGTTTGTGTCATGGTACTTGACATACTCATACTCCATTGACAAGTTTCGATGGGCATGTCATTAGTCAGCCTCAGGTAATCTGGTTTGACTGTCAAGTACATTGTTTTTTATACTATGGCAGTGCAATAAAAAATTGCACAGTGATCAAAGAATGCAAAGGACACTGGTGATACTTAAATGTTTTAAGCCATATCCTGCCATCATGTTACGAAGAGTGGAACTATATAAATTTCTCTCCAGATCCTGTAAAATCTGTTCAAACTGAGAGCACAAGGTGTGCCAAGATTGGTTGCTCTTTTTTGAAAAGAATGTTTGCTTGTGGCACCAAGGTCTCTATCAGTGGTGCTTGTGATGGTGTCACTAGCAATTTACACTAGCAATTTTCCATTCTATTGCAGTTTCTAGTTGCAGATGTAGCTCTGGGCACTTCAGCTTCTGCAGCTTTGAGAGCAATGAGCTCAGCTTTCGAGGAGGCAATGCTTATCAAATTAAAGAAAACAACATGAATAAAAATCCACCCACAATTTTATGTCATGCTGTGCATGATCATCTCATGTTTTATACTTTAATCTATCACTGTTCTACCCATGTCTTGTGCATTTCATTCACACATTACAGGATTTTGTCATTATCCACAGAGTTTCTGGAATTATCCATGTACCACATTGGTGATTTCTGATACTGTGTACATGTTCATGATAGAAAAAATAAATGAAAGGATTTGATAGAATCTGCATCAGCGATCCTGTAGGCACGTAATTTGGCATTGAATATATGATTATGGAAGCCAAACTGATCAAAGAGAGTGACCCTTGGTCAAGTGAGAAGTTAATGAGTAAACTATTTACATCATGCAATTTTTCCTGCATTGACTTTAAGGTATCCCAAAGCTGGTCCCATGTCACATCATGAGCTGTTTTCATTTCATCCATCTTGGTTAACAATGGCTTAAATAGTTCTTGGGTGACATTGTGCTGAATTACCTGCTGACACACTTTATCTCTGAAAACCTTTTGACATAATGTTGCTTTTTGCTCAACACAATTTCTGAGCATGCCCTCATACTGGACATTACTGGTGATTGTCTCAAATGACATGTTGTTATACTAACCAGGGGTATGTAAAACTCGTCAAAGCCCCTTCATTTTTTTTCTGGCACAGATTCTGCATCCTGATGAAACATGAAATTGTGATTGGATCCAACATCACCATGGCTTAACTGTCTTTGAATTATTTTGCAGTGATTCTGCTGTGGTAGTCTCTGATAATCACATCAAGGTTCCGGTTGTCCAGTCTGTCATTCATAATTGATGAGAGTATGAAGGACACTTTATCATCATGGCATTAAACCATCCATGGGTCAGAGAACACTTATAATCTGTCAGAACCAGATCCTGATGCATCCCCAATAATTTTGAAAAGTAAATGTTGTTCTCGGCTGGACCTTTCATGTTCATAGCTTCCAGATGTATTAATGCCACTGGACAGACTGGTAAAAAATTGTCCTGTATTTGTTCACCTCGATGAGGTTGATCCAGAAAAAGTTAGTTTGCAGAAGAAAATAGGAATTTATCCTTATAAATACATCAATGGCTGGTCACGATTCAATGAAACTGTCTTTGCCTCCCAAAGATATGTTTTATCCCCACTTATATTTACCACAATATGCTGTTACTCATAGAAATGTTTCAAAATTTCAAGGAAACCTACCAAAAACATTATCAGCTGGACCTACTCTGGGAGTTCTCCATGCCCAGGTTTGCATGAGATGCACTGCTAAAGATGTGCCATGGTCAATAACAAATCCATGTTGAACTATGATCCTACTAAAACACCTATGTATGTCATTTATCTGGACCAAAACAATCTGTACGATTGGGCAACCACTTCCCATGGGCAGTTTTCACTCGATCATTGCAGCTCAGTTTATGCATGAATGCTCAGCCGGCTACATCAATGACTTGATCTATCCTGAACACTTGTTCCACAACAATTATCCTTTCTGCACTGAGCAACTGCTTGTCAACAATGAGATACTACCCCCTTGGTTTTCTCATTATCATGGGTTTCATATCTTTGGTCCACAACCCACATATTTTAAAACATTAAAAACTACAAGGAATTTCTCGAGTTTGGTCCAGAAACCCCATGCATCACCCCATAGTTCAGCTGGTCCAGACTGCACATCCTATAAGATAACAGGGGTCTTCTACTTTTTATATCTATTTTTATTTTTATTTTTAATGTACTGGGAAAGTGAAATACTAATACAGGTGAGCATAAGATGTAATCACATGAAAACAAGCATAATGATTTTGCCAAAGTGTAATGGCTGGCGTGTATGATATTCTAAAAACAGAAATAAAATCAATATCATTAATGTGAAATCTTAAATCACTCACCAGGACCATTCTAGCATTTTCAGAAGTGCCTAGTGCTCCTAAAAGGAATATTCCGTTAGAATTGATGGCCTCGGCTTCAGCAAGGGAGGTTATTTCTACTGACCCATGTGCTTGTTTTACTGTCTTCAACCATTCTAGATGGCATTGTGTGTCGCGCTGTGAAATACAGGATTTCAAACATAATATATAATTAAATATTTATAAAATACAACAAAAATGCTGAACAAAATATTTATACTGATAACCAGTTGCTAGCAAACGTTAATATGTAGCAAGACCTTGTATTTTGATTAATTTTAATCACTATAGAACCGTGCAATTTTGTCAAAGAGAGAGGGCACTATTGTATTTAATAAACAAAGCAACAAATACATCAACCTTAACTTTAGCAGTATGGTGATGAGTATAGAAATGATAGTGTCATTTAAGGATTATTTTATGTGAAATGTTGTAAAAACAATATGTTAACCTGTACTATACAATGATGCTTTTTGAACATGCCCCTTTTACTAACCAATTACATCTTTTGACAACTTTAAAGATCAACCTAATTAAGATAATCAGTAAAGGCCAACTTGAGTTTTTATGTTCATAACTATTATTTATATGACTGACAAAGAAAATCTGGAAAGTAAATATGAAGTTTTATGTATATTTAACTGGCATTATTTGTTATTATATTTTTAATTCATTGAATGCTGTTGGTTATGTAAAATTGTATATTAAAGCTATTAAAGCTGACCTTACCCAAAATGAAATTCATTTGTCTACCTGACAAGAATTATGTTTTAAAATTTCTGTAAACAATATTTAGCTAATATTTTCTCTAAGAATGTGAGTTCAATATTCAGATCACTATCAACAGACTGAAGCAAACATTTTTGGGTCTGGGTCTAGGTCATTGGAATTCCTCATTAATAAAACCTGGCCTTACCGATATCATAATTAAAACAAGCATGGACTGTTTAATTAGCTGTGTCAATTTGATAAGAAAATATAGCAGTGCCTTGTACAGGAGTAAAATCACAAGCATTTTAGCATTGGTGATGCAATTTTATGATTGCTGGTAATATGGAATATCATATAGTGATCCAGTCCTACCCATTTATATCGACATCACTTATGTTGACAAGCCACCTATGTCAACAAAAAAGCAAAGTCCCAGTCCCTTGGTCTACTACCAAATTGTCATGCTTATGTCAACGTTGAGATAAAAGATAAACGTATATGTGGACAGAAGCCCTTGGTCCCAGCTTGAACAAATCCTTTTTTTATCATTTATGTCAACAAGCTGCCAGTTCAGGCCAATACATTGTTCAACAATTAGTTGATCTTGCCGCCAGGGTATAATTTTCCTGCCTAATTGTTCATGTCAACCAGCTGCCAGTTTTGACCCATACTTTGTTTAACAATTTGTTGATCTTGCCACCAATATTAATTTTCCAACCTAATCATTTCTGTTGGCAAGAGGCCAGTTCCAACCTGGACTAATTATTCAACAATTAGTTGATCTTGCTGCCAGGCATGTCGTGGTGGGATTATAAAAACAAACAACAACAGGCTTTTGTTTGGTTCTATTAAGTTGGCCTCTCATGACGACTTAAATAAAAGCAATGAAATCTGATCGATTCTTGCATTTTCCAAAGTCATCAGTGATTAAAACAAGTTTATTGTACTGTGAAAGTTTTCTTTTAAGTTTATTTTTATGATGGCTGCCAGCAGCAGTATGAAACGCAGATTAAATTTACTCTCTGGAAACTAAATATCTGGTTGTTATCGCACAAAGATGTCTGTGAAAAATGTTCTCGATGACTTCTATAACTAAATGCATGTACTGTTTAATCAAACTTGTTGACAGGTTTTCATTTCCCCATGGATAACCCCATCTCTTTAGTAGCCTCAATAAGATGTGAACAGACTGACCAAAATCAAGGACGATTTAAGTACATGTACTTGAAGCATGTAAATAACAACTAGACAAAAATGTGCTAATGCCATTAATATTCATGAAACCGGAAGTGACTAGTGTAAAATAGGAAGCCAAGTTATTGACCTGACCTCAGTTATACTCCAAACTGACTTGGACGGATGGAAAATTTACAAAATTAGTGAATTAGACTTATACTCCACATTGACTTATAGGCCGGAAAATACAGTACTCGAGAAAGAATAAACTTTACTCAACTGGCCCTTGCCAACACACTCTGAGGTTGTGTTGTGTGTAGGGTATGAAGAGCAGTACTTTGTTGTTTAATCACCAAGTAGAACATTTACAAATCAGTTAAACTGAAAGTCTTTAATACAGCCCCAGGAAGTTTGGTGTGACTAGCCAATTTATCACACTGGACCCCTCAAACCATCCAACTAACTCAAGTTGAAGCCAAGGTAGTGTTTTACATTATTCTACTCAACTAACCGAATCCTCTACAGCAAAATGGTATGCGACCCATGACAAATGGGTTACTTCTATTCAGTCAAGTTTTAGAACACGTGGCAAGTACACATCATGCCTATTTAACAACCACGAGTCTACAGGTTCATAATGGACAGAAGGCTAGATGGATGGATACACTCTTTAGTGGTTGATTTATGATAATCGAGTAGAAAATAAAAGGAACTATATTATAAACAAAGGGATTTGCTTTAAAAGCAAACAAATGTCTGTCCAACACATTTCAAGAACAAGTGGAACACAAGGACTAATGATGCTAAAATTTAATGTAAAATGTCATCAGGCTTAATACATTCAACCCAGTTATATATTTCTGTGACATTTGATGACAGTTTTTTTTCAATGGCTGACATTGAATTTTGTAAAAAAAAATTACAGGTAACAATTCTGGATGTCTATAGTTCAGATTTGAATATCCCTCTTTTAGGAAGAAAACTGAAAGTAATCATGTGGCAATGATTTTCCTTCTATCTGCCAGTGTGACCATAACTTGATTTTAACCTTACAATATTCCAAATTCAGCAAGTTTTGTTGTTGATACCATCAATAATGTTTGGTCAAATGCATGTTATAAAAGTATAATTATTGTGCAAAACTAAATATGGACAGCCATTTTAATTGAAAGACATATAGATGGATCAAGTGGCATATGGACATAGTGTAAATGGTATGTTCCACCCTGTGGCAAGCATTTAAAAATCAACTTCTATTTAGTAGGGTAATGGTTTAATATAATATTGTTAATGTGGTTATACCAGTTTTTGAGGCAGATTCGGAACAGATTCCAGCTCCTTCCATAATATTTGGCACTTGTCCAACAACAACTCATACCCAGAATTCTCATCAAGGCAAAAAATGAGTGGAGCAAATCCTGTAATAGCTGCATGAAGACAGTTGACTCTGGCAATTTCCATTTCACGGTCTCCGGCTGAGATCAGGGCTAAATCCACAAATACTTTCAGTTCTTTCAGATCTGTAAGAATAATTAGAAAAGTAAACACTTACCAACTGGAAGCTTTATGAAAATTTCAGTAAATCTGTATTACCCTTATGGCTCACATGCCCACCCACCTACATGGCATGTAAAGATGTAGATGTGAAGGTATGCATCATGAAGATTCAGGTAGATTGCCTTATGGTGTTAATGACAAAGCAGTATCCATATTAAAATACTTTTCACAAAGAAATTTGTTTAAGATGGATAGATTGATTATGAGTCAAAACTTTCTACCTTTTCTTGAAATCAAGATCTGGAAGAGAAGCCTGGACTTTGCTAATTAGCAACCCTCTTTACTCTACCCTTCCACAGAAGATTATACACCTCTTCCCTGTGAGGAGTGATTTGGTACAGGTATAAAGAAACTATAGTTCACAAATGATGAGGAGATTCAGACCTGCCAACCCTAACAAGACCTTCTCAGTATGGAAGTCTGTTTCTTCTGTAAGTTGGCCCTGTTTTCAGTAAGGTGTTACAAAATATGTGCCACTATTGTCAAGCTGGAAAACATGCACTGAAAAGTCAAAATGTGTGATCAGAACTGATGCAGTGATGGTAAGCATTGCATTCAACTCAAAAGTTTGTAAAGTTTAATTCAACCAAAATGACAGCTTCCATTGTTTAGAAAGTCAGCATGAATTAGCCTAAAATACACTTTATCAGTTATTAAAATAGGGAAAATGAATATCGCCAGATTAGACAATACAACTTTTTGAAAGTGCAATGAATGAATTACTAAATATATATAATGTACCAAAACGTTATTGGCTCTTTTGTTCACAATTTACCTCTGAAGTCCAGGAAATGAAAATGACCAAGCATGATTAGCAGTTTTTTGATAGGTGCACATTAGAAGCAATGCCAAGCTGAATAGTCTAGAACCCATACTACACACATCAATCATACACCAAACTAAAGGGAATGAAAAGTTCTTTTGAGAATATCTAAGATATACAAGGACATTTTTAAACATCCATTATAACCGGTGAAGAATACCTGGGAAATTCTTTTTCTTTAAAAATGTAACCGCAAAGAATGAAATTGTTGTGCACCACCTAAGCAAAAGCTTGATCATGCAGATGTTTTTATCACAAAATATGTGTAGTTTAATGCACAAATGATAAACTAAGTATGGTTCCATATCCCACTGAATTTAACATCAAATATTAATATCAAATACTGTTCAAAATCAAATATGGACATGCTATTATCTGGATTCTACTGCAAACAACTGTATTCCCATAATATATCCTTTTATTTCACAAGTCCACATAATGTTTTATTTCCAAAGGCCTTAAGCAAAACCATTAGAGTTGGCAGGTTTGGAAATGAAATCATTAACCTTTGTTTTTGTGCAAAAGAATCACACATTATCTGTGATGTCTAACCATGCCACTGAAAATAGAATTAGTTGAGCACCTTTTTGGACACTGGGAAATGGAAGACATTGCATGAGTGGGTGCAAATTACCTGGACCAACTGCTTCACTCTTCAAGAAATCAAAAGATTTCCTTTTTTGGCCTCTATATCAAACCCATTAAGACCAGGATGTGTGTGAAGGAGTCATGTGTGTGTGGGGGGGCTTAAGTGGTAGCATTTTCTGGCACCCAAGCTTGATGGTGGCTGTTTGGTGATAAGTAAAGTTCAAATGCGGAAATGTAAAATTGAATTACACAAAAGTTTAAGAATACAAACCTTTGTATATGAATGTCAACCCCATTAAGAAGATCAAACAATACCAATAAAGATGTTACATTATGTAAAATGTATGCAAAATAAAAGATTTGGTTCTTTAAGTTGTTCAAGTGTACAAAATATGCAAGAGGGCCAATCGACTCGTGCAGATTTGTATCATCTCTACATGTATCCTTTTATTTGCTGTTTTTGTAAGGGAAGAAGATAAAATAACATTTTTAAATAATACAGAAAAAAGGTAAATCATATGGAAATAATATGGCAATAACCTGATCATGGTGATATATTTCTTATAATTATTTCAATTAAAAGTATTGCAGCAGTTTGTGACTATTGGACCATTTAATTATTGAGACAGAAAAAATAGGAAATATTTTTTGGAATAGTGTTTGGCATGTTTATGTTGCATTTCTGTTACAGTGATCTAACAAATACAGGTACTGTTGCACAGTTGACCAAGTTTGTGACTTAGACATAAACACACACACACAAACACACACACATCTGATTTTGGAGCACACTAGCAGGAAAAGTTATTTCTTTTGTTTTCCACCATGATGCTATAATGACAAGCACAATATTATTGTTTCACCATTCATAAACATTTCATTGTACAACTAAGACAACTGTTGTCAAGATAGCTGGCCATACATGCAAGTAGCCTGGTTAGAAACTACACTTACTTCAGAAGAAAACTGCATCTGAAAGGAACATTGTTTCCAGTTAGCTTGTGTGTTCCTCTGAAAGGTTATCTTCAATCCGCACAAAACAGATGGTATCAGTCACTCAATGCTGACACTTTGGTTACTTTTTTTTACCAGGTACATGTATGTCATTTCACTCACCAATAAATTACAATTATGAAGTTCAAACTAAAACCCAAATCTAAATTGTACTTGTGTGTGTACAAGAGTTCACAGTAAATACTGAATTGGATTGGAAACATGAGAGACTGCCCATACAAAATATTTAGACAGATTCCTTCCTGGATTTCAGGTGGATTCAGGGCGTATTCTGCCAAGAAAACCCAAATTTCAGATGGACTTTAGGCGGTCTGGGAATATATCCCAGGTGACATACTGAATCCATCTAACAGTTAAGCATACTATTTCTTATCTTCCTCCAAAAGGATAAGTGTAAGATGTAAAAGTCCAGTTCATTTTCCTACTATGACCGATTTTGGACTTAGATTGATTTTAGCAGAAATGTTAGATGTAATTTTGAACTTTATCAAAGAACTACAAGCACAGATTAATTGGTGACTTAGAAAAATTGATGCATGGTGGATTTTGTGCTTAATCTGATGTTTACACAGAAAAAAAAGATTTCTTTGGCTCCTATTAAAATATGCTCTACAAAAATCATACCCTAGTGAAAATGTGACTGAAATTACAGTGAAATTTGTTTGACATTCACTAAAATGTCCTTTTATCATAAAAATTATGGTATTTTAGGAGATTTAAACCAAAATTTATGAAACTATCACTGAAATTTTGTGATTGAAATTTCAATGGCTCTGCCAACATTGCTGAAAATATCAGCGAGAATTTTGTGATTTGAATTTCACTGAGAGTTGCCAATAAGTATGAAAATATAGTGATATTTTGTGATTGTAATATCACTGACAAAAAACTATCAATAAGATGATATAATTTTTTTCTTTGTTTCTTGGACAATTTGAATGATTTTACGTTACCTGTTTCCAATAGCTGTAATTCTATTGTTGTTTTGGGAACAATAATTTCTTTCCATATTTTTCCTTGCTATGTTTCTTTTTTAAATTTTTGCTGCTGTTGTTATTATTTTTTCTTGTATTTTTTTTTAACTTCATTTGGTTTTAACTGCCCTCAAACAAGATTGTTTTCTTGTTTTCCATTTTAAAGCAGAATTTCACCTGTCTCCTGGCCTGAATCTGATTTTCCTTGATATGGACCCTTTTTTAATAGTTTCCAAAACTGTCTTTTTTTATATAATACTCAATCCAATCACATTCCACAATGAGCTTTCTAATAAGTATTTGTTCCATATATTATTAAACAGATGATCACTGTAAAGAGCATTCTGATTGGTCAAAAGTTTGTACTTGCCCAATGAATCATCACATAACAAAAAGTGATGGGAATGAGCATGCTTGCTAAAAGTGGCAATTCAAATTTCAAGTAAGATACAAGTTTGAATAACCATTTGAAACATGTGTGACATTGAGAATACCCTGAATACAAAGTCGATGGGAACATAATTTGTTAATCTGTATGAAAACTGATCGCCAGTACTAGCATTGTGCTTTTTGTGCCATAAAGTCGAGCTTTACAGTAACAGCTAACATGCTAATTATGACAAGGTATTGAACCAGGATGATTTTGTTTATATAACTCCAAACTGATTAACTTCCAGAGTTTAAGGTTGGACAATGTATAGCTCACTGGTGGGAATTGTTGATATTGTTGCCAGATACCTATGTCAATCAAATATAGTCATATCTTTGCAGAGTTCTCGTGGCCCACAAGTAGAATCATCCTTTAATATTCTTGAGTTGTATTATTGTTAGTATTATCAAAATATTCTAGTTGTGTTAGAATTCAGAGTAAAATAAGAGTAATTATAACATGATAAATGTTTGTCACAGTTGCTTATGGAACAAGGACTACTTCAAGAGACCACAACAGCATCCTAGTTTGTACATTAACCAAAAATTAAGTCTGCAGTACAAAAGTGACATAAGGCAGGCTCCTAGCATTTCTTTTTTTTCATAATCAGTGTCTCAAATGGAAGCTTTTCTGTAATTTTGCATCATGTTCACAGTTGAATTTTTCAATGCAGGATAATATTTAAAAATTTATATATGTGTTTACATGTGCCTGTGCATATGTTCCAGGCTTGATACTTTCATTTTTAAAATCAATTAATTATTTAGTGTCAAGCCTATTTCTTCACATCATGTTGTATTTACTATATATATTGTACATAACAGAAAAAAGTCCTCAACATAGATGAGTTCTGTAACAAACTGAGTTACCTTTGCTAAAAAAAAGTCTTTATTATTTATATTATTTATATTATTGTTATTAACCATATCTCTTCCCTTGGATGTCACATAATTACAATATCTTTATAATTTTGTTTCATGTACATGTACACTGAAATATCACCTTGGTTAATCAAGTCCTGTTTAATTCATATCCATTATTTATTAAAAACCTTTTGAAATGTCTGAAAAATTACCTAAACTTCAGTAAAATACTATATAATGATTAAAATTTCAGTGAAATCTCACCAACTTTTAGTAAATTCTCACAAAACTTTCAATGAAAGGTCAGAAGTCTCACCAAAATTTAAGTGAACATTTTGGACAAAATTATTGTGAAATCTCACCAGCATTTCAGTGAAAGTTTTGGTCAGAATTTCTGTGAAATCTCACAAATATATCAATGAATTTTTAGTCAGATCTCACCAAAATTTCAATGACAATATTTGTGAAATATCATCAAACTTTCAGTAAACTTAAAAAGACTTAAAAACTTAAATGATGCCATCATGGATAAGGTTTTGCAAATTAAAGAAAATGAGGACAAGATATCCTAAATCTTATTTGATAATGTCTGTCAAAACAAAATGTACGATCCACTAAAATAATAATAGTGAATATTTTATCATTGATTCCCAATGATGTCTAAGAAACATTAGGCAGTTGAATAGAAATCTGAAGCAGATTTTGTATTGGATGATTTTTATGTAGACATTTTAGGCAGCCTTTGTTTTTAGAACCTTTTCCAGATTTTTATTTTAGGTTGAAATTTCAGGCCGGGTGATTTTCCAGGTAGAATTTTTTTTCAGGTGGAGATCTTAGATGGATTTTTTAAAAAGTGGAACCTTAGGACAACTAATCTGCATATTTCACCTAAAATTCCACCACAAAATCCACATAAAGTCTGCTTGAAATTCGCCTAAACTTCTTGAAGTTTATAGTTAAGGAAGAAAATGTATAAGAAACCTGTCTGAAATCTGCTTAAAATCTGCCTGGATAATTTTGTACAGGATTTCTGGTGGTTTTTTATTTCCGGCAAAAATCTTATTATTCATGCAGAATATTAGGACAACTAATTTGCAAATTTCACTTACAATTCTGTCTTGAATCCACCTGAATTCAGCTTAAAATTCACCTAAGCTTACGTAATATGAGCAACTGTGGTTTAGGCAGAAAGTGCTTCAAAATCCCATCTGAAATCTGCCTTACTTAAGTCTGCCTACAAATTTCGTAGGGATATAGAGACACTTGACAATTAAAAGGTTTGACAACTCAGACAACAAAAGCCTGCAATTTTCCTCATTTACTCTATTTATAATAAAAACTGTTATTTTATTCATTCATTCACTTATTTATTTATTTATTATCATTGATTTATTTACTTATTTGAATCACTTACCATATCACCTTTTTCAGACTACCTGTAGTATTCCTAAGCATTGCAGGTTTTTGTTCCTTTGTGTGTCAATTTGTTTCCAAGATCTACTCTATTATACAGTGGATTAATCAATGTCTGTCTTATCATGATCATGGCAATCTGGTTCTGGCTGTTTTAGGTATCACAACGGCTACTGACAACCATGCAGTTTGTGAGATGTGAAACTGGAAACAATCTTCCTTCTAGCAGTTTTCTCCTGAAATCAGTGAAGCATCTAAATCGCCATTTGTGTTACCAGTCTAAATAAGCCATTTGTATTACCAGACAACTATCATGACAATTGGGTTAACACATTACTCTGAATTATCAAACCCATTTACAGGTCTTCAATACCCTTTCTGCAATTTGAGCTCATAACTTTTCTTTTCCTTTGTATAATTTCTAATACAGATTTAACAATATTAATATGCCTTTAACAGATTCCCGAATCCACAAGACAAGCTGTTTGCAGTCAATAAAAGCATTCAGACAGGCTGTTCTCTCTGCTATGAATGTTTGCAGAATGTCACTGGTTTTTAATAGGGAGTCATCAAATTCCTTCATCATCATTTTTGTAGCATGTTTCTGAAAATTGACAAGCACACTTAGCTGAAAAACATGATATAAAAATTGCATAATTGGCAGTAAGCAAAAACGCTCATATATGAATGCAGATAATAACTGAAACAATATAAACACGAGTGTCTTAATTTTATGACACACCAGTATATAAGATTTATTCCATCAAACTAAGATTTAATTTGTTGTCAATAAGTAGGTAAAGTTTTCAGTTGTTTGAGTGTTTAAGCAGGCTTTTGAGCTAAAGTTGAGCACCACACTACATATCATGCTTCTGATAGTGTGCTGCCCCCTTCTGTTATGGAGGCAAAACACTGTACCCATGATGCATACAGTGATAAATCAGTTGAAGACAAGGTCTTCCCTATCAGTCCCTCATTGGCTTCTTGGTACAGGGACAGGACAGGGACTGAGCTTCCCCATTCCCTCTGTAAACATCCTACCCTGTGCATGGTTCACAATCTATACACAGGACCGCATGTGTGTTCTACTGTTCCCAATAATACCTATGAACCCTTATAGGATATGGTGCCATCCACCTCAGGACCCTTTGTCCATTATGCACCCAATGGCTAGTGGACCTTAGCCTCACAGTTGAAATGATGCTATGGCTCATGTCCTACATCACCCCGTGGCTTCCATTTGAAAGACTTTAAGCAATAAATTATCTAGGGTAGACAGACATTCTTTTCTCCCTTCTGTAACTCATGACAAACTAGGGACCATGGCACAGTGTACCCCTGTGCACCTTTCATCAAAAGACATGGTGATGCCCAACCACTCTTAAACTTGGAGAATCCATAACTACAATGACAATGATGTACTCTCTCTCTCCTCATTGCCATCAGCAGGTTGTAGACACAAGCTGTGGCAATGGCACCTTAACTCAGGCCCACCGCTCAGATAGATAAGGAAGAGGTCTGGTACTTTGATAATGTGGTAAATCAAGTTTACTATCCATTACCCCCAGACCTGTGACCAGAACCATTTGACACACAGTCCATAAAGATTGTTTCGATTTTGTGAAAGATCCCAGGTTCAACCAGATCTCTTACTTCTCCCACATTAATCCACAACTGAGGAAATATCACGGAGGTTTTCACAAAGCCAATGTAGGTCAACAACATTGAGGATGGTATGTTCCTCCATCAATGTTGAGACCCCCTATTTCTTCTTCCAGCTACAGGGTACATTCCCAAAGTGGTCTATTAAATCACCTTCTTTATATGCCAATACAACCAAAGTGGGTACTTCTCTGGAAGTCTGGGCATGACTTCCCATTAAAACAATTGATGCCATGGAGCAAGCAACCAGTTCCTTTAAACCAAGATTTTGAATGCCACCCTATTCTTAGCAACTTCCTTTAGTATGCTGAGAGAGGCATCTTTGAATTAATCTTCATTACTATGTGTGCAAAATGCCAGGCAACTCAGCATGCACTCTGCTTCTCACCTCCCACCCAATTCTGATGTCCTGGATAAGTGCTGCTTGTGAAAAGATGACAGATAATATCTACAGTTTGCATATAACCATGTGACATATAGAGTGGAGTGCAAAATAAGAGTGGAGTGCAAAAGACCATTATGACTTTTTCTTCGCAATGTGGGAGAATATATTCACATCAAATGGACAGTTAGTTTTCAGCACTTAAATAGGTTAGCTACACAATAGTTTTACTCCCAAAGAAATCACATGTGTGAGCAATTATTTCTTAAAAGAATTATAAATTCCCATTAACTGCAGTTTATGTTGTGTTCTAACTTAACACTTAAGACTTATGAACAAACTGGATTTGAAAAATAAGAGGAGTGTACTCTAACTCCTAAAGGGTGGGTTACAATGTGGTAACCTAAGCAGAGCTTTCCTGAACTCAGTACTGAAAAATTGCAAGGATTACCAGATAAAAACAAATGATAAGATGGATAAATGCAGTACTAGATGAAATATTGCAGAAGGAATAACAAATGTGGTTTAAACTTGCAACAGACAATTTTTCTCTGGCGAGTCTTAATGATAGAACCAGTATATTATCATGGCATCCTTGAAAAAGGTCACTATTTCTCTACAAGCAAAACAGTGTTTTATCCTGTCATTAGCACGCAGGTCAAAAGCGCGCTGACAAATGCATGCGAACAAAAGCGCGCACCAATAATTGCATGCAAGACAAAAGTACGCCATCAAAAGCGTGCAATGCAGAAATTTTAAAAGCCAATATGTCAAGTAAAACTGATTCAAACGTATAAATAATTCGTACAATAGAAAATAATCAGGTATTTAAATAAGGTTTGCTATCATTAAAATGAGTTACAGTTTATTATGTCTATCACTGTTCAAATTACAATGTTATGTGCATAATCAATACAAACAAACAAGGCAAAAAATGAAAAAAATTAAAATGAATTTCAGTTTTTTATATCTACCACTTTTAAAATTGCAACGTTATGTGTGATTCTGCGCAGATATTCAATCAATGGTATGTTGCCGTATCTTGGAAACAAAGCTAGCAAGCATCATTTAAGTCTGATGTACTTTGATTTTGATGCCTCATGCTGTCTAAATCCTGCTCGATATAATTCGATCATAATCTCATCATGATCCTGCTCCTTGTGAAAGTGGTCAACCAGCTTGTAGACAGATGGATGATGACAGTCTACTGTTTGCTGAAATGACTGATGCCATTCCTCAATCGAATTATTAGTGCATGGCAAACTGTTATTTACACGGTCGCACATGTTCCACAGATTAATAGAAAATCTCGGATTTCCTCAACAGTTTCTTCTTTGTCTTCCAACATAGTTGTCTTCCCAGTAATCATTGATTGGTGTAATTTCTGGAGGGCTGCTTTCCACCAACTCATCAAAAGCGTCTGGAACATCTTCAACTGGAACAAAACTGAGGGCTAAAAGCATTTTGACATACATGTAAACATTTTCATCATCACGGTAAGCCTCCGCTAAATGACATTCTTGTACTTCGCACCACAAACATTGTCCTAGATGGAAGAAGCATCCTGCTAACTGTGCTCCTGGGAAGATGGTTGCACAAGCGTTTAGAGAGGTTTTCTCAAAATCGGCCAAAATGCTAGCAGGATTACGACCAGGATGCAGTTCGAGAATTTCTGCATGATGCGTTCATAGTCATGCTCGGTTTTCTCTGGCAGCAAAAACATAGACTATGGGATAGGCCAAGTTGTTAATTAAAGCATTGATAGTGAATAGCTGAGTAAATAGTATCAGTGCAACTTTCGAGGTACCATCGATAAACCAATTATCATTTTGTTGTAGAAGTGTCAGATTTTCAGTCTTTCCGAGCATCTGAATGCGAGCATCTTCATCCGCACTCAAATCGCACAGAAGAAAATTAGTGCCTCTTGTAGATTTTTGCAGAGATTCTGGAATGGCAATATCATTTAACGAAGTTATGATGGCTTATGGAAAATTGTTTTTTTCTTTCTCCGTCGTTCAATCACTCTCTGTGAAGCCGTATATGATGGCAAAATTACAAAATTTCTGCAATGAAATTCCAAGAGAGCTTTGCTGAATTATTTGCTTTGGTCTCTCAACGGTGTTCACTGCTCTTCAACAGTCTTCTTCGCTTTGTTGCTCACCAGATCTGGAGCACATGGTTATGCTCAGAAAGCACAGTGCTTGTGTGCACTGCAATCACTTTAATTCGCCCTTTACAATCACGTTTATAGCATCTCCATGATGCACTGCCATCAGCATTTACTCGGTCTTTTCTATATTGATATCCATTAGTTATTATATGCTCTTTCCCTTTCTGTGACTTAGTCTTTTCCATGGTTAGATAAGATTTTCAAATTTTGACAAAATAAATTTGGTATTTATATTTATCTAGGCTTATACTGTGTAAATGCGCATCTTGATGCTCACTGAAAACAGTTATTCAAACTATTATTTTATTTCTACTCAATATTACAAGTGTATACTTTGATGTCTGTTCACTGGAAACAGTGATTCAAACTATTAGTTTATTTCTACTCAATATTAAGAGTGTACTGTAATGTCCGCTCACACTGATTCAAACTTTAAGTTTATTTCTACTAAATATAAGGATTCTACACTCTTTCATGCTGTGTGCTTTAGATGGCGTGCATTTAACAGGCATATTTCATTAGCTGTGCACTTTTGTCAGCGCACATTTGTCAGCGTGCTTTTGATCTGTGCACTAACAATGGGGTGCTGTGTTTTATTCATAATTTTCCTTAAAACTTGATTTTTTTCAATATGAAAATGTAATAACCTACATAACAGTGATGGATAAAGATTTGCTTCAATTAAAATTATTTTTGCTACCATTAAAATAATTTATTGCTACAGGCATTGGCTCATGATCGAGACAAGTGGAGGAAACTGGTCAGATGTTCAGCAGCACAGTGCCTCAATGACCACACTAGGTCAAGAGAATGATGGTGATGAAAATTATTTTATTTTCCAATTAGCTGGCAATATGTGATTCCTGTGGACCAACAAATAAAATATGTAAAAGGTGAAAGTTCATAACTCTTCATACCTGACCAAAAAATGTATTTGAAGACATTTTTATGCTATGTCCAAAATTAATAAAACTATGATTGATTATTATATTATTGTTAATTATATTATTATTATATTATTATAAATTTTAATAATTATTGATAAATTAATGATAAGCTTTTAAATCATCCTAACAGAATACAGTATTTTATATATACAGTTCCACATAATTATGAAGTACATTGTATTTCAGTACAGTATGATTCTGCATAAAATGTGGTACTGCTATGGACCCCAGGATGAAAATTACAAAAATAAAAAATCTGCTTTTTAAAGACATTTCAACAGCAATTAAGTTTATAAATTTCATGACAATATGGTTTGAAGAAAACAATATGAACTTTAGCATTAATATCTGTCTCAAATTAAATGTGCAAATACTATAAAGTGAAAAAATATATATTTATTAACTAAATCTGTTACTGTTTGACTAGCATTCTTTCTTCTGCCACCCACTGACATTCATGCAAATATCCAACAAAATTCTGATACTGCTGTTCAGTATATAATCCAGTCTGCAGCTTTAAACCTCTCCATCCTATTTTATATTGGAAGCTTATCATAAGTTTATCATTTCTAATAATTATGGAAAGAAAATACCACAAGCTAACTATAAAATCTCTTTTGTTAAGAGACCCTTTTTCCTAAAATCCTCAAAATATGTTAAAGAAGAAGGAAAAAAACTGGATGGAGATAAAAAGACAAGAAACATAACTTAGCTCACCTCAGTGACATAAAAAGAGTCCACAAAAGGGATAAGGTCTTTAACTAAACATCCTATAAGAAATATGAATATCATTTCAGAAGGAACAGCTAAAATAGTCTTAAATGGTGTTTGTGGCAGCCATACTTATTGTCAGATTGATACCATAATTGTTTGTCATAAGAAGCCTTTAATTAAAGGCTCATAGATATGATTATCTGTAGCAATAACATGATTTTGTTTGTTTGATTAGGATTTTTAACGTAGCTTTAACAATTTTTCAGTTATATCACTACGATGTCTGCAGTGAGGCAGTTTATAGTGATGTCTAACACTGGGGCATCATGCCGCAGACATGTAGCATGATGTCCCACCCAGTCACATTATCCTGACACCAGGCTGACCAGTCCTAACACTAACCTCTTAATGCTGAGCGCCAAGCAAGGTAGCTGTTAGTACCATTTTTATAAGTCTTTGGTATGACTCGGCCGGGAATCGAACCCACGACCTCCCGCTCCCGCGGCGGACGCTCTGACCACTAGACCACCGAAGCGGTAAATAACATGATTTTCAAGATGGCCAAAATGGCAGCTTTATTGTCCAACTGGTAACATTTTCATTTAGACATTGGGATGAAATTGTGTAAAATTTCACTGATATCTCCACAGGTAGTTTAGAAGTAGCAATAACAAACTTGTGCAAATGATCAGAAAATGGACATTGATAGATGAATAACAGGTGAAAGACATTGGACTATCACATAAGCTCTTAGATCTGATCTATGACCAATTGAGCTATAAAAAAACACCAAATGATGTAAAGCAACTGAATAATCAAAGGATCCTCATGACAGGATGATATGTCAAATTTGTTAAAAATATGACATGCATTCACAATGACAAACATGCACATCTATTGATTCATCCATCCACAATCCCACCTACCCATACATACATACATACATACATACATACATACATACGTTTAATTCAGTTCTACTACTTTTAACAGCATTGTTATCACATACTCAACTATAAAATTTTACACATGTTCACTACTACTCTTTGTATGAATCCTGAGAGCCTCGTGCATATTATATTGTAGCAGTTAATCAATTGTCTAGGTTTTTAATAATATCATTGTCTAAAAAATATCTCATCTGGTAAAAATTGTGCAAATGTAATTGTAGAACACTTCATGGAAGATAGTACAGTTGATCAAATGAATGCCTTCTTTAAAAAAAGTTATTATTATTATTATTATTATTATTATTATTATTATTATTATTGTTAGTATGATTTATGTTTCTTACAGTTGCTGTTGAAATTAATATTTACCAAGTGTTAGATATACAAGAAAAATGAAAATATACCTGTGATATAAAAGGTTTGATGACATCTAAATCCCCTTTTAATCCATAGGCCTTAGCAAGATCTGAGATGGCTTTTGCCCCATCAAAACATGTCTCCAACTGGCGAAACTGCCTTAATTGTTTTATTCTTTCATCAGCTTGTTCTTTTGGTACCTTGATGATGGTCATCTCATAAACCATTTTGTTATAATCTTCCTGGTATACTTCTCCCATATACTTTTCCATCTCTTCAAATTGTATCTCACCAGTCACAAGTTTCCGAGTGATCTCTTCCATTTTTGTAGAGACTGGTTTCCAAACATTTTCACATACTTCCTCTAAGGAGGCAGAATTTGCCTGATGTCCAATGACAGACCACAAATTCATAAAAATGTTACTTTCAAACAAATTTTGCAGAGGCTCAAGCATAGTGACAACCTCATCCGAGAGATTGAATGCTGTGATCTTTGGATGACAATCATCTGGTGTGACTATTTCTACACTGATTGGCTGACAGATATCTCTTACACAAAGATCCTCCTGTTTCATCAGGCGTTCAATAGTGCTGTCTAAGTCCTTAAGATCAACTGAAAAAATACAATGTCAAGAATCTAAAGGATAAAGATTGTCTTCAATTAAGCTTTTGTTACAATATATCATTTGTAATGTCACTTTACATTCTCTTCAAAATGTGACCTTTGAAGATGTTTTCAGTAGCAACCGAAACCATCTTTTCATAGATATTTTTATCCAATAAAAAGTAGCAATATTTCCAACGAAACATAGATGCCTCCACTACATAATTGAAAATGTATGGGTCTAAAATTCAACATTATCTGTTAAGGGCTATAACTCCATTAAATTTGTATAGAAATATATTGTAGTTCAAACTTTACTTAAGTCCTCTTAATATCAAAAAAAGTATTGTTAAGACTGTAAGGTGGAATAAAAACTGTACTTTCTGCAAATCCTATCATAAACCCGTATTGGACAGTTTAGATTTCAGCAGTGGTGTGCTTGGGAAATCCCAGCTATGAAAAATGTAGATAATATCTCATATGTTGATATATGTTCATCATAGTTTCACCTAATATACATTTTACTTCATGTTTTTAGTTAGTGTTTGCTTGGATTCGCTGTACTTTTGTGGGATCATGAGGCATTTACAGGGGAAATAAAATTTCACCATTAAACCAGACTTATCAAAGTTGAATTTTTTTAAATTGGGATTTTATGAACCTGTAAGTGCCTGAGGGGTGATATGCCCACCCATATGCAAATTAATTATCTTCATGCATATCCCACTCTATTGTTGTTCTCTAAGGCATCCAAGCTTATCATGCTCTAAAGACTGACTTATTACATGACCAATTCCATCTCATGTGATCCCCTCAGTCACAGATTCATAAAATCCCAATCAAACTGTGACTTTGGCAAGTTTTATTTAATTGTGAAATTAGATTTCATAAAGCTCTTCAAATACTATTGTAAAAATGGATTTATGTGCCCGATGGAAATTTTCTAAGTCAAACATGGATTGTAGATCAGACAAATTTTAAGGGAAATATGTTACAACTGAACTTCATCTGTGCTCTTTGATTATAAAGCCCCATACTTCATAAGGTTTTCATCAATGTATCAAAAGTTACTAGACAGAAATGGTATTTGTGCATCAATTTCTAGGCAAATTTCTAAGACAAAAAAGGAATGCAGATTAATGGAATTTGAACATAAAAATCCATAAAATGAAAATCAAACTGCATCTTGATCTTCTTAATATAAATTCATAGGCCAAAATTAAGTCAATGCATAAATGTAGATTTTGTAGGGGGTAAAATGTAGTTTTTTGGGTGGGTAAAACTAATTTCACTACTGCAATACTTACTTGTCACTATTGCTTAGATAATCAATTCTGATGCCAGAAATAGCTGTCAATTCGATGTAAACACATCCTCCCACAAAGCTGATACAAATGTCAGTATAACCTTTTTCACACAACTCTTTCACATGTTCATACACAGAAGGTTGTTGTTGTTGTTATAGGGTTTTACACCATTTTTTTTCAGCACAAGATAGGATATACATGGCAGCCAGTATTAATGGTGGAGGAAGAAAGTGGGGAAACCCTGGAAAAAAACACCATGCCACAAGAAGCTACTGGCAAGCTTTTTCACATACCCACATGGGAAAAGCCTGAGACTTGAACCCACTCAGACAGAGTTGAGATGGCAGTGATCCTTAATGGTGAGTGCTTCAGGACACACGGTACTAATTATTATCTAAGAGCTGTGAACCAGAAACAATAGAGTATATACGGCTTTGGTGGTCCATAATTGGTTAATAATGAAAATTAAAATTTTAGTAAAAATATTTTTTGAGAGCTTATCCTATCTGTAATTTAAAAAAATATAGACAAAATTCTATTGATGCAATTAAAGTAAATTTAGAGGCTTCATCTATTAGTACTCAATAATGAAAGTAGCACCTGATTCATTTGGTGCAGAATCAATAACATGTGCTTCCTGCCAATTTATGTCAACAACATGCCGCGGGTCCTATGTTTTTCTACATTTAAAAACTTACATCAAGGTTAGTTGTGCATGGAAAAATATAGGTCTGATCATCAGCACCCAGAAATGTTAAGTTATTGAATTTTGAATATGACAGTGTTTCCATATGTTTACCATTGGAGTTGAATTAGTACCGTGTGTCCTTCATACCACTCAGCCACATGGGGGCCCCCTACTCATAAGGTAGATATACTTATGTGTCATCTTTTTCACAGATGAAAATTATGCAAGAAATCTGAGCAGGGTGGGAGTAGGAAATTCAGCAATACCGTATTTCATGTTATTATTCGTACACGAAAAAATAATTATTTTTTTCAATGTACGAAAAATTATATGTCAAATAAATAATTATCATTTTGTAGCAATGACCGTGTACGAAAAATAAAGGGATCATGGCACTCGACAAAATAATGTACAAAACTAATTTACAAAATCGGTTTCATTCTGCTCAACGTTTTAAAAATATGTTGTTATTATGAGAGAGAGAGAGAGAGAGAGAGAGAGATTATTTTTACTACCGGTAGATAAATAAACTCAAATGGCTTCTGAACTCATTTTCAAATACGCGCGTTTATTTGTTACACCGACTGACGTAATCAGTACTGGTAGTTCGCATTAACGACGATGTCCAGCAGTTAATGACTAGAAGTATATATTGTAATGACAACTGAACAAATATATAAATAATTATATTTTCTCGCCGATACAAAAGACAAAGAAGGGCAATAAAACTAATGTGAATATATTCTCAGTTAACAAAACAGCTGCCCTTTTATTAGTAGATTGAGCAACAGGCTTTCTACACATACCGGTAATTGGGGAACATTTTATTTCGGGATTCTTTTCTTTATCATTATTAGATGCCTCAGATACACATTTACGCAAAGATGCCATAAGTCGGGTTTGTTGTGGAAACAAATATGTATGTTTATATTTTACGTACCAAATATACTCGACAGAAAATAAATTGGTAGTTTTGCGTATCTAAGTAATATACCGGTTATCAGCATTTTTCTTACCCCGTTTGAAACGTGATGCAAACAAAAACAAAAATACAATAAAATCAGTAACCTACATGCATGATTATAAATGACAATTGTTATATTGTGTGAATCTTCAACGCACTTTAATACTTTGCTTGTGACTTTTGTAGTGATATGCTTCCTAAATCCCCAATATGACCACTGAATGTTGATTTTTTGTTGACAGGCGTAATAAGATCACCATTCCCACAAATGAAACTTACCTGGTACATGAGTCACATACCTGTACCGTATATATAAGCATTACGGTAAATACCTTCATTACACTAAAAGAAGGAATGAAAAAAACATAGCATATTAGCCCCCCCCCCCCCCCCCAATTAGAAAGACGTATGTTACTTAGTAAGCAGTGCTGTATGAATAATCGAGTTGAGGAAATACGGTGGAATATAAGATTTGGGAAATAGTAATCACAATTATGATAGCTTGAGACCATGTTTGAACTGTAAACATAAATAAATACCCATTTTAGGCATTGCTAGTTATATAAAAAAATGACATTGTTTATGTGTCAATCAATTGCAAGGACTTTCACTCTGAGTAGAGCAGGCGGTTTCTTTGAAGTATGTCAGAGAGGCTCGAGTCTAACCTTTAGAACTGAATATGAAACTGGGGCACTTTGGGGTTGTGGGAACAATGCAATCCACAGGGAGAAACGGCATGTCTTTTGAGAACTGCACGCATTTTCGAGCCGAAAAATCAGCGAATACCAGTATATAGAGAAAACGATGCTGAAATATGCCACACATTAAATACTTACTGATGGTAGGTCACATCTGCGTGTTTTTGGATTTAATCTCACAACTTGGGTTTTTAAAAGATTTATTTTTTTGCAAGACATACCTCATCGTATTACGGACGGCATTAACTAAATGTATTCAATGACCATTTGAATTCATTGGAGATCTATCTGTATACATTGGAAGCATTAACACATAATCTGTTTGAAAACGTTTTTTCGTTAAAACGTATTCGGAGTTCTTGGAATTATTGGACTTCAAAGATCATTTAGGAAACAGGAATTTATTCGCCATGCTGTAAGTTAATTCAATTCTTTCACTCCTGCATTTTACGATTTAAAATATTTCCAGTTTTGCAAAACTTGTTGATTTGCTACTTTTTGTTGCGTAGAATAAGACCCTGGAGTCGTAAAATGGTAAAATGACAAAGTAAAAGATCATTGAGCAATATGTGTGTGTGTGTGTGTGTGTGTGTGTGTGTGTGTCACTTACCCCCCGCCCGAATTCATGTTTGGTGACACACTCTTTTAAAATATCGCAACCAGTTGAAAATGAATTGACGACTTGTGCCTCAGTTAAGAACGTGCCCAAAGCCATTATTCATAACTTACTTTGCAAAACAATACCCTGGTCATTTGATGTAACTAAATCGAACTTTGGTATATTTTTTTAAAATCCGTTTGAAAAGTAAATCTTCCCTTCACAGTATCGTAGATCGTATTATGTACGAAAAATAATAGGAAGACGAAAAATAAAATAAAAATTTGTGTACGAAAAATTATGATAGATTTAATTAATTATTATTTCTAAGACTTGATGGTGTATGAAAAATTAAAGGGTACGAATAATAACATGAAATACGGTAGTGATGGATATGTATTGCATAATTACCTGCCCTCCCCCAGCCTACATTTTAATACCAACAATTACTTATCTGGTAGCTATTGCTTTGTTGAATTTGTCGGTAAGGTGGGTAGACTGATGTTAATCTAATAAGTATTCTCCTTGGGGGGTTTTCCACATTGTCTCTGTCCAGTAAGGTGGGCACAGTCAATGTGCCAAGTGTGAGCGGAACAATCCTCATTTTCTTCTATGTATTTTTACCTCTAGAGTAGAGTCCGAGCCAGCCACAGTATGTTGGCTAGGGAAGTTTAGAGCAGGCAATGTTTAAGTCACCTTTTCTAGCCCCTTCCTCATGCCAAGGATGTGAGCAATGCATTTCTGAATAATGGCTGCTCATAACTCATGGGGCTGCCAGACTCCACTTTGCTCCATGTTAGTAGTGAATGACCCTAATGGCCTGAGCCATCTGTGTGCAGGTTTGTGACTACAGTTACCAGTGTACCCACACCTGCCACTTCATTGCTTGTCTCAAGCTCTTAGTGCTCCACAGTGCTTTGCAGGAATCACCTTTCTGCCCATTGACCAGCTGGTGGTTCCTCCACACAGGCTGCCAAATCCAGTCTTCATATGTTAGGTAGACAAAGCCTAACTCACCGAAGGTTTAAGACCTGTTGGCTACCCTCAGCCTGGTTTAGATGACCAGTCAAGAACATTTTGCAGGATGTGGCCACTGCGCATGCCACAGCTTCTTGGAGCCACAGGTGAGAGCTGAGTGCCAAGTGGGGACAAAAGGTGGGCATGCTACCCCCAAAGGAATACGACTGCTTACCCCAGCCATAAGTGCTACCCATCCCAGGACACCCCATACATCCAGACAGAAGTGGAGAGCACGCAAGGGAGACATGATTATATCTTGGTCTTCCCTCTGTGCAGATTTTATTGAGACTGGGAATCTGTATGGGAAAGGGAACTATTGAAGGTAACTGGTTTTTAGCAAGAAAACCTGATTAGCAGAGAAAGGAAACAGTCAATCTTCCTATTAAACAGGAGAAAACCAGAGTCAATGGAAAAGGCATGAATCTTCATTCTGTACACTCAGCTGCTCTCAAGTTTCATAGATCATCACCCAGTGTCGCACCAATTGTACGCTGATGACACCCAAATATACAAGTCTAGCCATCCAACTGAAGTTGATGCTACTATCCATGGAGTAGAGAAGTGCATTTCGGATGTGAAATCATGGATGACATGTAACAAGCTGCAGATGAATGATGATAAAACTGAGGCTATTCTGATCACAACACAAAGACTTTCTCATCCACATCCTTTACCTCAGACAATAAATATCAGCAACACCAACATTAAATTCTCACAGACAGTATGGAATCTAGGTGTTACTCTAGACAGTACTCTCACATTGCACCAACATGTCATGAACATCTGCAGGGCTGCATATCTTGAATTGAGACGCATCAGTTCCATTCGTAAATATCTTTCTGTTGATGCCACGAAAACACTTGTGTATTCATTAGTACTTTCAAGACTGAACTATTGTAACTCAATTCTGTCTGGTTCATCACAATATTTACTCCAGAAACTTCAAAAAGTTCAAAACACAGCTGCACGGATCATCTTTAGAGTACCTCAATCAGAGCACACCTCACCACTGCTCTGTACCCTACACTGGCTATCAATTCGATACAGAATCAAACAGAAAATTTGTTCTCTGTCCTATATTTCAATGACAGACTCCAGTCCAACATACCTATCCAGTCTCACCCATGTGTATACACCAGCTAGATCCTTACACTCTTCTTCTGATAATTGTATACTCATTGTTCCCAAGGTGAAAACAAAGTCATATGGACAATGTTCGTTTGCATACCAGGGCCCGGTGACGTGGAACGAATTGCCCATTGAAATTAGACACAAAGACACAGTGGTCCCTTTTAAGAGTGCTCTCAAGACTCACCTGTTTCGACTTCAGGGACAAACTTAGCGACCTAATCATGTTTTGTATCTTATATATTTTCAGCATGTTTTTATGTTTTCCAATTTCATTGTTTTTGTCATTTGTTGTTCTGTAGTGTAGTCATATCATTATTGATGGTGTAAAGCTCTTAGAGCTTTTAAAGATTAGGCGCTATACAAAGTCCTCATTATTATTATTATCTCACTTCTTTGTTTCCCAGAAGCAAGAATGAGAAGGAACACCATTTTAATTGTGAGATCTAGAAAGGAAGCTTACTCAAGGGGATTTGGTTAATGACCACAACATACTTTAAAGATTAAAACTGGGCATTTGAGGCATACAAGGCCAATGACCCTGAGGTGGAGCTAGGCCCCCACATACCATAAGGATTAGTTGAGATAATAGAAAAGAGTGGAGATCTATCTCTTTACCTTCCCTAACCTGCGCCAGAAGGGCAGACTTCAAATCTAGCACAAGAATGGACAGTGATGGGAGGTTTACAGTCTGTAGCATATCCCTATAACATGAGAACATTGTGTGATAATAAGAGATTCATTGTTTAGAAGGTGGCACAACATGTTAACGTTAGAATGTTGGAAGTGGTGCACCATCTCCTGTGTGAGAGGGAACAACAAGCTTCCATGAACATGCAATGTGCAGTGTACCACCTCCCTCACAGAGAAAAGCTAAACACATGAGTGTTGTTCCACCTTCCTAAAGGGAACTGAGCAACACATACATGTATGTGCAATGCTGTATCTCCTTAGCTAAAGAGAACAAATTGCTTATGTGATGCAGCACCTCCTTAGCTGGAGAAACCAACTCTTGTGCAGTGTTACAGAACCTTATCTGAAGATGCTTGTATGGTGCTCCAGCTTCTTATCTGGAGAAAGCAACATGCTTGTATGGTACTCCACTTCCATAATGGGAGAAAGCAACATGTGCAGTGCTTCACCTCCTTTGCTAGAGAGAGCAACACTTATGTGGTGCTATACCACTTATCTGGAGAGAGCAATGCATTCACATAGTGCACCACCTCCTTAAGTGGAGAAAGCAACACTCTTGTGCATTGGTACACCACCTTTTTTGGAAAGAGCAACATGCTTATGCTGTGCCCTACTCCCCTAGTCGGGTGGAGCAACATGCTTGTGTGGTGCTCCACCTACTGAACAGGAGGAAGCAACACTTTTGTGTGGTGCTCTACTCCTTTATTTGGATAGAGCAGAAGATTTTTTATCCCTTGGTGCTTCACCTTACATTGACACTTTAAACATGAGAGGCTGTCTGGGTGAGTGCCCAAAGACCCTTTCAGTGGCCTCACTTCCCAACTGACTGTAACAAAATTGTCCTTTTATGAAATATATGTTCTATTTGAAAGGGAACAATAATAATAATAAATTTATTATTTGTTGCACTATAAACTGACATGTTTATATGTAATGTGCATTATATATACACCACAGTGTATTTGCACAAGGTAAGAGATTGTTCCCTAAATTAAAATTAATTTAAAGAGGACACTAAAAATCAACTAAAATAGTGATAAGAGTTTGTTTTTTTTCACATGTGAAACACCTGTTCATTGTTACTGCAAGCTATATACACTCCAGTGTATTTGTACCTCGCCTATTTGTACTGTGCATGCACAATCATAAACAAAAATTTATTGTTTCTTTGTTTGTTTAACCTTTATTGTACTCCACAGGCAATATGAAGACATACAGCAACTGTCACTGTGAAGCATCACGTCAATTAAAATAAAATGGTGTAATAGACCAAAAACACTGAAAATGATGCTTGAGCAATTATTCATTATTGGAATTATTAATTACTACTAACTCTGGTTGGACTTAAGATGTGTTATAACTCAACACATAATACTTACCCATGAACATGGTGTATTATTTTCATTTAAAAAAGAAAAGTGTATTCTGATCCCAATAGGCTGGGATACAATTTGATGACCTAAAACAACCATTCAAGAACCAATTATTGAAAAATGGCAGGGGTTACCAACATTATGACAGAAGATGAGATGGATGAATGTAACACTAGATAAAACATCTGAAGGAGGCACAAAACATGATTTAAATTGAAACAAATTTGTTTTCTCTGGTCATGATTTAAATGATAGACTGATCATCACAGCATCTTTGAAAAAGATGACAGTTTCTATGAGGCATGGCAGATATATGAGTGTACCTGTGTCAGTTGACAATTCTGGGAGGATGAGATTTTTCAACATGAAAAAGTATTAATATGAGTAATGTATTGCTGCTATTAGACAAAAAAATTGTGACATACAAACCACATTGGCACATATTTGGGGTAAAGTTTATTATATGCTACCTTCAATTAGAATCTTCTTAGGCATACCAAGACAGAGAAAGATGTTGTTTTGAAAGATGACCCCTTCTGCTAACAAAGAGTGGCTTTTCATGGCTCTTTAATAGTCTCTGTATGAAACAACTGATCTAATACATACAAATATCTAGTCTTGCATGACAGAGGGCATCCAAACTGGTCGTTCAAGAGAGATCTTTCTTAAGTTGCTCTACTAACCTGTTGGTATGTGCTCACAAAGCTGTCGTAAAGTTGTAAGATACTTCATCTGTTTCTTGTAATTATCAACTTCTTTTTGTCTGACCAATAAAGCTTTTGCTGCGTCAAATCCTTTCAAATGCTGTTCATCCTCAGCATTCTCTGTTATGATCGAAGTCAGTTCCAGAAACTTGACATCTGCTTTTATTTCTGTGAGGTCTCTTAAAGTGATTTTCCCATTCTGTAAGGTTTTGACTTTGTCATCGATTACTGATATAGCTTGTTGTATTTTTTTAATACATTCTTCTGACAGACATTTCCTTTCATCCCCATCTGAAGAGGAAAACAAAAATATCTGTTAGTAGTTTAGCAACTGAATCAAACTGGCACAGAACATCATGACAAGTGTTGTGTCGATGCTAAGGAAAACTATGCATCACCAGTAATAAATAGAAAATGCTGACAGATGCACAATGCAAGAGGGGCAACACCTTACAGAATATGTACATGGACACAGGGTCATGCTGTGAGCTGAGCTATCCTAATGAACTAATGAGTAAATTTTAATTGCAAGATCAGAACTACCATTATCTCTCCATCAACTGTAAAGAGATGAAAAGATTTTTTTTCTTCTAAAAGTACAGCCATTGTGGGATTCAAACCCTTTATCCCATGTCACAGGCTGCTGCATATCTAATGACCCACAAACCCTTAAGCCTGGTAAAGTGTGCTATTAGACCACATGTATTTCCCTTTTTAGCTTCTGTTAAGGATACTCTACTACAATGTAATTTACTTTTAATACAATAAATATATGATGAAATGACAACTCCATAAACTTTCTTATATATACATTGCATGTATCTTTACATGATTTAGATGTTAACTAGTTTTATATCTGGTGATGAGAATATCACAAATAATTACAGAAGAATCTCAAGACAGAAATGGAACATAAAACCTTTTGCTTTTTCATCACAATTTCTTTCTAAACCAATAGATATTATATTTCTCTTTCTATCAGAAGGAAATAGGTTGATTATTGAATGATAAAAGGGACTTTATACATAGCATCTCAGATTCTTTCAGATTACCAATTACACTTTTTAAAATCAGCAATGCACTCAAGGTAAATAAAAATAAGAGTACCATAAATGATACATTATATGCCTGATGTTTAGTAGTCTTCTGTGTAGTAACTAGCATGTAGCATGATGGATACTCAAGATTATTAACCAACGGATTTTGCCTGGTTCAACTTACCATGACTGTGACCTCTGACCATTAGATCTCAGAATATTAATTACCTAAGTGCAAGCCATCTGAAATTTAGTTTAGACAAGGAAGTAACACTAGAGCAAATATATTTTGGCAAAACCCACTTTTATTTGAGCCACAAAGTCAATAAGCCTTTTTTTTAAATCAAGTGTGTACTACGTCATCCAAACACTTTTGGTGAAGCAGCTTTGTCATGAACAGAAATCATATTTTGCAGTAACCATTTATCGTATTTTAGTCACAGTAACCTTGACCACTGACTTATTGGCAACAAAAAAATGATTGCCTTACTTCTTACCCTAAGTGCAAGCCAGTCACAAAGTTTGGTAAACTTCTGTGATTTTGTACAAATATTATTGTACAAAAACTATTTTGCTGCTTTCATTCAGTGACCTCCATCTATGAACTTTTGACCCCAAAATTAACACACTAGTTTCTTACCAAATCATCCATAAAGTTTGGTTAAGGTTAGTGACAGCTAATGTTACAGAAACAGTTTTTTCAATTTTTTCAGTAATAGTTGATCTTAACTTTTGACTTTTTTAATTACAAAATGGGTTCTTCTTTAACTCAAGTGCAAGTGATTCGCAATGTTTGGTGGCGACAGATGGAAGTGGACTTGAGTTATGATAATAATAATAATAATAATAATAATAATAATAATAATAATAATAATAATGCTTTGTTTATAGAGGGTGACTCATTAGTCAAGGACTATTCTTCCTTGAGGCCCTCTTAAGAAGAGTACAACAATGCACATTATATGAAAATAGCAATAATTAGTGTTTATTTTAACAAGTTTAGTATTAAAATACTAAATTACATTATCTATTAGAAACACATGCATGCTCATGATATCTCTTCTTAAATACTCTAATATTTTCAGTAGATGTTACATGTAGTGGAAGCTTATTCCACAGAACTGTACCAGAGTAATGAAAACTCTTTGTAAATTGCTCTGTTCTTGGTTTTGGTACTAGAAGGTTTCCATGTGATATTGATCTCAACTGGTATTGTGTTGAAAAAGGCCTGAATAAGTCCAGATGATACTCTCGTGCAGTTCCATGTAGACATTTATATAAAAGAACTGCTTTGTGAAAATCTATCCTGGCATATATTGTGAACCATTTGAGTTCTGTAAATAATGCTATTGAGGGATGATCAACAGATGCGTCTAAAATTATATGTGCTGATCGTTTCTGAAGTTTATAAATCCTGTCAAGCTCAGATTTAGCACAGTTTCCCCATACATTAGACCAATAATCCATTGTTGGAAGAATATATGACTTGTAGTATAGATTACGAGTTTCCATAGGCATATATTTCTTGATTCTGCTGAGAAGGGCAATTTTGGACAACAGTGTTTTACAAAGCTTATGTTTTACAAAGCTTATCAATATGGTCATTCCATAATAAATTATTATCTATGGACACACCTACAAGCCTTTCATGTTTGACATTTTCTAGATGATTATTTATTGCAAGAGATAGTTTTGGGTTCCCTGACTTGTATAGCTTTTGTGATATCCCCAAAATCATTCATTTTGTTTTACCTTCATTAATTACCATCCTACTTTGTTGTGCCCAGTTTTGGACTCTAATAAGGTCTGAGTTTAATCTTGTTTAGATAACTTCAGTATTAAATCTAGATGTGTAATAGTTGGCATTGTCTACAAACAGATCTGTATTTGTAGATTCATTATTCAATGGTAGATCATTGATATAGATAAGGAAGAGGAGAGGGCCCAAAAATGAACCTTGAGGGACTCCTGAATGAATAGTGTGAGTTTGAGAGATAATATTGCCAATGCTTACTTGTTGAGACTTTTGGTTTAGGTATGATCTAAACCAGTTTAAAGAAGGATTGTCAAACCTTTAACAGTTCAACTATTGCAGCAGAATTTCACGATCAACAAGATCAAAAGCTTTCTTGAAGTCAAGGAAAACAATCCCATTCATATGTTCATTATCCATTTCGATCAGCCAAAGATCAATTAATTTGGTAAGTTCTGTTTGGCATGAGTGTATATATACTTTCTAAATCCTGATTGCGCTTTATGAAATAGAGATTATGTTTCACAAAATGTATAGACCTGAATGCCTACATGCTTTTCAAACAGTTTTGACAATAAAGGTAGAATTGATATTATTCTGTAATTTCCTGGATCCTCCTTTTCTCCTTTCTTAAAGATAGGTGTAACCTTTGCACATTTCAGTGTTTCTGGAAAATTACCACTCATTATACTTAAATTTATGATATATGTTAGTGACTTTGTTATTACTGGTGCAGCAATTTTAAGAATTTGTGGACCAATACCATCCAATCCAGAGGATTTATTAATATTCACCTTAATTAGCATATCAAAAACATCAGCTTCACTAACATTAGCTATTAAAAAATAATTATCATCAGAAATTTTAGCTCTTATAAATAATAGAAGAGCATCAAGTTCAATTGGGATGTTAGTCTGGTTCTGAATACTGTTACTGGAGATGCTTATGAAGAAATTGTTGAACATTTGCACAATGTCTTGTACAGATATTGCCATATCATCATTTTGCTTAAGTCTAGGGGAAGACAATTGTTCTTGGGTGGGTTCAGCTCTTTTAGATGCTTCCACAATGTTTTGGTACTCTTACTTTCATTAATAGCCTGTTTATAAAAGTTCTCTTTTGCCTTATCTATCAGGTGTTTAGTTTTATTCCTCCACTTTCTATAGCTTTTCATGTCATTTTTCTTGGGGAAATTATCTCTTAGGTGCCTAGCCTCATTGATCTCAGGAGTAATCTACATGGGTGTAATTTGGTGTTTAACCCTTTTTGTTTTAAATGGGGCATGCTTGTCTAAGGCTGCATTGAACATCTGATACTGTTATTGAGCAAAGATGAAATTTGTTAACAAACAGACAGATTGACAGCATCATACATAATACTCTGTCTTGCAGTGATATTAAGAAAAAGAAAGTGAAAGAAAATGATAAATAAAGAAAACAATTATTTATACAAATCTCAATTTGTTTGTTTCTCTGTTTCAAAAGCAGTCCTGTTAGTGAAAAAAAATGATGAGGTGAGCGACTGTGCTTCAATCTCATTTTGCACCATCGTTATCCAACTCCGAATTGGAATCTATCCAACAGTAACAAAATGCCAATACTTCTGAATACGTAAGTCAAATTATATTAATTTTATATTTTTGATACCAGCCCAACCTTTCTACATGATTATACTTTGAATGCAAGATTATCAATTATGGACACACAATGTCAAAATTTCTTTGCAGTTTGAGGTTGCTGAATGAAGCACTAATTCTGAAATTTCTAATTATATATCAGTCCATGTTTGTTGGTTATTTGTCTTTTTTCTGTTGTATGAATTAGGCATCCACATAAACAACATTAATTTTAAACAGATTGATTTTGTATACTGAATAAAACTTAAATATAATCATGAAATTAAACAATATTGTTTCTTTCAAATGGGGAAAGAAAAAGGGTTTTATTACATATGGCTCTTTTTACACATGCAACTGTTATTAGCCCTGGGATCCATCTTATAATACACCTTAAGAGACTTTCTCCCATTAATTATACCCCTGAGACTATTGACTTTCCAATCAAATAATTATTCACACAATTACTGGACATGTGGAGACAGATGAAAATACCCAAATGACTCTTGTTCCTTGGACACTCCTTATCCTAGAGGCTCAAACCCAGGTACAACTAAAAAAAAACAAGGAAGCATGGAAAAGTTGTACTAAAGAATTTTAGTTTTGAGCTTTGCAAAAGATATTGTGCACATTTAAGAAGGATATACATGTATTTAGAATTTTGTTAGCAACTATATATATATATATATATATATATATATATATATATATATATATATATATATATATATATATATATATATATATATATATATATATATATATATATGATTGCTAACAAAAATCTGAAAACCGGACACCCAGGGTTCCTCTAATTTCACATAGGGGCCCTATATCCTGCATTCTATGAGAAGTGCTCATTAGGCTTGCCAAAAATGCCCAGATTATCAACTTGCTGAAAAACTAGTAAATTATTCATATTTGTACACATCGATAAAGTTTAAAAAAATTAAATGTTTTCTTCTTCTATTCATTGCAACCATATTTGATAATGTAAAACCATCAATTGTACAAATCTGATATATATATATTAATGCTATGTCACTTTCTGTCAAATTTCATCTAAGTTTAATAATTGTTTCTTCTTTTAAAGTAGTTATCAAAACTTTATCTATTTATGTAACATATGCTATAGTTGATGATGGATTGGATTCCATAGTATATATTTAACACTTAAGGTTTCTGTCATACAAGATTTATCAGTGCTGAATTGTTTGAGAAAGGAAATAAAATGTGTTGAAAGTCCACCACATTTACTCCCTGATCTGTATACAGATTCAATAGATTTATCATCAAATGTAAGAAATCCTCATCTTAGAACAGTCTTAAATATCTGATGAGCTTGGTTTTCTCCATTTCTACAGTTATCTTTAGAAATACCACTGCATGCCATCAAATTTCCAGCCACCATATATGTCAGATTCATATTCAATATCATTTTTGGACTCATAATTACTTGTTGGCATTTGCAGTAACCATTTATCGTATTTTAGTCACAGTAACCTTGATCAAGTCCACATCCCTAGCACAAGTCCTGTGTATGGATTGCAAATCCTGCACAGGGTGGGATGGTAGAGGGGGAAAAGAGGGATACTTGGTCTTTGCCCTGTTGAAATACCATGAGGTTGATAAGTGATAGATGGAGAAGACGTCTTCAACTAATTTATCACTGTGTGCACCATGGGTGTAGTGTTTGCCTCCCTAATAGAAGGGAGCAATATATTGCCAGAAGTATGAAATGTATTGTGGTGCTCTACCTCTCTAATGGGAGGGAGAAACCTGCTCATGTGGTGCTCAACCTCCCTAAAGTGAGGGTGCAACCCACATTTGCAGTGCTCTACCTCTCTAACAGGAGGGCACAACTCACTATTACGTTGCTCTACCTCCCTAACAGGAGGGTCAACACACTGTCACAGTGCTCTACCTCACCAATAGGAGGGAGCAACCTGCTACCTGAGGCATGCACATGTGAGAAGTCTTCATCATCTTCCTACAGGGGAAGTCGACTGACATCTAGAACTTCTTGACCCTCCTTCTGGAAGGGTTTCACCAGCTGCCAAATATATTTGTCCCAATATGTGAGACCTAGAAGAAACTCCAGAAAGTTCTGAAGAAAGTTCTTCTGTCCTTGATATGGACATCTGGAATCAACTAGATTCCAGGAACTGGAAGACCATAATACACAAAAAGTGCTCTTTTTGTGGCCCCACTGACTGTTTTGACATTATCCTGTAATTAAAAAAATAATGAATGTCATCTGAAATTACTTGTTATTGCCTCGAAACTCACCTGGTTGTATGCAGTGTCATACCATGTACACCTCTGTATATGCATTAAGAACACTGCATGATATTGCTGCAACACTCGCTTGGTTGTATGCAATGTTGAATCATGTTCCCCCTGTGTATGCACTAATAACACTATATGATGTTGCCACAAAGCTCACCAGGTTGTATGCAGTGTCATACAGCATACAGACCTGTGCTGTATGCATAAAGTAAACAACAGAGTTGACCTCATGGAAATCACCTGTCCTCAATATTAGGCAGGGCCTGTTGTGATTTTACACAAGGACTTATCCATATCAGTGTTTCTTATATATGCAAAGAACATGTGTCCAACTAAAATATGGAATATGAGGTAGCCTCGAAGCCCATTAAATAACTCAATTCTAAGGGGAATAGGCTATGTACAGTTTCTTACTTAAAATGGGACAGGCAGTTGTTGTTTTTGTAGGGTTTAACACCATTTTTAAGCACACGATAGGCTATACATGGTGGCCAGTATTAATGGTGGAGGAAGAACCTGGGAAAACCCACCGGAAGGAACCACCAACCCATGAGAAGCTACTGGTAAGCTTTCTCACACATACCCACATTGGCTGAATCTGAAACTTGAACCCATGCAAACAGAGGTGAGATGACAGTGATCCATAACAGAGAGTGCTTTAGACCACTTGGGGCCCTGACAGACAGTTGTAACACTGAGACTAATTAAAAATTGCAGAAGATAGCTTATTTGCGGTACATTGCAACAGGCATAATTTCTCTGATGATAACTTTTGCAGATGGCTACACGGTATGGCATTCATGAAAAAGATGACAGGTAATATCTATCTTCTACACATGAAGAGTGGTTTGCAAAAGGTCTTCCTCACTTTTCTCCACTCTGTGGGAGTATGTATTCACAATGAATGGACAGTGAGTTTTCAGCACAAAAATTTGTTGTTTCAGAGTTACCCTATATTTCAAAAGTCACTGCTGCATCTTATTTCTTTTTAAGTTAATCTCATCAAATAAACATGAAGCATGGTCAATATAAATATCAATTAATCAAGGTTAGGTGGTCATATTACACACATTGGTGGTCAAGTAGATATGTTATTCTTTGAATGGCACATTTATTGGCAAATAAAAAGCTTATGAAAAATTTTAGGATCAATGTCTGCTTGGATCCATGTCTCACATGCAATTCTGTTTTACAGATAATAACTGCTATATAAATTTAATTTAATTAATATTTGATTTAATTTAATTGTTTATTTGTTAGTTTTAAAAATTTCTTTTATTCCATTACATACTATTGTAATGTAACTTTATTTTCTTGATTTGATATTGTCTAGAAGTTCAGTTCAGTTTTGTTTGACCAGACTATTTTTTAGTAAACAACTAATAATATGTATATAATGTTGATCTAGTTCATAACCTTTACTCAGATTTAGTAGAGTTGAAGTAAACAACTTTTTCTTTCTTTTTAAAAAACTTCTTTTTCAGAGTAAGATTCATAAAGTGAAATCGAAGCCATACTTGGAGTACATGACAATTAACATGTATCAATTAGGTTTTTCCAGAAGATTGACCCACATCCAGGCATCTGTTTTGCGCTGTAGCTAGATTTATTGTTGATATTTTGAAAATAAATAGTCTTTGCCATAACAGTTGAAAAGTCAAAGTGTTTTATTTTGTGACCAATTTTGTGGCTAACTCGTTTGCTTAATTTAATTTATTGGAATAATAGTTTGTTTTCCCTGGAAATACTAATACTCTAAATTAATTGTTGGACAAGGACAGTTATTGAAATTTACATAGTATTCAAACACTGGAATATTATTTTCTTTGATTCAATAAAGAACTGTTTCTCATCAATATGACACTGACCACAGCACACATTATCACCTTCCATTTTGGATTTCATTGGGATTCAAACTCAGTTTCATTAGGATATTTTATTGCTAGGACTTCTATTTTTAAATTCATGGATTATTTTTGGAGTTGATTCATAAAACCAAAAGTTCTATTTCTCATTTTTACCTTGTTTTTTTTATAGGAATATAACTTATTTATAAATTTTATAAAGTTTGTTGTTTTTACTTTTTTCTAGTTATGTTTTGTAAACACATAACAATAACATACATCCAGAAGTGAAATTTATGGAATAAGGCAAACCCCCAGCAATGTTAATCGCTCTAATTATAGGTCACAGGACTTATCCAATGATGTATTTTATACCTCTATGAATTGAAACTATTTTTTATATTGGCTGAAGAAAACTGGCCATGAAAGATTTTTTGCCAACATGAAACATAAATAAATGCACATGTGCCTGTGAAATACGATGTTGGTTGTAACTGGTCATTTGCCAGTATGTTCATTTTAAATTACCTGAAATCACAATATAATTAGTTCAAACAAGCCAAAAATTAGAAAATATATAAAGTTAAAAAAATTAAAACATTTAATGAGAACCATCACTATACCTAATTTATAAGAGCAACAGTGGTATATTGAGGGGCTAGATAGTGAGGGACCACTACCTATATAGATATATAGATAAACAAGACCTTTTCAATGTTCTCATGTGGACACCAGACAACACTTGCCAATTTATTCCCTTAAATTGTGTGGACTTGAATATAGTGTGCAGATATCATTATTTTCCTACCCATATTGTGCAGACCTCAATATAATAGTGTCCACACAGTACAAATTTCCACATACACATGCATACATATAGACATGTAATGCTTACAAAACATTTTGAGAAAATGTGAAAATGGCATCCACTTTAGAATGTGGTGAAGAATCATTCTGTCCTCTTCCATGTCCTTCTGTACCATTGCATCCTCCCACACGTTTTCATACCACTGAGACAACAGTCTACCAAAGTGTCCTCTTTCAGATACCCCCAGCTTCTGCATTGAAATCTGGTATGATTCTGGTATTACCTACAAAATATATTAATATACACATCAAATGCACTGCCAATTGCATTGAAGATGTAAAAATGTGCATCTGTGAATTTAATCCAGAATAAATTATATAGATATGTAGTGTCATCATTAAAGTACTCCTAATGCATTAGAATACTCCTTATTCTAATGCATTTCCCAATATAATGCAGTCATGCCATGGACTTCCATTCAAAAATCATGAAATAAAAGTATAATTTCAAGTTTTTATTAGCTTCATTCAAGTTTGGCATCAATGAAACCTGATATATAGTCTGTTTCAGTCTCTTTTAAGTCACTACTGCATCCTAAAATTACCAACTATTGTTGTCATTACAAGACATTTCAGACACCTAAAGATGCCATAATAGTAGAAAACCAATGTGCCATATCTGTCACTAAGGCTGTGGATATTTACATGGATCACATTTATAGTTTTAAGCATGCTAACAATGCAAATGTAAACCATGAGCTTTGCATCCTCCTCAAAGGCAGCAAATAAAACATGACCCAACACCAACATATCTTTGTGTTACTCTAGACAGATTTCTAGTATTTTACAACCATCTGAAGAAAACTGCAGCAAAACTTAGCACTTGAAACAACTTACTCCGCAAACTGCCTGCTCAACATGAGGCACTAGTGCTCAGACACTTTATAAATCACCACTGATCCTCTGTTATTCAACAGCTGAGTATTGCTCTCCCATCTAGACCCGATCATCCCTCACTAAGTTAATTTATGTCCCGATCAACACAATAATGTGCATAATCTCTAGAACTTCCTACCCCTTTACCATGGCTGTTGGTACTCAGCAACATTTCTTCTCCACATCTGTGACACCATGAAGCAATCACAATGCCAGTGAAAAACTTCCACTGCACATCGACATCACCTCACATCCAGCAGTCTGCTTGACTTTGAGATTTTCAATCTGGTTAGGTTCGTTGATGGAGGATATAACAAATATTTTGGCATGGAGCATTGAGTAGTCTTCAACAGATGTTGTACACCACTCCCTCATAGCTAAGCCATCTTTCTGGCCTCCTAGTTTCAACCTTCCACAGCATCTATGGACCACACTGAACCGCTTTCAGACAGGACAGGGTCATTGTGCAGTCAACATTGTCTCATGGGGCCAGACCACTGACTTTTCCTGTTGCTGTGGAGTTCTACAGACCATGTCAATTATTACGAACAACAGTCTGCTAACAAAATTCCCATGTGGACTGCAGGTTCTACACCTTGCTGATGATGATGGTATCAAATGACTGATCATGCACTGCACATGATAAATAAATTAATCACAATAGTTCTAAAATTGCATGAGAGATTTTATGTAGCAAAATTGTCCAGTGCAAAACTATTTTTAATGTCTGGAAATTCTAATACAATGGCAACACAGTTAAAATACTGCTTTCATAGAACGGAGATGGAAGGTAAAATTGATGCAGGCCACTATCCATTTTGGGGCTGCACAGGGCCCATGAGAAGCTGGTGACTTGCATAGTTCCTGTGTTATGGCAGTCTCACTCCCAAATGAATTGGTTTTGGTTTGATGGTTAAAAAATTTACATTCAGGTCTTAGCAGGTTGCAAAAACCTTGTCAGCTACCAATTCTTTGGAGGCAACATTTACTATGGAATTTAAAGTAATTAACCACATACTCTAGTACAGTCATTTTTTAATTAAACTCTATGCATGTTATATCATATAAACATAAGATTATTTTCAATACAATTGCCACATGTGTGGCCTCCATCAATAAAATCATTTTCCAGAAGTTCTGTGGGAAAACTAAAACACTGTAGTACTATATGGAATAATTTTACAAATGATCTGTGGATTTTACAAAAAGTTTTGGACTACAAAATTAGAATTTTATTCCATGCCTTTCCAATTGCTTTTTCCAAAAGAATTTTCTCTTTTCAAATAATCAGAGAACCATTTTATCCAATGAAATCACTAAACTTCTACACAAAGGTGCTATAGTTCCATCTACATGAGAGTAATCATGTTTTTTCAAACATTTGTTATTGTTCCCAAACCTAATGGAAACTTTCGGCCAGGTATGAATCTGGAACAGTTCACTAAATGTATTTATTATGAACATTTAAGCAAGAAACATTTCAAATTGTTTTAGATCTCATCCACAAAAATGATTTCTTTACTTCTTTTGATCTAAATGATGCTTATTTTATTATTGCCATACATTATCAGAAGTTTCCAAAGTTTATTTGGAACGGTCAACTTTTTCAGTTTGTATGTTTACCTTTTGGGCTTTCCTCTGCTCCAAGTCTTCACTAAGATCCTAAAAACCCATTTATGCATGGTTTAGGCATCAGAACATAGGTGCTCATATTATATTGATGACTCATTGAATCTGGATAGTGCTAGTCACATTTGCTTGCAAAATACATGGACTATAATTGAGACATTAAAATCTCTTGGTTTCACTATCAATCTTGAAAAATGCTCATCTCAAATAATTCCTTTTTTTGGTTTCATGTTCGACTGTACAGTTTAAGGTTTTTCTTTCTGAGAAGAAAGTGGAAACGATCCATATTTTTGCCTAGAAACTCTTTGATAAAAAGTATGTTAGAATGCAAGAGTTGGTATCATTTATTGGTATGCTTATTAATGCCTTTTATGCAATCCTGGAAGCCTCAATGTACTACAGATTTTTAGAACATGCTATAATAAAAGAACTTAGTAAAAACAAAAATGATGATAGTACAGTTCAGTTATCTCCACAAAGTAAACAGGAACTTAAATGGTGGTATCTAAATGTTGCAGACAGGAATGGGAATGTCTATCAGACAAGACAATATTGCTTTTACTGTTCAAACTGATGTATCAGTCTCAGGGTGATGGGAAGCTTACGCACTGGATTTAAATAGATCAGTCTCTGGTAGATGAGTGAGACCATTTGTTCCATACATTACCTAGAGTTATTAGCAATTTATTATGCCTTACAAGCTTTTCATTTAGATCACAAAAATGTCCATCTTGAGATTCAGTCTGACAATATACATGCAGTCTCTTATATTAATAAGATGGGTGGAATGACATCAATTCAATTGGATCAGCTAGCTAGACAGGAATTTGGGAATGGTGCTTGGAAGGGAAATTTTCATATCTGCAGTCCATATTGCAGGCAAATATAATGCACAGGGAAATTATCTGTCAAGGAACTTTTCTGACTCCACTGAATGGATGCTAAAGAAAGAAATTTTTCAAAGAGTGTGTGCACAGGCCTTTGTTCCACACATAGATCTTTTTTGCATCTAGATTAAACTGTCAGTTAAAGAAGTTTACCTCATGGTTCCTTGAACCAGATGCTTTTAAAATGGATGCTTTCTTTTTCTGGCATGATTTAATCCCATACATTTTCCCCCTTTTAATCTTGTTTGGGAAAATATTGAATAAAATTATTGCTGATAAGGTTAGTAAAGCACTCTTAATTGTTCCACATTGGACATCACAATCCTGGTTTTCTTTGCTCTTGTCATGTTTAATTTCTCTTCCAATTAGACTTCCAAGACACAAAAATATACTGACTCTTCCACACAATGGTCATACTCATTATCTAGAGACGTCCCTGTTCTTAACCACAGTGATTGTATTAGCAGATTGCTCCAAAACCAAGGACTTCCAACAAAAAACTATGGACATCATTGATAATTCATGAAGAGCAGGGACAACTAAATAATAAAACTTAGCATGGAGAAAATGGAAATTTTGGTGTAAAATCAGGAAAATTAATCCCTTTTGTCTCTGAGGTAACATTTATTTCTTACTTAGATTCTTTCATAACTGACAGTAAGTCATAGTGTCATCAATACTCCCAAGGCAATGGTACTTACTACTTTGAGACTCTTTGATAATGCATGGTGTTTTAATCCTTTATTGATTAATAGATACATATACTTAAAGGGACTGTTTAACAAAAGTTCACCAAAACCAAGATATATTGATGCTTGGGATGTAAACCTAGTCTTAAAATATATGTATACGTTTTTTTCTTTGGAAACTACATCTTTTCAGTTAACAATGAAGCTGGTTGCTCTTACTGCGTTATCTAAAGCCCCAAGAGCAAAAACTCCTAATATCCTTGAATTTACATAATATGACTGGTATGACAGATAAAATAGTATTCAATTTTTCGAATTTGTTGAAAATTTCAAGGCAAGGTAAGAATTTCCAGTTGGAACTACTACATTATAAGGATAAGAAGCTTTGTGCTATGCATACCTTGCGGCATTATCTTGACAGAACTAAAAATCTTGCATAGTGACTTCATTTTCATAGTGGGAATAATGAGTATACGATTGTCAGAAGAGGAGCATAAGTATATTGCTGGTGTCTACACATGGGTGAGGCCAGATAGGTATGTTGGACTGGAGTCTATCAGTGAAACATAGCACAGAGAACAAATTTTGTGTCTGATTCTGGATGAAATGGATAGCCAGTGTAGGGTACAGAGTAGTGGGGAGGTGTGCTCTGATCATGGTACTTTAAAGTTGATCTGAGCAGCTGTGTTTTGAATTTTCTGAAGTTTCTGGAGTAGATATTGAGACAAACCAGCCAGAATTGAGTTACAATAACCCAGTCTTGAAAGTACTAATGAACACACAAGTGTTTTAGCAGCATCAACTGAAAGATATTTGCGAATGGAACTATGCATCTCAGCTCAAGATATGCAGCCTTGCACACGTTCATAACATGTTGGTGCAATGTGAGAGTACTGTCTAGAGTAACACCCAGGTTTCATACTGAGTGAATTTAATGTTAGTGTTACTGATATTTATTGCTTGAGGTAAAGGACGTGAATGAGAAAGTCTTTGTGCTGTGATCATGAAGTGGCCATTTTCTGTTCAGGTACTAATTCATGAACCAGTTCATGAACTAGTTCAGATCAATTCATGAACAGTCCTTGATTTTTTCACAGGGTAAGTGCAAGTGGAAAACATTACCAAAGATCATAAAAAACTTTTTACATTGATTTCAGCAGCAAAATATGGCAGAAGTATGGCAGAGGTCTCATGGAGTCATGCAAGAGTCTGTATAAACAGACTACTCTCAATGTAGTTTCCTTTGAGACACACTGAAAATCTGTAGTGTAAAGCAACAAAATTAACTTGGAAATCTGACTTACCTTCAGGGCCAGATTATGAAGACATGACTGCATACATGGGTGTAGAGAATCCACTAATGAACAGTACTGCACCACTAAAGTTGATTCACAGGCAAGGCCTTTAACCTTCTGAAATGCAGATGTAAACCCATGAAAATATTTAGCTTTAAGTCTAATCTGCAGTGCAACTTTATACATGCTGCATTATTGAAATTATGTCATTAAAAGTGGTAGTTCATGGAGTCTTGGTTTATTTTACACTATAGCAAACACTTAATTTATTATATAATATATACTATAATAATAGAACACACCCATCCTCCCTTTGACCTACCCCATACCCCACCACCAATGAATGTCCAATTGTTATATGTGACCAAAGTCCCTTTACATCAGCAATAATTGATTTTATAGTATACATTACTCCTTTTGGATGGCCAGCAATCAATGCAGCCAGTGTCCTGAATAAACAGTACAATCAGATAATCAGATTCACCCCCATCAAGCAAACATATGTTCACTTCCCTGAAGCAAACATATATTGGGTGTAGACTGAAATTGCTTTTGAGCAGTTTTGTAACTTCTAAATTGACAATGACATTTATTCCATCATGCTGATGAAGTACAAAAATTAACAGACATGCCATTAATCAGGATATCCTTCCTGCTACATATTCTTTAGCTGTCAGTCTTTTAACTTACTAGCTATTAACTAATAGCCAATAATACTTAAAACCTGGGAAGCGAAATTATTCCACTATTATAGTCAAGTTGACACTGTTGACACCTGATAATGTCAAAGTAAACTAAATGCAATGATGCACCTAGGATTCCAATGGCAAGGAATACAGTTCCTGGCATCAAAATTTGGAGAAATTTGACAGACAAAGAAAACCTCTGATAATAGTTAATGCATGAGTTACAGTAGTAAAATAAACAAGAGGCACTAAAATGCTCAATGGGTTAAAGCAATTCAGAAATTACAGATGAGACCATTTCTTCCTTTTAACTACTGAGATTAAAAATGATATCTGATATTCTTCAATGATAGCAAGATCTCCAATTAGCTGATGTGGTGCAAAAACTGAATATGACTAGAACCATATTTATTTAGGACAAAGTAAACATCAATAAAAGTCTTTTGGTGAAATCCCTCATGTCTTAATGATCATCTGTTCTGTGGGAATAGTGACAAGATTTTTAAGACAGTCATCATGGTAGCCATACAAGGTGTATGACCATCTAGATATCAAAAGAAGTCTATGGTTAAAACCCTATCTTGATATAACCATCCATCTGGAAGCAGGAGAGATACTAATACAATATTTTCAAGATAGCTGCCATGCTGGCTATATTAATGGTTAGTCATTTTTATTATAAAGACTGGATAAAAGTTCCTCTGACAAACACCTAATGTCAAAATGACTTTCCATTTAAGAAGAGCAGTAAAAAAACAAGATTTTCAAGATGGCCACATATTGTATGTCAGATCAACACCATTTTAATTTAAGATCAACAAAACCAGTATAATAAGCTTTTAGCAAGCTTCCCTATGCTAATATGACCATTAGTTCAGGAGAAGCAGTGATAACAAGATTTTCAATTGTGGCAACTACATTATACACTGGACTTGCACCATTTTCATTAGGACTAACTAAAGATCATAAAAAGTCTTATAGTGATCACTATGACAATATGACTTTCCTTTCAGTTGTAGCTTAAACAACATTTCCAAGATGCCTGCTCTGGTGCCAATAATGGGCTTCATATCACCACCTCTGACCAAATAGACATCATAAGATATATTTCAGTGCAAACCTTGTTTACACAACTGTTCATTCCAGGTAAGTACCAAACATTTCAAGATGGCAACTATGTCAGGACTATATTAGATGTAAAATCAGTATAATTTGTTCTTAAGACCAACTGGAATATCATATGAAGTCTTTAAGTGAAAATCTCACATCAATATGACTTTCTATTCATCAGAAGTTGCTGTTGCTGATTTTCAAGATGACTGCTATGAGTGCCACACTGGACATCAAATTGGCATAATTTATATTCTGGACTAACTAGACTCCATCAGAAGTCTTAGTGAAAATAATATGTTGATTTAAGCATCCATGTAAGGAGGTGTAGCAGTAACAAGATTTTCAAGATGGTCAATGTGATGACAGTATTGGACATGAGATCAGCACCATTTTAATTTTGATCCACCTGAAACAAACTAGACATTACATAAAGTCTTTTAATGAAAATAAGACGTCAATATGGCTATCCATTCAGGAGAAGTTGCAATAAGAAGATTCTTAAACTGGCTGCTGTGTTGGTCATCCTAAATGCACTATTATCATTTAGGACCAACTAGACCTTGGGATGAACGTGTTTTAAAAAACTTCATGGCAATTCTCCAAGTATTTATGTGAGCTTAGCAAGAACAATGTATCCTAATAGATGGACTATGACAGATGGATGACAAACAGACAACAAACCGATGTCAAATGAGTTACAGATCATAGGTCCTATGCATGACCAGTAGCACAAAAATACACAACACAAATCTTGACAGAAATTTCACAATAATAAATGCAAGTCTAGTAGAGCATTGAAGGTTTAAAAGGTTTATATTATGAAGCATTAAAGCTGAAAGTTACAGAGAAACCAAATAAAACCTGCTGTATAATGTTGTTACGGCTATTGGATTTAAATTATTTATTTTTTTTAATTATTAAATCCAAATTTGTCATTTAGGGTTTAATATTCATTAAATGGGAAATTTTTCTGGAAAATTCAGATAGACCTGGACTCTAGTTGTAAACAGGCTGACCTTGGCTTGGTTACCTCTTTATCTGACCTTGCTTTAGATTGATAAACAGGTCTTTAATACTATTGGTTAATTTCAAGGATAACTTTTATTTTTAGATATTGGGGATGGTTTTTCTTCTGGATCATCCTTTTAATACGTGACTTTTTGAAGGCAGTCTCTTTCTGTGACCTTCCATGAACCTCTATCAATTTCTAGAAAATCACGTGATCACTTGTTTACTTAAGAAAAACAAGTATAAGAACTGTTGTTTGGGATAGAACAAATCAGTAGAATTTTGGGCTTAAAGATATTAGTTGTGTATTTTCTGTTTGAGTTTAATTTTAATCATCTTGTTCTGGACTTTGTGTCAATTCATTGAAGAAAGAGGATTTATTATCTATTTGGAGGAGAAAACATGTGCTCATAATTCATTTGGATGATTAAAAAACAAGAACTGCATCACGTGACATTGTCAGCCATTTTGGATTACATCGTTAAGATTCGAACCTGGAACTATTAAAACATTTATTTATCAGGACTTGCAATTCCATTAGTGGATTATTTTGTGAATTCTTTATTTGTTGGATTTGATTCTCTAAAACCGTAAGTTTATTTATTTTATGAAAATAATTGTACTTAATAAATTCATTGTTCAATTTATACAAGCTTGTTAGTTTTCACTCTTTCTGTGTTGCTGCTTATTCGAGCCTAAGCACGTAACATAGAATTGGTGGCTATCGTCCGGATTGAGATTTGAGATAAATTTGAATTTAAATTTGAATTTCCCCTAGTTTTTTTGAAAATTTTAAATCTTTAGTGACACTGACACGCTTGTATTAAAATGACATCTAAGGTAGAAATATTTCTTTCTAATCCTACCCAGGAGCAATTAGATCTTTTCAAAAAAGACGAGTTGGTTCAACTTGCCAGAAAATACGATCTTTCTGAAATCAAGGCTTCTTTAACAAAACAAGATATCAAAAAGATTTTGGTCCAGTATTTGGTAGAACAGGATGTTTTGGAACAAAGTGCTTTGATTCCAGTCAGTAAGTCTCTGACATTAAACTGAAGGAATTAGAATTAAAATTCAAGATGGAATTAGAGTTAAAGAAGCTGGAATTTCAGAGAGAGAGTGAATTAGAGTTTAAAAAACTGGAATTTCAGAGAGAAGAAAAAGAGAGACAAGAAAGGGAGAAAGAAAGACAATTACAATCTGAAAAAGAGGAGAGAGAGAGAGAGTCAATTTGAATTACAAAAAGAGCAGATGCTGATTGATAGAGAGAAAGAAGAAAAAGAGAGACAAGAAAGGGAGAAAGAAAGACAATTACAATCTGAAAAAGAGGAGAGAGAGAGACAATTTGAATTACAAAAAGAGCAGATGCTGATTGACAGAGAGAAAGAGGAGAGAGAGAGACAGGAAAGGGAGAAAGAAAGACAATTTGAATTACAAAAAGAGCAGATGCAAATTGAGAAAGAAATTAAAATGAAAGAAATAGAGCTGGCAGGTGAGAATCACCATCATACTTCAAATCAAAATTTTGATTTAGCAAGGAATATAGATTAGTGCCCCCTTTCAAAGAAAAAGAAGTAGATAAATATTTCATTCTTTTTGAAAAAGTTGCAGAAAATTTAAAGTGGCCAAGAGAGAATTGGACTCAGTTACTACAATGTGTAATTACTGGTAAGGCTAGTGAGATTTACACTTCACTGTCTGTTCAGCAAAGCAGTGATTATGACATAGTTAAAGAATGCATTTTAAGAGGTTATGAGTTAGTTCCTGAAGCTTATAGGCAAAAATTTAGAAATTACAGAAAAGAAGCTGGACAAACTCATGTCGAATTTGCTAGACAAAAAGAGCAGTTGTTTGATAGATGGTGTTTAGCCAAGAAAGTCGAGCAAGATTATCAAAATCTCAAGCAAATTATATTAATTGAAGAGTTCAAAAACTGTGTCCATAATGATGTTAAAACTTATCTTGAGGAGCATCAGATTGAAACCTTGGAAAATGCTGCTCGAGCTGCTGACGAATATTCTTTGACACATAAAGTTCCTTTTGTTAACAAGACTTCTACTCAACAATTTAATGGCAGAAAAGTATTTCCGCCTAGTTCAAGCCCTTCTAAAACTCAAACTAACACAACTTTCAAAAATCAGACTTCAGAGAAGTTTGATTCTGGATCCTTGTCTCTTCCGATGTGTAACTTTTGCAAGAAAAAAGGACACGTTATTTCTGATTGCTACAAATTGAAAAATAGGCATCAGAATCAAGATAGACCTGTTCCAAATGCTCTTATTTCCAAGAGGTCAAGGTCACAGTCATGTATTGAAAGCAATACATTTGTTGGGTCTAATAAATCCCAGTCTGATTTTGATATGGAGAATTATGAACCATTCATATCGAAGGGTTCTATATCACTCTTGGGTGATTCAGCCAATCCCACCCCTATTAAAATTTTAAGGGACACAGGAGCTTCTCAGAGTCTTTTATTATCAGGTACTTTGCCTTTTTCTGAGAAGTCTTCTTCTAAAAAAAGTGTTCTTATTCAGGGAGTAGAGTGCGTTGTTGTTAATGTTCCTCCCCATTGTGTAAATTTATCATCAGACTTAGTATCAGGACCCGTGACAATCGAAACGGTCTCGGTTTTACCTGTTGAGGGAATAGATTTATTGCTAGGCAACGACTTAGCTGGGGACAAGGTTGTGGTTAATCCACTTGTAACTGACAAGCCTAATTTGGATCAGAAAGTTGATCCAGTTGAAAAAGAAATCCCTGATATATTTCAAGCTTGTACAGTTACTAGAGCTATGGTAAAGAAAGCTCTTGAGAATGAAGTTGAAAAGGGCAGTATTCCCTTTGTTGACACATGCATGGGTCAGGTTTATGTTATTGAGGGCAGTGTTCCCTTATCTGACACCTGCGTGGGTCAGGCTTATGTTGAAAAAGCCAGTATTCCTTCAACTGACGCTTGTATAGGTCAGGTTTTTGATGAGGTCACATTTACTTCTTGTTTAGATCAATCAGAAAGTATTGATCATAGTGATCCTCTTTTGACAACTCATTCTCTTTATTTTAATCAGGGTGATGATTTTGAGAATGATGTTACAGAAGGCAGCATTCCTTCAACTGACCCTTGTATAGGTCAGGTTTTTGATGAGGTCACTTTTATTTTTGGTTTAGATCAATCAGAAGGTATTGATCATAGTGATTCTCTTTTAACAACTCATTCTCTTAATCAGGGTGATAAACGACAGTCCCTTGTCGTTGAACAGGAAAAAGATCCTGAGATCTCCTGTTTGTTTCAAAGGGTCATAAATGAGACTGAAGTCACTGAAGTTCCTGTCTGTTATGTCATTAAAAATGGAATTCTTATGAGAAAATGGAGACCTCCCGAGGTACCTGTTGGTGACGAGTGGTCAGTGAACTATCAAATAGTAGTTCCAGAACCTTACAGACAGGAAATACTTAATCAGGCCCATGAAACTCCTTTGGATGGTCATTTAGGGAATAATAAAACGTATCACAAGATCTTGACTCAATTCTATTGGCCAAAAATCAAAAGTGATGTTGCCAACTACTGTAGATCTTGTCATACTTGTCAAATGGTAGGAAAAACCAATCAGAAGATACCTAAGGCTCATCTGCAACCTATTCCTGCCTTTGATACCTGCCTTTGATAAATCATTTGGTAGAATTATGGTAGATTGTGTAGATCCCTTACCTAAGACCAAGTCAGATAACCAATACCTGTTGGCCATAATGTGTGCGTCAACAAGGTTTTTAGAGGCTATTCCGTTGAGGAATATAAAATATAAAACAGTAAAAGCTTTGATAAAGTTTTTTGCTCAGTATGGCCTTCCCAAATCTATTCAGTTTGATCAAGGTTCAAACTTCATGTCTGGAATTTTCCAGCAAGTTATGAATGAATGCCCAATTCAGCAATTCAAGTTAAAAATGAAATTATGGGTTGAAGGAACTACAAGGGAGAGAACTTTTGAGTTTGATAATGGAGTTGTGTTACTCTTGTTCATTCTTCTTACTTTTCTTCAGATTAGATATTATGGCCCGTACAAAGTTAAGAAGAAAATGAATTAGTTAAATTATAGTATTAGTGCTCCTGGGATCTAAATTAATTATAGGAGTACCAGTATATTGAAAGAGATAGCCATGTTAAATATGTAATTAATTTAGTGGTACCTGTCCCACATAATGAAGGAATATCATCAGGATTCAACTGATATTGGAGCGATGAATTGTTGGAATTAAAAAATTATGAAAGATCTAGACCAGAAACTTATACATTTGCAAGTACAAGAAAAAAATAAACTGAAAGTTATTATTATTATATGAGCACTTATGTCCAGATATTCTTACAAGGACAAACAAAATTTTCATGATGTTGAAATTGAAAATTTCAAACAGCATCCATGCTGGACGAGTCCACTCAAACAGGAATTCTTGAAAAAGGAAATTCAATATTTGCTGGAGAATGATTTATCAAGCCATGTAAAAGTGATTGGAGTTCACCATGCATACTTGTTTCAAGACCAAATAAAACTTTCCGTATGTGTACTGATTATAGGAAGGTGAACAGAGTGACAAAAACAGATTCATTCCCATTACCAAGAATTGACAATTGTATTGATAAAATTGGGAATGCCAGGTGTGTCACCAAATTTTGACCTTCTGAAAGGATTTTGGAAGATTCCACTATGGAAAGAGCAAAGGAAATGTCAATATTGTGACTCCAAATGGACTCGACCAATATAAAGAAAGTCCAATTCAACGTCTCATAAAAATGATCATCTCTGGTCTAGAAAATTGTGACGTCATCATCTACAATGACACCTGGAGAGAACATTTAGCAACAATTAGAAATTTGTTTTGACAGACTCACTAATGCATGTCTGACTGTTAATTTATTTAAAAGTGAGTTCTGCCCTGCTAGAGCGGTTTTCTTAGGACATTTTGTGGGACATGGACAAGTTAAAAGGTTGAGGCTATTTCTTGATAATATAACTGCAGACGCTCTTTCCCGTGCATAATTCATTATATTGTGTAATTTATGCTAGTTTTTTTTAATCTCAGATTTAACTTGGTTTGTGATAAAAAGAAAGGTTTATCATATAAACCTTTCTTTTTATTTTATGGGGAAAGGTGTTATGGCTATTGGATTTAAATTATTTATTTTTTTTAATTATTAAATCCAAATTTGTCATTTAGGGTTTAATATTCATTAAATGGGAAATTTTTCTGGAAAATTCAGATTGACCTGGACTCTAGTTGTAAACAGGCTGACCTTGGCTTGGTTACCTCTTTATCTGACCTTCTTTAGATTGATAAACAGGTCTTTAATACTATTGGTTAATTTCAAGGATAACTTTTATTTTTAGATATTGGAGATAGTTTTTCTTCTGGATCATCTTTTAATACGTGACTTTTTGAAGGCAGTCTCTTACTGTGACCTTCCATGAACCTCTATCAATTTCTAGAAAATCACGTGATCACTTGTTTACTTAAGAAAAACAAGTATAAGAACTGTTGTTTGGGATAGAACAAATCAGTAGAATTTTGGGCTTAAAGATATTAGTTGTGTATTTTCTGTTTGAGTTTAATTTTAATCATCTTGTTCTGGACTTTGTGTCAATTCATTGAAGAAAGAGGATTTATTATCTATTTGGAGGAGAAAACATGTGCTCATAATTCATTTGGATGATTAAAAAACAAGAACTGCATCACGTGACATTGTCAGCCATTTTGGATTACATCGTTAAGATTCGAACCTGGAACTATTAGAACATTTATTTATCAGGACATGCAATTCCATTAGTGGATTATTTTGTGAATTCTTTATTTGTTGGATTTGATTCTCTAAAACCGTAAGTTTATTTATTTTATGAAAATAATTGTACTTAATAAATTCATTGTTCAATTTATACAAGCTTGTTAGTTTTCACTCTTTCTGTGTTGCTGCTTATTCGAGCCTAAGCAGGTAACAATGTCAATTTCTGACAAACTGGTAAATGACTAGTACAGGATTAAGTCGGCTATTGAGGATAGTGACAGGTATTTGAAGAAAATATGAACTTTGATAGATTTCATTAGAGAAGCTGGACCAAAGTTATGTTCTGAATTTGTTTGTAACTAATTGCACTTTAATAATAGAATTAAATACCAATATGGTATTTGACATGTGCTTCTTCTATCTCACTCCCTCAGTATACAAACCTCACTCTCCCACTGCTTCTTGAAATCATCAGTTAGGAAGGTATTCCATGTCTCAGCTACAAATGGAGACTTAAAGTCCTTCGAACAGAGCATCTCTAGCCATCTCTGGAGAAACAAAAATGAAATTCAAATTTACCTGAATAAAACCTTGCAGGTGAAATGGAAGATAAAAACTGAAGCCAAAGTGATAATGTTACCTATAGCTAATACAATCTATAAGCCTTCTTTGTTACTCATTAAATAATTATTATCTAAGCAAACTGAGAATTTTCAAATTGTGTAAATAAGTTAGAATTTTAAACAAATTCACAGACTAAAGAATATGGATAGTGATTGCAAAAAATAAATAGCTGAGAGACCCAATTGACTTACTCAATATTATAATTATGTCATGCAGTTTTCAAATGCATTATATTTTCTCATTTTAACAAACCTCTCAGGGATTTTGTCTTAAGGATACAGACAGCTTAACCAGCTAACCTGACGATAAATCATACAATAAATATGCACTTATTTTACTCATAATCATATCATTCCTTTGCAATATAAGCATAGCTGTGCACAAAAACGCACCCAAGTAAAAAAGCTTCTTCCTTGGCAACAAATTCAGTGAATTAGAACCAAGATCAACATTTTATGTGCACCTCTCTCAATTTTTAAAACTTGCTGTATGTATATATATATATATATATATATATATATATATATATATATATATATATATATATATCCAACTTCACCCAATGATTGAGATGAATCTAGTGGGGGAAAAAAAAAGGTTGGTGTAATATCATAGACCAACATATATATTTGATCATGAATAACATAGTACATACTAAGTATCGACTGTCATACAAAATTACAATAGCTTTTTTCACAAATACTTATATCGTACACTGCATCCAGCTGCAAGTCAAAAATGGCAATGAATCTTTCAACAAGAGTATCTCAAAGGGACTGGCATTCTACTGGGTAAAAAGAATTTCAAGGGAAACAAGAGATATTTTCTTCCTCTTCATTCCAGAGTGTTGAAAACTATGATATTCTTTAGCAATAACAAGATTTTTGGATAGGTATCATAAGAAGTCTACTGGTGAAAAGGTGATCTAATTGGGAGTAGACATAACAATATTTTTATGATAGTCACCATTGTGGTTATATTGTTGGTTCATTTACGACCAATAAGAACTCTTCTCATGAAAATTCCATCTCAAATGACAATCCACATAAAAGTAGTGAAAACAAGATTTTAAGATGGCCTTATATTGTATGTCAGATCAACATCATTTTAATTCAGATTGAAGAAAACATGATATGAAATATTCTACTTAAACCACCTTGCTGATATTACCATTCATTCAAAAGAAGTACTGATAACAGAATTTTCAGGCTGGTCACACAGGCAACCCATTTTATAGAGGACCATGCAACTAGACATAACAAAAAGTCTATTGTGAAAACATCTCATTGATATCACCATCCATTCAACAGGAGTAGCAATAAAAAAAATTCAACCTGGCTCCTCTATGTTGGCCATATTAACTGTCAGACTTGCACCATGTTAACTGAAGACCAACTGGACATGATAAGAAGCTTTTTGAAAAAATTCTATGCCAAAACAACATGATGTTCAGGAGAAGTTGCAATAACAAGATATTCAAGATGGCTGCTCTGGTGGCCATATTGGACATTTAATAGGCACAATATTATTTGGGGTCAAAGAGACATCATAAAAGATATTTTAGTAAAACCTCCATTTTGATATGACCATCCATGAATGATGAATGAATGAATGTTAAATTAAAGTGAACTGGCCATGAATGGTTATTATTCACTGTTTTATCTTTCAAAAGAAAGTTATTAAATTTTTCCCGTGGGGTAAGGAATGGTGCCACATCCCCACGGGGGTTTATGCACACAAATTTAATTTATTTAATTTGGTCATCATGTCGTGGCCCTATTGAAGGACTATTGACATGAATGTAGGACCTGGGTGAGTGGGAATAGATCAAACATGCACTCAACCCTATCAACCAATCGGGAGGAATGTATTAGAGGTGCAATGGCACCATATAATGACTGGTGAAAAATGGTTTTCACATCACATGTTGAGGGTTTCTGGTCACGAGAAAGGAGGAAAAGGTCAGATAAGCCAGCCCATGTATGTCAACAGCCTTGAAACACATTAGCCATATACTTATTTCAAATCAGGTCCAGTTTCACTAATGGACGGAAAATATACCAATAATGTGTAAGCCACCTCTGTAATTAAATCAAATTTTGTGTAGTTGAAGATTTTTTTCTAACTCCTAACATACCAATGTTTCTAGTACCTAGTGTATGTATTGTAAGTCCCTAACAATTTTAATTATAGAATGTCTGTGCGACATATGTAGGTTGGTCACTGTTAGGTTATATGGATTGTGAATTTTGATTGGCGGTGTTTGAAACTGATCAAGTTAGGTTTCTCAAAAGAGCTTGTCAAATAGAGCATTCATACCAAATGAGAGCTCTGTAATGGCTAAATGGCAGTAGCCCTTAGAAGGGCTTTTTGATGGAGGGTTATGTAAAGGTAACCAGTCTTCCCTCATTCTGGTTTGTTTGCTCCAGTGTCCTCCTTCGTCTCTTGTTCCTTGGGCCTCCCTTCATCTTGATTGTCAGCACCAGTGTCCTTGTCTCTTCTAGGTATCTAGATTTAAAGTTTTCCCTATCAATTTGGAAATACTCTGTGCTGTTGTAACAAAAGTGTATACAGTCCCATGTGACAGCCTATTAATGCGGATGTACTAGTCCCGCATTCCTGATGGTTCGAGGTTCAATACCACCTTGTATTTCTGATTTAGTTTTTAGGAGAATACTGACTAATTGGTATCTGGATGCACCCTTTTATTGTTGTGCCTTATCTTCTTTTCTTAAATGCTTCAATGTTTATTTCTAAATCTTTTGTTATCCCTGATGCTTCATCTAATTCTATTTGGTTGTTTTAAGTGTGTAGCCCTGCCAAAGATTAGTCAATGAACCCATGTGACCTCCTTGTGGGGCTACAATTTACTTCTTACAGTTGTTATAAATTTCAGAATTAGTATGTTATTTAGGTGTTTTAGTAGCCCGTCAAATGATTGGTCAATGAACCCATGTGACCTCATTGTGGGGCTACCATTTACTTTTTAAGGTTGTTATAAATTTCAGAATTAGTTTGTTATTTAGGTGTTTTAGTAGCCCGTCAAATGATTGGTCAATGAACCCATGTGACCTCATTGTGTGGCTACATATTGCTCCTTAAGGTTGTTATACATGTTAGAATTTTTCGTTTATTTAGGTGTTTAGGCGATTTTTCTATATTTTTTACAATTAGCCCTGTTGTTTTAAGCAGTTCAATTATATTTTTGAATGTTCCTTGCGGGTTGGTGTTAGTTAATTGGATTACTTCTGGGTATGTACTTGGTGCGGCTATGTTTAGTGTATGGATCTAAATTTGTCCCTTTCTTTTTTGTTTTTTTTACAATTGTTGAACATATGGTGCAAATCTTCTGGGGTGTTACAATTGTGGCAATTAATGTTATGTGGGAAGGGTCCTATGTATTTTCCAAAGCTGTTTGCCTGTTTGGTTTGTCCTATTATTATTCTATTTATTTTAGATTGTTCATAACCTGTGCACCTGGGTGGTTTTATAACTCTACTAACTTCCTTTATGATGTTGTATAATATTCTCCCTTGTTTATTTATGTCCCAATCAGTTTGCCATTTTTGATTAATCATTGTGTTAATTAAACTATATAGTTCAGTTTGGCTATATTTAAGTGGCATGTAATTAGGTTCATGAGTTTGTTTTTAGCAGGTTGGTCTGCTAACTCATTACCTTTGATTACCAATGGAATCCATATAAATTCTACTACTAGTTTATTTGAATTTAGGGTTTTCAGTATTAGGTCAATTTGTTTTAAGAAATTTTCTCTAGATTTTGTGGTGTTATTTTGGATTGAGGTTAGGACTCTTAGCGAGTCGCTAATAATCACAGTCTTATTCGGTTTATTTTCCTCAATCCACTTTAATGCTTCTAGGATGGCCCAAAATGCAGCTGTATAATAGAGCAGTGGTCAGGCAGACATCTGCCCATTTGAATATTATGTTCTGGTATGACCATTGCAGCAGCTGTTTTGAAAGGATTTGTTATTTTTGAGCCATCCGTGTAAATTTTTGTAAAATTTTGATATTGATTATTTATTATTTCTAATGCTAATGTTCTTAAATAGTTTTGTTGGTTTTCCTTGTTTTCTTTATCTGATAGGGAGATATTAACTTTCATTCGTACATTGCTTCAAGGTTCTTTGTCGTACGTTATGTTGTTTTCTACTTGGAATATGTCTATTGGAAGTTTAGTTTTTAATTCATGAACTAGTTTTCCCACAGAGGTGGTGTTTTTGAGAGTTTTTCTAAAGGGGGTATTGCATTTGTTGATAGCCAGGTATGTGGGGTGCATATTTTCATGGGTCAACAGTTGGGCTGCATATTTTAAGATGAGTTCCTGCCTTCTTAGATGTAATGGCAGTTCCCCTGTTAAAACCTGTAGCTCGGCTGTCGAGGTTGATGGCAGTGCACCGGTACCAATGAGTAGGGCTTTTCTCTGTATTTTATTTAGTTTAAGTGACGTTTTGGTGCCGTGGTGTATACTTGGCACCCATAGTCAAGTTTAGATCTTATTAATGCCCTATACAGTGTTAAAATAGTTTCTTGGTTGGCACCCCACTGAGTGCCTTTGAGGCTTCTTAATAGATTTAAGTCCTGGTTGCATCATTTAACTAGTTCATCTATATGATGCACCCATCTTAGGTGTTCATCAAAGTACATACCCAGAAATTTAGCTACTTTTACGAATGTTATTTCTTTATTTTGTATTGTTAATTTGGGATATTGTTTGAATTTCTTACGTGGGCTGAAAAGTACAGCTACCGTTTTTTGGTGTGATAGTTTGAAGCCCGATTTATCAGCCCATTTTCCTATGTTATTTAAGCTGGTTTGAAGTTCAGCCTTATGTTGGTGGTTGGAGGGGTTGCCTGCTCTCCATAGTCCACTATCATCAGCAAATTGTGATAATCCAATTTTAGGTGATGCCAAATTTGTGTCAAGGTCATTTATCATTAGATTAATGAGGGTGGGGCTGAGTACACTCCCTTGTGGAGTTCCATTTTCAAGGGTGTGTTCCTCAGAGTAAGTTGCCCCTACCCTAGTTATAATTTTGTGATCGGTCAGGAAATTTTCTATAAAGTGGAACATATGACCCATAATGCCATAATGATTTAATATGGTCTTTCGTCCATACAAGGTCGAATGCTTTTTCCAGATCAATAAATACTGCAATCAAATTTCTATCTGCTTTTCTTACAGAGTTGAATGCCAGTTTGATAGCAGTTTCTAATCTTATTAATTGATCCATAGTGGATCTTTTATTTCTAAACCCAAATTGATTTTCAGAAATCAAATTGTTACTTTCAAGGTGGTGTTTAAGTCTATTAGTAATAATTGTTTCCATTATTTTGCATATGTTGTTAGTGCGAGAGATGGGTCTGTACGAATTGATATCGTTTCTATCTTTATTTGGTTTGAGTATGGGTATTACTATCGCTGTTTTCCATTTTTAGGTAGCCTTCCTGTGTCCCATATTTTGTTTAGCATTTTTATTATTGAGTTAACCAAGTTAATGGGTAGGTTTTTTTATATTACATACCCTATTTGGTCTTCCCCAGGTGAAGTTTCTTTATTGGTTTTAAGTGCCTGTTCCCATTCATATAGTGTTATGTCTGTATTTAGATGTGATAGTTTGGGTCCCAGGTCTTTAAATAGTTCCTTAAATTTAATTTCAGTTTTAGCCCTGTGATTTTTAAATTCCTTGGTGTGGTTGTTATTACTGTTCATATTTTTGAAGTGTTGGGCTAATAAGTCAGCTTTTACCTTATTGTTACTTGTTTTGTTTATGTTGGGGGTGTTATTGGTGTGCTTCCCCCTGATAGTTCTAATTATATCCACACCTGTTTGGAGTTAGTTCTAAAATTTATATTACTGCAGTATTTTTGCCAAGTTTTTTCTTTTGACTGCTTAATTAAGTATTTGAGCTTGTTATCCTGATTTTTATACTCTAAGAAGTGAGTAGTGTTATTAGTTCTTTTAAATTTATTTAAAGCTCTAAATTTTACCTGTATGGTTAATTTAATTTCCTCATTCCACCACAGTACACTTGGCTTTCTTGTTTTGCTGCTAGTTTAGGGTATACTGCTGGTGGCTGCCTGAGTTATGATTTTAATTATGTTATCATAGTAGATATCTATGTCATCTGATTCTATATCTTGCATATTTGTATTAATTATTATTTCTTTGAAAACATTCCCAATCAGCTTTAGTATAATTCCACCTGGGAATTTTGTTATTTGATTTGAATTGTACAGCCATTTGCAGGGTGGTGATTATGGAGAAGAGGTCGCTCCCCATGAGGTCGGATTGATCTACTCCCCACTCCGCCACCTGTGCCAATCTGAGTGTGCACAGGGTGAGGTCAATAGCGGATAGGGTGCCATCAACCGGATTGAGTCTGGTTTTGGCACCATCATTGAGTATTGTTAGGGTGGATTCAGTGGTCCATGTCTCGACCCACTTATTCCTTCCATCCGTCACTCCCCCCCCAAAAAACTCATTGTGGGCGTTGAAATCTCTGCAAATGATTGTAAGTTCGAATTTAATGCATTTGGTTAACTTTTTTAGTGCTAATTGATCGTTTAATTTAGTATTTCTTCCTGGGTCATAAACATTGAAGATTTGTAATTCACTTTTTTTGGTGTTAACTAATAGAGATTGTATTTCTATTAGTGAATTGCTGATATCCCTAGATGTTATGGTTATTACAGTTGCAGATGGTAAGATGTTATTTATAAATATGGCTAATCCACTCCCCCGGCCTTCCGTTCTATGTTGGAAATAACCTGGGGAGTAGCCTTGTATTGATGGCAATGTTTTTGAGTTTGTAAAAAGTTTAGTTTCTTGAATGCAAAGGATGTCAGGTTTTTGCACTGTATTTAGTAATTTAAGTTTTAGTTCATTGATGTTTTTTGACAGTCCCCTTGCATTCCATTGCCATATAGTAACGTTCCCTTGTGGTGTATTAGCCATTTTTATTGGGTTCATTTACTGTAATTTGGTTTTCTAGCTGAGTTTTGACATGATTTATTGACATCTGTATGTTTATTTGGAAATTTGGGTCTTTTAGATCCAGCTTGTCAGTTATTTTGTCAATTCTAGTAAAGACTTTACTCAGTTCAAGAAGTATTTCAGTCGGACTGGTATTTTTGCTTTTGTTGTTACTTTTCCTATTGTTGCCTTGAGTGGTTTTTTAAGTAATAGGTTGGACTTCTCCTATTGTTACTATATTATTTTGTTTTTGGTTTTTGCATTATTGTTTGGTCGTTCTGTAATTGAGGTATAAGGAATTCATAACCCCTATTATGGTGTGTTCCCTTATTGTAGCTGGGCAGTTTGGGGAGGTGGGTAGGTGGGGGCCCCAACAGTGTATGCACTTTGGAGTTTGTCTTTTACACTCACCCCTATGTTCTCCCCCACACTTATTACATCTGTTTGGAAACTTACAGCTTGATTTGTAATGTCCCCAATGTTTGCAGTTGGTGCAGAATCTAGGTTTATTAATGTAGGGTTCAATTCTATACCTAGTTCCAGTTTTTCCCAACTTTATAAGTGGTTGTAGGGGGGTTGAGGTTTCTAATATTGTTACATTGGTTGTTTTTTTTGTCTTTATTGCCAATTTGACAATTTTTGTCTATTTTATGTCCTCCCTCTTTCAGTTTGGTTGTTATATATCTCTTTGTTGTTGAGTTGTCCTAGTTTCCCCGTTAGTGTAAGTACCGCTTTGTACTTCTAGTGGTTGTTGTGGTAGCGGTTGCCGGGGTTGGGTTGTCTTTATTTGAGGGTTTTGATTTAGGGGTTGGGTGTGTACTTGGTTTTATATTGTTGTTTCTATTTGAACTGGCATTCCGCACAGTTTCTCTATTTCCATGTACTTAGCTACCTGACTGCTAGTACTGCAATGGATGATAATGTACTCTTTGTTAGGCCTAATTATTTTACTTTGGCCCGGGTGGATTTTTGTTAGGGCTCCAGCTATGCTAGTTGTAGATAGGTTATTGAATTGCATTGACCTATACGTCAATTCGATTCTGTGGTATTTATGGATCTTTATTTTCCTATTTGCTAATGGGGGTGACTTTATCATTAGTAGGCTTTGTAGGGGGGTGGGTGTTGATTGCTGCCTTAGTAGGTACTGCCTGTATGATTATTTCCTGTTTGCTTGATTCAGATTGTTTAAAATCTTGAGTTTTTTGTTTCATGGTTTTTTTTCCTTTCCCCTTACCATCCCACGTGTTGGGGATTTCAGTTGGTATAGGGGTTGGGGTATTGATATTCTGGATTGGATAAAATTAAGTCTGCCTTTAATGGTTAGACCATCCAGGTGTTTGACTATTATGGATTTTGGACTGTTTGTTTGTTCTAGCATAAGTTTTGGGCTTATTGCCCTCAGGCACTGTTGCTATTTCCTGTGTGGTCTTTGTTTGTTGCTTGCACATGTGGTTCGCATTAGAGCTAGCGGCCTGTGTGTAGCTTGGTTTATTGTACACATTAATCATTACTGGTTTCTTTATAGGAGAGGCAGCCATTATTAGGAAATTGGGGGTGGGTGAGTTAATTTGGCTGATATCGCCTTGAATTATTGTGGCATCCAGATTTTCTTCAGTGGAACTACTGTAGTGCAAATTGAACTCTATTGGTGATAGCAGATTGAGTTTTTCCGCTTCCTTACATATTAAATTAAGCTCTGGTGTGGAGTAAACATGAAGTTTGGTTTGTTGCACCCCTTTTGTCTTCTGAGATTTAGCGGTGTTAATTTCTCCTATCATAGTATCTTTAGTGGCTTCCTGAGTCAAAGTTGCATTTAAGATTTGTACCCTTTTCTTGTGTTGGTTGCCAGTCCAGCACTTTCGGCTTCTAGCTTGGAAAGCTTTTTTATGTAGTTTGGTGGCCATTTTGTTTTGTTTTGGACTGGATAAATAATATTGCCTATTGATAATTTTGTTTGAGACTTCAGTGATTATTTATTGTAATAATACCAGGCTAATAATGATAACTATTTAATAATATTATTAGCTAGAGAGAGTGAGAGATTGTTATTAGAAATGGTTAATTTGCTGGAATTATTAATACAAGATTGCGACTTCGATACAGAGGTCATATGGAATACGGCTTGTAACAAAAGGCAACCCAGGGTTTTCAAGCATGGTTCCTAGTCCTGTGAAATACAATAATTGGCAAATTAAGTATTTAGTATGGAGCGGTAGTAGTTAGAGGAAAAAGTGGTGGAGATAATTTGTTATCACAGCACAGAGTTTTTGATTCCCAACTGCTGAAGTGATGAGTTGAGTTGAGCTGGTGGTGGCTGGCTGGCTGGCTGGCTGGCTGGTTAGCAGATGGGGTTGAGGTTAAAGACTTTGATGAACCCAGAACACAAGCAAGAAGAAAGAAAAAACCTTTGAAACTACACACTGTGGGGCAAAAACTAATGGTCCTTAAGAGTGCTTTAAAGTCCAAGTAAAATTCCCCTTACTAACGATAGTGCTTTTGTTAATAAATGTTGCATGACGAGTAGAAATAACAAGATTTTCAAGATGGCTAATATGGTGGCCATATTGGATATCATATCAGCACATTTCTATTTAGGACCAACTAGATATCCTTTAGTTAAAGCACCATGTTGATGATCATCTATTCTGAAGAAGTAGCTATAATACGATTTGCAAGATAGATATTATGGTGACCATATCGGATACCAGATTGGCACAATTCCATTGAGGAATAATTATACATCATAAGAAGCTTGTATGTGCAAACCCCATGTTGATAAAACAAGATTTTCATGAAGGCCAATGTAGTGGCCATATAGTGTATCTTAGATCAGCACCATGTGAAAAATACTCTATTGATAACAGATTTTCAAGATGGCCATGCCATAACATCATTAAAATGTAAATTTTAAACTTTAAAATAATGTTCAGTCCATCCTACACAAGAAAAATAATATACATCAAAACCCACAAGTTACGGGGTTCTCCACCCATATTCTAGAAACGTTTATATTTACATATATTTTTCAATTTCATTTTCATTTTTCTCTTCAAGTCTTCGATGAGAAGTACATTCTACATAAGTTGATGCAAACAAACATGTTGTAATTGGCATCAATTGTTTTAATATTTAGCTGACCTCAAAAGTCTTTATTAATCATAGTTTTGTCTGTGTTTTGGGAAAGGAATAAATCTAAATCCTCCATTTAGATAATCTAAGTATTGACTGTCAAAATTATGAAGCTCCCAATGACTTCTTTTCATCCTTTCAATGGAGAAATCAACAAATTATTGCAAACGTTGCAAATACTTATCAAAATCAATTCATTATTGCCACAAACAGTTTGTCAGAGGAAAATGGCGGACAAAGGCAATGCCTAGAGAGGTGTCTAATTTACGTTTGCTGATTGTTTAATTGATCAGTATGATTGATAAGTGGTGATAGGTCAATAGGAGTAGTAGCAACAAGATTTTCAAGATGTCTGCTGTGTCAACCATAGTGGATGTCAGATGGCACAGTTTCTATTTAGGACCAACTACACATTATAAGAATTCATTTAACAAAAACCCATATTGATATGACAATCCAAACAGGAGGAGTGGTGATCACAAGATTTTCAAGAAGGTCAGTGTAACAGTCATAGTGAATGTCCAAGTGACACCAATTTCATACTGCACTAACTAGATATTGGACAAATGTGTATGTAAAGATTCATAACAATGCTCCAAGTAGTTCAGATTGAGTAGTGATAACAAAAATCTCTTCTGATCTGTGACCAGTATAGCTAAAAATGGATCTATTTAAGTGATATCATTCAAGGTATTCATCAAATATATCTGCAAACTGGGTTAAATGATAAAAATCCATTCATGCTTGTTTGTATAACCATGCTTTCAAACCAGAACAGATCAATTCCCAAGTCAAGATTGTTGACATTAAAATCAATGTAAGAGTAATAACTAACAACTTGTTCATTCGAATGCAGCTAAATACAGAGTCTGGTCAAAAGTCACTCATATCATATATCACCAAGTCACAATTTTCATCACCTTAATGTTTTCCAATTTCATGGTTGTTGTTTTTTTATTTTTTATTTTTGTGTAGTAATATCATTATATAAGTTGTATAGCAATTAGAGCTTCTAAAGATTAGGCACTATACAAAGTCCTCATTATTATTATTATTATTATTATTATTATTATTATTATTATGAAGCACAAACTTTCAAGCAATGACCTTTGACTTGTCCTTAACGTTAATTAGAGCTGGCATTCAAAGCTCTTTCACAAAAGTTTTAGATGGATATAATGGTAATCATATTTGTATTATTTTCAGTTTAAGCCATTTAAACATTGAAATATTTGTTTTAATGTCAATTCACTCAAGAATAGTAGTTATGACAAGATTGTTTTGATCAACTAGTTACATATTGGAGGTAAGTGAGATCCATTTTCATCAGAATTAGTTACATACACCTCAGTGTTGCAGTGAAAACATGTGGTGCTCTGACCATTCATTCAGATGATTCATTCAAATGAAACAGCCATATTAAGATGTTTTGAATGGCAACCAATGCAGCCATTTTTAAGGCTATATTAGCATCTTTTCAAAAATAGGAACAACTGTTTTCTTTTTAATATGTCAGTAATTTAAGCCATTTTGGATATGTAACTTTAACCAGATCTGTCAATATTTCTAAGTTCTCACAGACAATTTCATTTTGGATCAACTACCCTATACAAAATGATCCATTCAGGAAGATAGCCACAACAGGATTTTCAAGATCACCAACGTGGTGGCCATATTAGATATTTGATCCAAACCAATATGAACACATGTTGAGAAGATTTTCATCATGGCAGCCACATTATCTGTCAGATCAGTACCATTTTTATTTAGGACTGACTATATCTTAAAATGAACCTACCTATACAGTTTGGAGCAATTCTCACAGTAGCCTAGGAGCAGTTATAATAACAAACTTGTACAAACAGACAAAGGTCTATCCCTTACGCTCTTTTAGGTCTGTGACCAGTAAAGATAGAGATACTAATTGGATTAAAATTAAGAAATAAATCTTTGAGTTAGTGTCAACAAACTCAGTCAAATAGATATAAAAAATGGCTCAGTAGTGTTTAACAGAGTTATCCACAGGAGCCAAACTTGATCAGAGGTATTATATTTTTCAAAAGTCACATGATTCTTCCTTTTTGGTAATAATGAGAAGTTTAGGTAAACAGAAGACTCAACAGCTAATCTTGCTAGTTTTCCAAAAATATACAGTCAGACTTGTCAATAGTGACCACCTATGGGAATAGCAAAACTGACCCTTGCATTAATGTTAACACTGACAGTGGCTACCTTTCAAATGATGTTTAGTCATATTAGCAAAAGAAATTGTTAGGGACATATAATATGTACACTTTTGTACTAGAAAATGGGCATAGATAGGAACGTAATTTAATTCTTCAACTCTACCATTTGATGAATTGCATCGGTGGCTTACACAATTCTGGCATAGGGAAATCCACTAGAAAAACTGGATTGAATTTGGAATAAGCGTACGTGCTTTCGATTGGTTGATAGGTTGAGTGCGTGATGGGTCTATTCCCACTCACGCAGGTCTAACATTCATATCATTAGCCCTTTTTTAGGGGTATGATATGACAACCAAATTAAATAGCGCACTCTGTGCGCATAAATGCCAGGATGATGTGGCACCATTCCATCTTCCTGGATAAATTAAATTACTACCATATAAATAAATGGCAATGCAAAATAGTGAACATATGACCCTAGTGGCCGGTTTCACTTTAAATCCAACTATTCATTCAATGTTACCACTATATACAGATTCAAACTCAAAAGTAGATCTTGAACAAATAGATTAATTTTTATTATTATTATTATTATTATTATTATTATTATTATTATTATTATTATTATTTTTATTATTATTATTATTATTATTATTATTATTATTATTATTATTATTATTATTATTATTATCAAGATCATTTTATGTGCACTTTTTAAACAAATCATGAATTGCTGGCATAAGTTGTTCTCTCCCAAATGTATGTTCAATACAAGATTACTGTATCATTCTCAATTTAATCAATACTATAAATTAAATCATCACCGACATTTAAATACTACTAGCCAATTTTAATTTGTTTGCTGCGTCATGACACAATTTACCAGTTTAGGCTTGGACAAGGTTCATCATGCTTCAAAAACAAATATCTGGATTAGCCAGTTGCTCAACTCTGTGACAAAATGACATGGCTAATATGAGAGACCAGTGATGAGCAGGGAATCAAAATAAGCCATATATGGCTACATTTTGTGACCTATGAACCAAACTTTCATCTGCCTTTGCAAAAAAAATTAAATATTGAACGACTCCTTATCCTAATAAAAGGAGATGCAACTTGTATCTCTTCACAAAGATGTACAATTGTTTCATTAGAAGTCACTTATTCATAGGCAAATAGATGAAGATATCTTGCTATCCATGGTACACTAGTGTAAATAGCAACTTTCATTTCTGCTGCAACCACATGACTATATTTTACACCATTATAATAATAATAATAATAATAATAATAATAATAATAATAATAATAATAATAATAATAAAGACTTTATTTAGAGAAGGTAACTCAATTAGTTACAGAACTAATTTACCTTGAGGCCTTCTATCTGTTATGTACAATATATACAATACATACAACATGATGTGAAGAGTCTGGCTCAATGCTAAATAATTAAGGAATTTTAAATTTCAGAGTATCAAGCCTGGAACACATGCACAGGCATCTGTAAAAACACAAACATATAAGAAACATAAAATATCATTCTGTGTTGAAACATTCAGCTTTGAAAATGATGCACAGAAAAACAACAGACAAGCAGGCAGTATTTTTTTTTTTTTTTGGTACTACCACTGTTCAATTTTCTAAAGATTTCATCCATTTAAGACATTGATTATGAAACGAAGAAATGCTAGGAGACTGCCTTATGTTGCTGGGAATGTTGTTCCATACTACTGGACCAGTATATTGAAAACTTTTTTTAAACAATTCCTTCTTTGGCCTTGGTATAATGTAATTTTTTCTTCTTATAGACCTTAAATTTGGAGTACCATCAGCATCTCTTTGGTGAAAGATATTGCTTAGATAGACAGGAATGGATTTTCTGGATACTTTATACATCAATTTGGCTTTTCTAAGAAATATTCTTTCGTGTATTGTTAAAATCTTTATATTATTCATTGCATCCTGAAAATTGTCTATACATTGCTCTAGAATTAAATGGCAAGCCCTCTTTTGGAGCCTTATAAGTGTTGTTATGTTTGAATTAGAGGTATTACCCCAAATTACGTTACAGTAGTCCAGATATGGCTGAATATGACTTTTATAAAAGATGACCCTATACTGAAGAGGAATGTATGTTTTGATTTTCCTCAGTAGCCAAAGATAAGAATTAACCTTTTTTGAAATGTGTTTAATGTGAATAGACCAAGTAAGATTGTTATCTACGAATACACCAAGAATTCTATCTTGAGAGGTCATATTAAGGCTCACATTATCAAAAAAAACATTAAGTTTGTCGCTATCTAGTCTTGCTCGTTTTTGTTGTGTTGTAACTAGTAGGGCTTTCGTTTTTTCTGTATTTATGATCATACTGTTTTCCTTGCACCATACTTGAAGTCTGTTGAGAGCATCTTGTAAGTTATTTTCAAGTACCGTTTTGGTTTTACCAATCTCAGACAGTGTAGTATCATCTGCATAGAGGTCAGTAGAAGAAATTGAAGTTCCAATCTTAAGAGGTAAATCGTTGATAAATAGAATGAATAACAGAGGTCCAAGGATAGAGCCTTGTGGTACTCCACAATTAATACTTTTACTTTGAGAAAGTTGACCATTTAAAGATACTTTTTGCACTCTGTTGGTTAAGTAAGAAGTAAACCAGTTTAGAGAGTTTTCACTACATTGATAAATCTTTAGTTTTTCAAGTAAAATTTCATGGTCTACAAGATCAAAAGCTTTACGAAAATCAACCATAATAGTGCCTACCATTTCTCCTTGATCTAACGCTTTCAGCCATTTATCAATCAAAGATACAAGTGCGGTTTCACAGGAGTGATTCTGGCGAAAGCCAGACTGATTATCATGAATAAGATCATAAGTGTTTAAATAGTTGAGAAAAGAATCATGTACATGTTTTTCTAGTAATTTGGAGAGACAAGGAAGGATAGAGATGGGTCTGTAGTTATTTACATCATCTTTTGTTCCTGCTTTATGCAATGGTATAGCCTTGGCAGTTTTCCATCTTTGTGGAAATTTATTAGACCTAATACTTTCATTACAAATGAAAACTATACTCTCCACAATTGCAGGTGCAGCCACTTTTAGTAGCCTTGGTCCAATCATATCAAGTCCTGTAGCTTTACATACATCCATTGTTTTAATATATTTCAACACAAATTCTGTACTCATGTCAGGAATTTCAAATTTTATATTGTTTTGTAGTTTTTTAGCACAAAAATGTTTGAGTTCCAGATGATCAGATGAAGTTCTGGGTTCTTTAAGTTTTTCAGCAATTTGAACAAAAAAGTTGTTAAAAATATCTGAGATCTCCTTTGGATTATCAGTATAAATGCCCTCATGATTGAGGGAAAAAAATTCAGCTTTATGCTTACATTTGCCTGCACCAAAACCTGCAAACACTTTCCAGATAGCTTTCGGGTTATTTTGGTTTTCATCCAGCACTTTTTTGTAGTGCGCTTGTTTGGCTTGATGTATCATTTTATGAACTTTATTCCTCCAAACTCTATATTCAGTTTGATTTCCTACTGATTTTAGTTGGTCTCTTTGCTTTATTGCTTCTAAAATTTCTGGGGAGATCCACCCTGGCTGATGGTCTTTCTTTATCCTGTGTGTTTTTAAAGGGGCATGCTTGTCCACTATACTGATGAACAGATCTGTCCAAGTATCTCAAACATCATCAATATCCTCAAAGATTTGGACTGTATTCTATGGAATCTGTTTTAGATCTTCTAGGAATTTAACAGTATCAAAGTTTTTGAAGGACCTATAAGTAATGGATTTATGGATACTATTTTTTGTTGATTTGCCATTGACTTTACGTGTTAGAAAAATTGGAAAGTGATCACTTATACCAATCTTTGGAACCATTACTTCCAAAACATTTTCTTTTGTATTGGTATAAATATGATCTATAAGTGTTTTAGAGGTAGATGTTACTCTGGTGGGTTCATTTACTAGTTGCTCTATACCTAACGAATCAATAAATTTCATCCAATTCCCTTTTATTTGATCATTGAGAAGGTCTCTATTTATATCACCTAGAATGTAAAATTCTTTCTCTTCATTTGAAATTTTATCTACTTGAAGTTCAAAATATTCACACCAATCAGTATGTGATGATGGGGGTCTATACACAAAACCTACTAAATAGGGCTTAGCTTATTCTGGAGTAATCTGTAGCCAAATGGATTCTATTTCCTGTATTTCTAGGTCTTCCCGTCTTTTACAAATAGTACCGGTTTTAACATATACAAGGAGCCCACCACCGCCTGCTTTCCTATCCTTACGATAAGGTTTTTCATAGCCATTAATATATAAGAAATTTTCACCCTGATTTTCTGTTAACATTGTTTCCGAGAGTCCAAATAAATGGATATTATTATTTGGAGAGGTTAACAGTAACTTCACTTGATCAATCTTTCCTCGAAAACCCTGAATATTTAAATGGCCTATGTGTAAACCTTTGCTAGAAACTCCTAAATTCAAGAGACTAATATCAATGCTATTAGAGGCACTCAAGGAAACATTGAAAGTATTAAAACCATGTTCACAGTGATCATCATTACAACAATCATTACTGTATACAAACTTAGTTTTTCTACAACAGCATTTTCTACTTTTATAATTATTGTCTAAATCTGAACTATCGTTCCTGTTGGAATATGTATAAGAAGCTTGTAAGGTTCCACATTCAGAACATGCATCAACAAGGGGATCAAATCTGTTTTGACAAGGGATGCCCAGTGTAAATGACAGTCCTTGATAGATAGATTGGTCCTCCTGTTGAATAGAGTCTTCCTGTGGAATTGAGATGGCCTCATTGCCCTTTTCCTATTCCATAAATCTAGTGTGAGTTTTGGCTTTGTGTCCAAAGCTACCACACTGATGGCATTGTATTGGCTGTCTGTGCCTGCATTCCTGTGCTGAATGTTTGATCTCACCACAGTAAACACATCCCATAGTGTACTGCCTGTATTGATATGGCTGACCATATTGTCTGATGTTGTTTTGTCCTACATTGGGGTTATGGTGATGGATGAAGTTTGTAATGTGACTGTAAGACCAGACTACATGAATAACTGCATTTATATTTTTTGCCAGCTTTTCCACCCCTTTGGTAGACAGGTGGATCTTATCTCTTTTTCCAAATAGATGTTGCATCACTTGTCCCTCTTCATCCAGGAAACTCATGTAATTGTAAACAATATCACACTTCCATTCACTTGCCAGCCTTCTGATGACCTCATTGATATCTAACACATCACAATCTCCCCTGGGGGCCATTTCACACAATGCAACCTGACAGCTTTGATTTTGCTTATGAATGTAATTAAGTAATTGGTCATATAGTTCTTCAAAAAGTTCTAGATCAGTCCCTTCACTGGCATTGTTCCCTCCAATATAGAGTACTATTTTATTAAACTTGGAGAGATCATATATTTTTATATCTTCCAGTATTGTCTGTATTTTGGCACCTGAAATGGCATGCTTCCTAACACAGTGCCTCAGTCCTCTGTTGTTAATTCCATGTAAAATGGAACTACCAATAAGGAGGATGTTATCTTTGCTGATAGAAGGCAAAGTAGTATGTTTACTTTGTACTGATATTGGTTTGCATGCTGGTTTATTACTTCTGGCTGAATCAGTGACAGAGTTGGAAAACTGCATTGGGTTTTCTTTTGGCAATATTTCAGGTGTCTGTACACTTTTACTAAGAGACATAGATTTAGGACCAATGGTTTGTGAATGTCTGCTGATAGTCAAAGGTTTCTCTCTCTGGGCAGCTAATTTAACCTTTTCATTTACTAGCTTGTCAATCTGTTTTTGCATCTTGCCTACTTGCTTCTGGAGTGTTTGTATAACAGTCAGCAGCAGGTCAGTATTACACATACATGGAGAGGGCTGGCTTGATCTCTAACATGTCCCTCTGTAGGGGTCATAGTTGGAGTGCTATTCATTGCAGGAACCCTAGAAAGTGGGTCAGCTCTCTCATCAGATAGTTCCTGGTTTCTATGACTACAACCCTCATTTGAGTCCACTATATCTGATAAACATGTGGAATTGAAACTATCCTCACTGGTAGGGGAGTCTAAAAATAGATTAGTAGCCATTCTGGTGAAGTTCTTGTCTTTCCATTTCATTGACCCTAAACCTCTAACTTCTATTAGACTTGCATCACAATTAAAAATAAGTATACATTTTAGTCCATCAGCATGTGTTGTAATAGTAAACTTTGACTGGGTTGAATCAAAAGTGAATTCTTTTTTAATTTGTTCCAGAAACTGATGGAAAAATCCAGTTGTCAAAAATGTTATTGTAAAATTGGATGAATTTAAATGATTCACATGATATATGATACCCTCTAAATAGTCCTTAATTTAACAGAAAGGTCTTGCTCTACATCAGAGAATCCTTCAAATGAAAAATGTTCAGAGTCAGAAGATGGTGAGAACATTGACATTATGGCAATAGCTGTAACTATAGTAGAAGGTATAGTGCATGATGTTAAATTGCTTGTTATTAAATGCAAAAAAATATTTAGAAAATATATACTATAAATTGTTGAATCTGAATGTTAGAGACATAGAAGATATTATTCCTCCTTTACTCTTTGAAATTTGGAATGAACACACTTCTACTGATTTGGAAAGAATACACCACCACTGATGAGTAATCCTGTTCTTTTGAAAATCCATAGAACAAAGAAACCACAATCCACCATGTTGAATCTGGCTGCTGGCTGAGCAATTTTTTTTCACATCACAAAATAGTTATTGCATTGTATTGAAACAGAAAAATAATGTCTAAACTTCTTGAAGAGACACATGATTTAGCCTTTTGGTCAAAGATATTTCATGGATGAGGAATTAAACACACAGATATTCCTGGATTTAACTGTTGCTGCTGTTTTCTGTATGGCATCATGGCAGCCATTTTAACTGCCACACTTTTGATACTGACTTCTCAACACATCTAAGTTACACTGACAATATGAATGTGAGTAATGATGCAAGATAAAAAGTGTTGGCAATTTGATTCACATGATGTTCCTTTATCTAAATAATGCCTTCCTCATGATGTGACAGTTTATATTGCATAGACTGAACAGCTGTGTCTATATGCTCCATTGACCATTTACAGCAGAGAGAAAACATAGCTTGATTAGGAAACACTTAGCACTGACAACACAAAGCAGGTGACCATTAAACAAAACATTTATTTAGAAAATTTGCCCAGGCGATAATGTAATGGCTATTGTGACAAGGTGATTGCTATACAAGCTTATCTACCTCCTCTAACAAAAACTGCCTGAAAACCATCAATCCCATGAAATTTAAATTATCATGCTGAATCAAAGGATGCATGAAAATCACAGACCATGACTCCTCTATGTTATGACCAAGAAATCTGATATAATCAAACTCATTTGAGATTTCATAATCAAACTCGTCTGAGGTTTCATCAGTATAAAGCTACAAAGTAAACTTAGTTAAAATTTAACAAATTCCAGCAAAGTTACCTTCAAGAAACCAGATTCTTAATGGTTGAACTGATGGTGGACATAATGAATGTTAGAAACATACCATTTTCATTTTGGACCCATAGGACTCCATGATGAACTTGTGAATCAATTAGTTTGATATTTTATACTAACAAACAAATTAACAGGAGTAATAATAAATAGTGATTATCATGACTGATATTTTACAAAAATTTGTTTGGCAATTAGTCTTCATTAGTATCAATAAAAGTGTTCTCCTTGGTATAGCAGTGTTAGGGACCAGCTTCGCACTGCTAAAAGACATCGCCGAAAAGCAGAGAGGCTTTGGCTTTCCACCAGAATCACTATTCATAAACAAATCTACGAAGCCGCTAAGAAGAACGTCACAAACATAGTCCATTTAGCCAAATCATCCCACTACAGTTCTAAGATCATGGAGAGTTCCAGCTGCAAAGCTCTTCGAGATAACTAACAAACTAATGTAAAGGAACAAATGTACACCACTTCCAATGACCTTCAATCCACTAGACCTACCAGGCCGATTTGCAAATTTCTTCAATGACAAAGTTCAAACCATTAGAGATTCGCTTGACAGCACAATTTCAACTGATTCGTCACCATACAGGTATGATGCAGAATTTCAGCGACAACCTTTAGGAGCATTTGAACCTGTTTCTATAGATTTAGTACAGACAATCATGATGAAAAGTGCACCAAAGTCTTGTGAACTTGATCCAATTCCGACATCACTGCTGCTTGAGTGCTTAGAACCAATATTGCTGTCACTAACTGATGTTATTAATATCTCTCTCTCATCAGGGGAATTCCCATCATTTTTCAAAACTGCCATTGTAAAGCCACTGCTGAAGAAACCAACACTGGACCATAACGATTTAAAGAACTACCGCCCAGTTTCTAATCTCCCTTTCATATCAAAAATCTTAGAAAAGGTTGTTCTAACTCAACTTGTATCTCATTTGAATTCAAACAGTCTTTTTAGCAATATACAGTCTGCATATCGCCCTTGCCACAGTACGGAAACTACTCTTCTGAAAGTATTTAATGACATTCTCTCCGCTTTGGATAGTGGAAAGATTACAGTCCTCACTCTCCTGGATTTATCTGCAGCGTTTGACACAACAGACCACGATATATTACTTCACCATCTCCAGCATGTATTTGGCATTCAGAATATAGCCTTACAGTGGTTCAAGTCCTACTTAGTCAACAGGACACAAATTATATCTGCAAATGGAATACACTCCAGTCCAGTTGATGTATGTTGTGGTGTTCCACAGGGATCTGTTCTTGGACCTGTTCTCTTCATTCTGTACACTCAGCCGCTCTCAAGTGTCATAGATCATCACCCAGTGTCGCACCAACTGTACGCTGATGACACCCAAATATACAAATCTAGCCACCCAACTGAAGTTGATGCTACCATCCATGGAGTAGAGAAGTGCATTTCGGATGTGAAATCATGGATGACATGTAACAAGCTATGGATGAATGATGATAAAACTGAGGCTATCCTGATCACAGCACAAAGACTTTCTCATCCACATCCTTTACCACAGACAATAAATATCAGCAACACCAACATTAAATTCTCACAGTCAGTACGGAATCTAGGTGTTACTCTGGACAGTACTCTCACATTGCACCAACATGTTATGAACATCTGCAGGGCTGCATATCTTGAATTGAGACGCATCAGTTCCATTCGTAAATATCTTTCTGTTGATACCACGAAAACACTTGTGTGTTCATTAGTACTTTCAAGACTGAACTATTGTAACTCAATTCTGTCTGGTTCATCACAATATTTACTCCAGAAACTTCAAAAAATTCAAAACACAGCTGCACGGATCATCTTTAGAGTACCTCGATCAGAGCACACCTCACCACTGCTCTGTACCCTACACTGGCTATCCATTCGATACAGAATCAAACACAAAATTTGTTCTCTGTGCTATATTTCAATGACAGACTCCAGTCCAACATACCTATCCAGCCTCACCAATGTGTATACAACAGCTAGATCCTTACGCTCTTCTTCTGATAATCGTATACTCATTGTTCCCAAGGTGAAAACAAAGTCATATGGACAACGTTCGTTTGCATACCAGGGCCCGGCGACATGGAACGAATTGCCCATTGAAATTAGACACAAAGACACAGTGGTCCCTTTTAAGAGCGCTCTCAAGACACACCTGTTTCGACTTCAGGGACAAACTTAGTGATCTAATCATGTTTTGTATCTTATATATTTTCAGCATGTTTTTTTTGTTTTCCACTTTCGTTGTTTTTGTCATTTGTTGTTCTGTTGTGTAGTCATATCATTATTGATGGTGTAAAGCGCTTAGAGCTTTTAAAGATTAGGCGCTATACAAAGTCCTCATTATTATTATTATTCATTTCTCTATATTCACATCATTGAACAATGTGTCCTGTGTTATCTGACATAAGTGATACACAGTACAGTAATGGATGCATGCACAACATATATGGAGTTCGTGGATGATTTTTCTTTAATTATCATGATGAAAAAAGATAAATAAATCATAACAATATAAGATTAGTTTTTTCATTTTACTATCAAATAAGCATTTTATTTATTTTATTGCAACATGCAGTGGCA